>CM040398.1:3702500-4205000 GCA_022702515.1 Ilyophis sp. 1 JC-2022 | reverse complement strand
ATTTTCTCATATTTGGATCTCTATAGCGCCACCACGAGGCTCGATTGGGTTGAAACTGGAGAAGTCAAGTCCTGATGTTATTGTGAAGAGACCTACCAAGTTTCATAACTTTCTGTGAAATGCTTTTGGAATTATTAGCATTTTTGTGATAAGCCACGCCCACTGAACAATTCATTGGCTCGTCATTTGGCCATTTCTTGACATAAGCCTTAGAAAATTAATGCATTGAGTGCACACACCAAGTTTTGTGTAAACTGGTCAAATTTTGTAGGAGTAGCATTTTAAGTGTTTTACAAAAAATGCTAATTAGCAGAAAATCTAATATGGCGGACTTTATGGGTCCTTGAGGCTGATTTATTTGGCATGAGCAAAGGGCAAATAATTTACTTGTAGATGTAGTAGTGTAATAGAAAGACAACAGACCCAACTGTCATGGCATTGCACGCTGCTTGTTCTGAGTAATTGACTCATTCATTGAAAGAGGCCTTTTCAAAATAATAGCAGTGTGGAGTTTAATTAGAGAATTCATTCATTCTGTGAAAAGGTTTCATTAATTGTCCTTTATTAAGGAAGAAGGGAAGCAAATGTTTCACACATTGTTATAAAATATATTTCCTTCTGAATTGCTAAGTAAAATGGGCCGTTCCAAACACTGTTCGGAGGAACAAGGTAAAAAGTTGATTGGAGAGGGGGAAATGTAGAAAGAAGTGCAGCAAATTATAGGATGCTCAGCTAAAAAGATCTCAAATGGTTTAAAATGGCAACAAAAACCCGAAACACGCGGAAGAAAATGAGCAACTACTGTTAAAACGGATCGAAGAATAGTCAGAATGCACTGTAAGTGCTGTTACAGTCAGAAGACGTTTGATCGAAGCTAAACTATCAGCAAGAAGCCCCTGTAAAGCACCATTGTTGAAAAAACGGCATGTGCAGGATCGGTTAAAATTTGCCAAGGAACACATCGATTGGCCCAAAGAGAAATTACGTAACATTCTGTGGACTGATGAGAGTAAAATTGTTCTTTTCGGGTCTAGTGGTCGTCGACAGTACGTCAGACTAATTCAAGCCACAGTACACTGTGAAGACAGTGAAGCATGGTGGCGCAAAAATCATGGTATGGGGATGTTTTTCATACTACGGTGTTGGGCCTATTTATGGTATACCAGAGATCATGGATCAGTTTGAATACATCAAAATACTTGAAGAGATTATGTCGCTGTATGCCGAAGAGGAAATGCCCCTGAAATGGGTGTTTCAACAAGACAAGGACCACAAACACACGAGTAAGTGAGCAACATCTTGGCTCCAGACAAAAACGATTGAGGTACTGGAGTGGCATGCTCAATCCCCCGACCACAACCCCATTGGAAACTTGTGGGGTGACATTAAAAATGCAGTTTCTGAAGCAAAACCCAAAAATTCACAGGAACTGTGGAATGTAGTTTGTTCATCCTGGGCTGAAATACCTGTTTCTAGGTGCCAGAAGTTGGTTAACTCAATGCAACGCAGATGCTCAGCACTTATCAAAAACAATGGTTATGCAACTAAATATTAGTTCAGTAATTTAAAGTGAAGTTAAATCTTGAAAAATGTCTTCAGTTTATACAGTAAGTGTTTGAGTTTGAAGAGAAAAATGTTGACACTGCTATTTTTTTTAACAGATTAATATTCCTTTTCTTTGCTTCCTGTAAAAGAATAACGCAGACTTGATAAAATTTGTTAATGCTTTGACTTGGAATTGAATGTGTAATGTTTCCACTACATTTGAAATATGGAACTAAAAGCTATTAAAAAATATTTGCACTTTATTCACTTTTTTTAACGCACTGCTATTTATTTGAACACAACTGTATCTCCAGTTTTTGGATGTTGAGCCTTGCAACTAAATGCTTTTAAGTAAGAACACCATTACAAAATGAATTACTTGTGTGCTGGTAATGTTATACAATACAATTACTTCTCCCTGGTAAACATCTTTCAACATCAGGCGCTTCCAGTTTTAAGTTTCTCTTTTACCCATTGTAGCAAGCTGGCAATA
Organism: Ilyophis sp. 1 JC-2022; assembly: GCA_022702515.1. Classification (NCBI taxonomy): domain Eukaryota; kingdom Metazoa; phylum Chordata; class Actinopteri; order Anguilliformes; family Synaphobranchidae; genus Ilyophis; species Ilyophis sp. 1 JC-2022. Next base: position 4,202,962 of record CM040398.1, on the reverse strand, counting down.
GCTATTTTAACTTGGCTAACAGAACTATTTCTGTCGCATTGTAATTTACCGAAAACAACCCGGTACATTAAGCAAGTTATTGGTTTTTAACTGATAAACCATGTTAACATCAGCTAAAATAATCATTGAATCATTGAAAATAATGGGGGAAAAATGCGCTGGTGAGTGTCCGGTGTGATCGCAGCCCAGGTTGGCTTTTTCAAGCCAACTTAATAATAATGCATTTCATATAGTGCTTTTTGCACACTCAAACTCACTGTGAATAATAATGCATTTCATATAGTGCTTTTTGCACTCAAACTCACTGTGAATAATAATGCATTTCATATAGTGCTTTTTGCACACTCAAACTCACTGTGAATAATAATGCATTTCATATAGTGCTTTTTGCACACTCAAACTCACTGTGAATAATAATGCATTTCATATAGTGCTTTTTGCACACTCAAACTCACTGTGAATAATAATGCATTTCATATAGTGCTTTTTGCACACTCAAACTCACTGTGAATAATACTGCATTTCATATAGTGCTTTTTGCACACTCAAACTCACTGTGAATAATAATGCATTTCATATAGTGCTTTTTGCACTCAAACTCACTGTGAATAATAATGCATTTCATATAGTGCTTTTTGCACACTCAAACTCACTGTGAATAATAATGCATTTCATATAGTGCTTTTTGCACACTCAAACTCACTGTGAATAATAATGCATTTCATATAGTGCTTTTTGCACTCAAACTCACTGTGAATAATAATGCATTTCATATAGTGCTTTTTGCACACTCAAACTCACTGTGAATAATAATGCATTTCATATAGTGCTTTTTGCACACTCAAACTCACTGTGAATAATAATGCATTTCATATAGTGCTTTTTGCACACTCAAACTCACTGTGAATAATAATGCATTTCATATAGTGCTTTTTGCACTCAAACTCACTGTGAATAATAATGCATTTCATATAGTGCTTTTTGCACACTCAAACTCACTGTGAATAATAATGCATTTCATATAGTGCTTTTTGCACACTCAAACTCACTGTGAATAATAATGCATTTCATATAGTGCTTTTTGCACACTCAAACTCACTGTGAATAATAATGCATTTCATAGTGCTTTTTGCACTCAAACTCACTGTGAATAATAATGCATTTCATATAGTGCTTTTTGCACACTCAAACTCACTGTGAATAATAATGCATTTCATATAGTGCTTTTTGCACACTCAAACTCACTGTGAATAATAATGCATTTCATATAGTGCTTTTTGCACACTCAAACTCACTGTGAATAATAATGCATTTCATATAGTGCTTTTTGCACACTCAAACTCACTGTGAATAGAAAAAAAACAAGAAAAAAAATGATGGATGTGATTGGCAGACCGGTGGCGTAACACTGTTGAAAGGAACACACGGTTCTCGGGAGGGTTTCTGCCTCATGGTGCTCACCTTGTCCAGGAGCGAAGGGCCTGGAGAACTGAGGCATGATGGAGATTGGGGCCAGGACGTGACGGACGTTCTTCATGTTGGTCAGGTGGGCGGGGGTGGGGGACTGTGCTGGGGAGGAGCTGGGGCTGCCTAGCTGCAGACTGCTCTACAGGAACAGGGAACATCGGGGCATTTAAGCCTATTTATGCTCCAATACCTGTACTATATGGAATCTGAAACAAATTAAGTTCACATTTACCACACGCTCGTAACCGGTCACTGAAGAAGTGAGCACAGAAAACGACAGGTCAGGTCATGTAGAAAACCACTGAGTCACAGACCAACAGGTCAGGTCATGTAGAAAACCACTGAGTCACAGACCAACAGGTCAGGTCATGTAGAAAACCACTGAGTCACAGACCAACAGGTCAGGTCATGTAGAAAACGACTGAGTCACAGACCAACAGGTCAGGTCATGTAGAAAACCACTGAGTCACAGACCAACAGGTCAGGTCATGTAGAAAACGACTGAGTCACAGACCAACAGGTCAGGTCATGTAGAAAACCACTGAGTCACAGACCAACAGGTCAGGTCATGTAGAAAACCACTGAGTCACAGACCAACAGGTCAGGTCATGTAGAAAACGACTGAGTCACAGACCAACAGGTCAGGTCATGTAGAAAACCACTGAGTCACAGACCAACAGGTCAGGTCATGTAGAAAACCACTGAGTCACAGACCAACAGGTCAGGTCATGTAGAAAACGACTGAGTCACAGACCAACAGGTCAGGTCATGTAGAAAACCACTGAGTCACAGACCAACAGGTCAGGTCATGTAGAAAACCACTGAGTCACAGACCAACAGGTCAGGTCATGTCAACTTTGTGGATTTCATTCACAGTGTAATTGGGAAGACAGGTGGCTGGGACTCTCAGGCCTGGTTCTGTACACGGCAAGGATCTTTCATAGAGTGTAGTGTAGAGGCGGCGGTGTACTATAATGGTGAAGAAACTGGCCTTGTAACCGAAAGGTTGCAGGTTCGAATCCCAGGTAGGACACTGCCGTTGTACCCTTGAGCAAGGTGTATAAAGAGATAATATGTAAAAATAAAAAGATGTGTAAGTGGCTCTGGATAAGAGCGTCTGCTAAATGCCTGTAATGTAATATAATCGTTGCCCTCTCAATGGGGCTGAGCAGCTGTAATCGAGGGTAATAATAATAAATAAGCTTGGTCTTGAGAGGGTGCACTCATCTTCAAAATGGACTTACACACAACCCCAATTCCAAAAAAGTATGCAAATAAAAGCAGAAAGCAGTGATTTGTAAATTCTCTATTACATATATTTAATTGAAAACAGTACAAAGAAAATCTATTTAATGTTTTACCTTATCAACTTTATAGATTTTTGTCAATATACGCTAATTCAAAATTTGATGCATGCAACACGTTCCAAAAAGACAGGGGCAGCATAAGCCTGGGAAGGTTGTGGAATGTTCAAAAAATATATATATTCCTCATGTAAACAGGTGAATAGGTAACAGGTGATGCTATCATGACTGGTTATAAAAGGAGCATCCACAAAGGCGCTGGGTCAAGGTTTGCCACTGTGTGAAAAACTGCGTGAGCGAATAGTCCAACAGTTTAATAACAACGTTTTCAACACACGATTGCAAAAAAAATTGTGATTTCACCATCTACAGTCCATGATTCAGAGAATTTGGAAAAAATCTCTGTGCGTAAGGGCAGGGCCGAAAACCAATATTGAATGCCCGTGACCTTCGATCCCTCAGACGGCACTGCATTATAAACCGACATGCTTCTGTAATTAATATAACCACATGGGCTCGGGAATACTTGGGAAAACCGTTGTCAGTAAACGCAGTTCGTTGCTGCATCTATAAATGCTAAGACTCTACTACGCAAAGCGAAAGCCATAAATCAACAACATCCAGAAATGGCCCCGACTTCTCTGGGCTCCAGCTCATCTGAGATGGACTGATTGAAGTGGAAACGCGTGGTGTGGTCTGACGAGTCCACCTTTCAAATTGTTTTTGGAAATAATGGACGTCGTGTTCTCCGGGCATAAAAAAGAGAAAGGCCATCCCGATTTTTACCAACACATGGCTCAAAAGCCAGTGTCTGTCATGGTATGGGCAACACAAGGCTCAAAACTGTCTGTTTTCAATTGAATACAGGTCAAAAAAGATTTGCAAATCATTGCTTTCTGTTTTTATTTACATTTTGTACACTGTCCCAACTTTTTTGTAATTGAGGTTTGTAAATGTTGCAGAAAAATGGATTTCAAGAGAATTTATATCACTGTGGATTCTAAAGTGGGAGAGTCACATGGAGTTTTACTGTAGAATCTGAGAAACATATCTGAGGCTGTGACCCTCAGATTAACAAACCAGTGGTCCCTTCACAGCCTCACATGCTGTCCTATAGGGGCTGTCCTATAGGGGATTGTTAACACAGCACCCAATTTTGTCTTACACCGGTGCACTGTTACCAGGGTACCGCACAGAGGCAGTGTTACCATGGCAGGCACCACATGTCATCATATAGGAGCAATGTTAGCACAGCACCACAGCTGTCCTAAATGGCAGGGTTACCACGGTACCACAGCTGTCCTAAATGGCAGGGTTACCACGGCACCACAGCTGTCCTAAATGGCAGGGTTACCACGGCACCACAGCTGTCCTAAATGGCAGGGTTACCATGGAACCACAGCTGTCCTAAATGGCAGGGTTACCATGGAACCACAGCTGTCCTAAATGACAGGGTTACCATGGAACCACAGCTGTCCTAAATGGCAGGGTTGCCATGGAACCACAGCTGTCCTAAATGGCAGGGTTACCATGGAACCACAGCTGTCCTAAATGGCAGGGTTACCACGGAACCACAACTGTCCTAAATGGCAGGGTTACCACAAAACCACAGCTGTCCTAAATGGCAGGGTTGCCATGGAACCACAGCTGTCCTAAATGGCAGGGTTACCACGGCACCACAGCTGTCCTAAATGGCAGGGTTACTACAGAACCACAGCTGTCTTAAATGGCAGGGTTACCACGGCACCACAGCTGTCCTAAAGGGATGGAGTTACCTGTGATGTGTCAAGAGTGGGGAGGTCTGTGGACTTGTGGCCCCTCTGGTGGTCCAGGCTGTAGTATTTGTGGTGCTTCCATTGGGGGGGGGAGTGCGCCCGGGGCTGCTGGTTCGGGGGTAAGGTCAGCTGCATCATGAGCATGCCGCTGCTGTGAGGGGGGGGCACACCTGCACACAAACAACTCATCACATCACATCCCACTGCACACAAACAAAACTCATCACATCACATCCCACTGAACACAAACAACTCATCACATCACATCCCACTGAACACAAACAACTCATCACATCACATCCCACTGCACACAAACAAAACTCATCACATCACATCCCACTGAACACAAACAACTCATCACATCACATCCCACTGCACACAAACAAAACTCATCACATCCCACTGCACACAAACAAAACTCATCACATCACACCCCACTGCATGCACACAAACAACTCATCACATCACATCCCACTGCACACAAACAAAACTCATTACATCACATCCCACTGCACACAAACAATTCATCTCATCACATCACATCCGACTGCACACAAACAACTCATCTCATCACATCACATCACATCCCACTGCACACAAACAACACATCACATCCCACTGCATGCACACAAACAAAACTCATCACATCACATCCCACTCCCTTAACTGCATGCGCACGAAACACTACACTTCAGCACATCAGTACTGGAGTAAACTACAGGCATAGCAAGGCCATCGCTACAAACAGGCACAACTGCACACCATTAAACAGTGTGGCAGTGTATTTGGGCTCTGCTAGAACAGTGAGGCAGTGTATTTGGGCTCTGCTAGAACAGTGAGGCAGTTTATTTGGGCTCTGCTAGAACAGTGAGGCAGTGTATTTGGGCTCTGCTAGAACAGTGAGGCAGTTTATTTGGGCTCTGCTAGAACAGTGAGGCAGTGTATTTGGGCTCTGCTAGAACAGTGAGGCAGTTTATTTGGGCTCTGCTAGAACAGTGTGGCAGTGTATTTGGGCTCTGCTAGAACAGTGAGGCAGTGTATTTGGGCTCTGCTAGAACAGTGAGGCAGTGTATTTTGGCTCTGCTAGAACAGTGAGGCAGTGTATTTGGGCTCTGCTAGAACAGTGTGGCAGTGTATTTGGGCTCTGCTAGAACAGTGTGGCAGTGTATTTGGGCTCTGCTAGAACAGTGTGGCAGTTTATTTGGGCTCTGCTAGAACCGTGTGGCAGTGTATTTGGGCTCTGCTAGAACAGTGTGGCAGTGTATTTGGGCTCTGCTAGAACAGTGAGGCAGTGTATTTGGGCTCTGCTAGAACAGTGTGGCAGTGTATTTGGGCTCTGCTAGAACAGTGTGGCAGTGTATTTGGGCTCTGCTAGAACAGTGTGGCAGTGTATTTGGGCTCTGCTAGAACAGTGTGGCAGTGTATTTGAGCTTTGCTAGAACAGTGTGGCAGTGTATTTGAGCTCTGTTAGAACAGTGAGGCAGAGTATTTGGGCTCTGCTAGAACAGTGTGGCAGTGTATTTGGGCTCTGCTAGAACAGTGTGGCAGTGTATTTGGGCTCTGCTAGAACAGTGTGGCAGTGTATTTGAGCTCTGCTAGAACAGTGTGGCAGTGTATTTGAGCTTTGCTAGAACAGTGTGGCAGTGTATTTGAGCTCTGCTAGAACAGTGTGGCAGTGTATTTGGGCTCTGCTAGAACAGTGTGGCAGTGTATTTGGGCTCTGCTAGAACAGTGTGGCAGTGTATTTGGGCTCTGCTAGAACAGTGTGGCAGTTTATTTGGGCTCTGCTAGAACAGTGTGGCAATGTATTTGGGCTCTGCGAGAACAGCGTGGCAATGTATTTGGGCTTTGCTAGAACAGTGAGGCAGTGTATTTGGGCTTTGCTAGAACAGTGTGGCAGTGTATTTGGGCTCTGCTAGAACAGTGAGGCAGTGTATTTGGGCTCTGCTAGAACAGTGTGGCAGTGTATTTGGGCTCTGCTAGAACAGTGTGGCAGTGTATTTGGGCTCTGCTAGAACAGTGTGGCAGTGTATTTGGGCTCTGCTAGAACAGTGTGGCAGTGTATTTGGGCTCTGCTAGAACAGTGAGGCAGTGTATTTGGGCTCTGCTAGAACAGTGTGGCAGTGTATTTGGGCTCTGCTAGAACAGTGTGGCAGTGTATTTGGGCTCTGCTAGAAAAGTGTGGCAGTGTATTTGGGCTCTGCTAGAACAGTGTGGCAGTGTATTTGGGCTCTGCTAGAACAGTGTGGCAGTGTATTGTGTACCTGCACACTGCTGGCCAGGGAGCTGCTGGGAGCTGCAGGGAGAGGACGTCCGAGGGAACTGCATCTGCTCTGTGCCCGGAGGAGGCAGGAAACTCACAGAGGAGCTGCGGACATGTGACACACACAGACAGACAGACAGACACATACACACACACACGCACACAAGCACACGCAAACACACAAAGGCGCAGACAAATGCAAAATAACACACCAACACAAATACAAACACACGGACACATAAATGCAAACGCACACAAAAAACGAGGAAGTCAGGTCACGACCAGCCCACATACCCAAGAACACACAGACAGCTAGCCAGGTCTGTCACATTCTGCACACTCATTTTAAACAGGGGAAATGCTGAACTGGAAATATGATAGACATATTGGGGGGGTCAAAACAATATTAATCTCCTTTTTAAAAACAACAGTGAATACTATTGTTGTCATTATTCATCAGGGATCTGAGTAAATGTGCTCTCAAGCCAATTTTCATGGAAATCAAATCAAAGCCACCACCATTTATCATCATGTGACATCACTAAACAAGCGATACAGCATATTCTACCATTCATTTTCTCCCGGCAGTTTTATAGTGATACAAGCTGATATAAGCAGTGTGTATGTGCGGCAGGCCCCTGGAGTAACAGCCCTCTATACTGGGGCGTAGGGGCAGTGAGCAGGCCTCTATACTGGGGCGTAGGGGCAGTGAGCAGGCCTCTATACTGGGGCGTAGGGGCAGTGAGCAGGCCTCTATACTGGGGCGTAGGGGCAGTGAGCAGGCCTCTATACTTGGGCGTAGGGGCAGTGAGCAGGCCTCTATACTGGGGCATAGGGGCAGTGAGCAGGCCTCTATACTGGGGCGTAGGGGCAGTGAGCAGGCCTCTATACTGGGGCATAGGGGCAGTGAGTAGGCCTCTATACTGGGGCATAGGGGCAGTGAGTAGGCCTCTATACTGGGGCGTAGGGGCAGTGAGCAGGCCTCTATACTGGGGCATAGGGGCAGTGAGCAGGCCTCTATACTGGGGCATAGGGGCAGTGAGCAGGCCTCTATACTGGGGCGTAGGGGCAGTGAGTAGGCCTCTATACTGGGGCGTAGGGGCAGTGAGCAGGCCTCTATACTGGGGCGTAGGGGCAGTGAGTAGGCCTCTATACTGGGGCGTAGGGGCAGTGAGCAGGCCTCTATACTGGGGCGTAGGGGCAGTGAGCAGGCCTCTATACTGGGGCGTAGGGGCAGTGAGCAGGCCTCTATACTGGGGCGTAGGGGCAGTGAGCAGGCCTCTATACTGGGGCATAGGGGCAGTGAGCAGGCCTCTATACTGGGGCATAGGGGCAGTGAGCAGGCCTCTATACTGGGGCGTAGGGGCAGTGAGCAGGCCTCTATACTGGGGCGTAGGGGCAGTGAGCAGGCCTCTATACTGGGGCATAGGGGCAGTGAGCAGGCCTCTATACTGGGGCGTAGGGGCAGTGAGTAGGCCTCTATACTGGGGCGTAGGGGCAGTGAGCAGGCCTCTATACTGGGGCGTAGGGGCAGTGAGCAGGCCACTATACTGGGGTGTAGGGGCAGTGAGTAGGCCTCTATACTGGGGCGTAGAAGCAGTCAGATCCGGGTGCTGTTATATTAATACCTGCCTTATAAATCATCTTGAGAGTGACCTACTAAAAGAGAGGCACGAGAAAACGACCTCTACTTGTCTTCCGTCACAACACCTCCCCCCCCAGGACGTTCTTGGTCCAGGCCAAGGAGGAGGAGAATTAACAGTGTTGTTTGTTTTCTCTGTTGGCTGTATAAACAGGGCAGTTAGGCAGGAGTAACTGTGAAACGGGAAGGTGGCTCACCTCATGGTGCTCTGTTGATTGGGAGGAATAATACTGTAGTACACCTGCAGGCTGGACGCTTGCACAGGGCCTTGGCTGGACTGGTTGGGGATTATCATTGGCTGCTGATATGTTTGCTGTGGCATGCCCTGGGACCCTTGAGGTATCGATACCTGCCCACACAGAAAGAAGGCACTTCAACACACCATCCACAGCATGAGCAATAATAAGCACAGCTGCCCATGTGGAGACAGCAACAGGTCCATTACATTACCTTACGCACTTATCCAGAGCGCCCTGCCCAACCCTTTTAGCATTTTTATATGGTACCCATTTTTACAGCTGGATACTGAAGCAATGCAAGCTAAGTATGTTGCTCAAGGATACAACAGTGTCCTACCTGGGAATGGAACCCAAAACCTTTGGGTTACAAGCCCTGTTCCTGACCCGTTATACGACACGCATCAAAGCCCTGTTCCTGACCCGTTATACGACACGCATCAAAGCCCTGTTCCTGACCCGTTATACGACACTCATCAAAGCCCTGTTCCTGACCCGTTATACGACACGCATCAAAGCCCTGTTCCTGACCCGTTATACGACACGCATCAAAGCCCTGTTCCTGACCCGTTATACGACACGCATCAAAGCCCTGTTCCTGACCCGTTATACGACACGCATCAAAGCCCTGTTCCTGACCCGTTATACGACACGCATCACTGCTGTTTCATACATTTTACAGTATGAGTTTATCCTTTTTTTTTCAGTTCTAATTTGTTTCTTGTTTATTCATTTTAAGTTGGTAAGCGAAAGGCTAAATTCATTACCGCTCAAAAAGAAGACTGATTCAAAAGTCAGACGTATTAATTTAAAGGTGTCTGAATATTAAATCATGCTAGCATATGTACCTGATAAGATGGCACAGGAGGGTACTGGACCATCATGCCTTGCAACTGCCCGCCCATGGTGCTATGCTGGCTGCTGACCAGGTTCTGGTTCTGAGGTTGCTGCACTCCTACCATACTCTGGTAGCTCTGCGGTTGATTTGGCATCACAGTCTGATAACCTGAAAGAACACACACAGCACTGCCGTGAGAAACAACAGCAAAACCCACCAATGACCACGACACTCACACAATCGACAAAATCACATTCTTCTTCAAAATTAACCATTAGGAATTCAAATGAACAAAAAGGCATTGAATCAAAAACAAAGATAATACATGTGCGTAACATACATGTGCATAACATGAAATATAAAGAGCATAAGGCATACCTCAAAGAACAGATGCTCATTAACTTAAAGGAGCAAAATGTAACATTGACACCGAGCGTTTAAAATGGGTACTGTACTGCAGTCCAAATTCACAATTTTGGAGAGTTGTCTCCTCCCCAGACTCGAAGCTCACACGGGTTGCCAGGTTGAGAATACTGAACGAACACAAGCGCAAGACGAGCCGAGCGCAACATTATATTTTGAGATGAGCTTATTCTACTTTGACAATGAGAAGCGACGACGAGTCCTACACTGTAAATTGATCAGCTAATGAATGCAATTTATTTATTGTTTGCAAATTATGAACCAGAACATGTGGATTTTTATAACTGTCAATGTTAGCTAGATGCATGGCTGGCTATGTTTACGGTCACACAGATATAAGCGAACGTTAGTGGTATGTTTAGCTAGTAACTCTAAACATTTAAATATATATATATATATATATATATATTTAAATGTTTATAACTGTCAATATATATATATATATTTAAATGTTTATAGTTACTAGCTAAACATACCACTAACGTTCGCTTATATCTGTGTGACCGTAAACATAGCCAGCCATGCATCTAGCTAAAAAAAAAATCTTGAGCTAGCTAGCTAAATGAAAACGATGTTGAACTTAGCTTCGGCATGCGTAAATCGGCTGTAGGAGTACATTGAGTTGTTTGTAATGGGCAGTGGGCGGAGTCAACTCAGAGAATAGTGAATCACACAGGCCAAAACAAAAACAGACGTTCCAGCCCGGAATGGAAATTTCAAAAGAGAACATTCTGGCTGTAGCATTGCTGTCGGAGACTCAGCATGTTCACTTAATCTCTGATGACATATCATGGTCATTTTATGATTTAGTACAGTAAATGTGTTACATATAGCTTCTTTAATATAAAGAACATAACGCATACCTCAAAGGACAGATACTCATTAACTTAATATAAACAGCATAACGCATACCTCAAAGGACAGATAACTTCAACTTTATTGATTTTTGTTAAGATACGCTAATTCCCAATTTGATGCCTGCAACATATTCCAAAAAAGTTGGGACAGGGACAAAAAAAGACTGGGAAATAAAAAAAAACAAAAAAAAAACACGTTTGGAACATTCCACAGGTTATTGTGATTCTATCATGACTGGGTAAAAAAGAGTCTTGATATCTTATTTCCAGGCCATAAAAATGTAATGACTTCAAACAATATTAATACCTTTTAACTAGGGATGGGCAAAACTCATTAAAACACTAAACGTTTACACTGCAAAAAAATGTGTTTAAATGTTTAAATGTCAAGAGAGGGGGGCAATTGGCGGAAAGTGCCAGTCGGGTTTATGCCCTCACAGTTGCAAAAAACTGCTACAGAGCCGACTAAAATACTACAGCATTGGGAGCACACAACAGGCGTAATAAGGTGCTGGCTTTGCTGAATCTTAAAACATAAAAAATATAGGCCTATAGCCTAATAATATACACACTAAAAATAGACAAAATATTAAATAGGCCTAATGTTTCATTTAAGTAATGACAAAAGCCCTATTCGGACGGGATAAGTTGTACGGGGGGAGGTGGGGTAGGTTAATGTAATAATTCCCGTCCGAAGGTGCCATGTCTGTAACTGTTACAGACTTGATACCGGCATCTTTTAAATACCGTTAAATGCCCTGTGAAAATAACCCCAGTTTAAAGCAATCCCGTGCGAAAAAAATCAAGACGTTGCTTTAATTCAAAGCTAAAACATCGCCTCATGTAGCAGAGTATGTTGTGTTCTATAGAACATTGACAGAATGTTATTGATAGGCTACTGCCATTCATGTTTAGACAAAATACGAGCCTATTCATTTACTCATGTTAGGCCTTGTCAATCCTTGCGCTTAGCCTCGCATATCCTGGCTCAACATAAGCCATCAGCTTCGTGAAGCCCTCATCTTACACCAGAGATATTGGCTGTAGGCTACATCCGTGGTAATCATTTCGACAATCAACCTGGTCACGCGTTCTTGTCTAGTATGGTCGCACCTTTTCAAAGCAAAAGCCCTCGTTGACGTTTGTTGAGAAGCGGTCGGCTCGAGTCGCGTTTGGCTGCTGTCGTCACTCACAGTCACTGTCGGGTGTTTAAAGCACAACTGAACTTTAGTAGAACTTTGGGTTGTGTAGTTAAATGGTGGCGAAATATGTTTGTTAGTTGCTGTGCACTCCCCCGGGGTGCAGTGGTGTCGCCAAGGGGGGGGGCCACGGCCACCCTGATACAATCGCTGGCCCCCCCACTGGCCCCCCCCATCGCGAGTCGCATACGCATAATATGCTGCTATCTGATATTTTACATTAGGTACTATTCATTTAAATCAATAATTATATTTTTCTTAATAGTTCATGCATGTGAAAGAAAATAACAAATGCATAGCCAGCTAGTCGCTTATGACCGTCCGTCAGTGCGCTGCTGCTGCACAGTGCATTGCCAAGAGACAGAGCACAAATAGGCCCCGCCCATCCCGGGGGGGAAAACACATCCCGCTCTCGCCCTCCATTGACTTGACATGCTGGTGCCTTTCGATCCGTTAGCTAACAGCATAAAAATGCCTAAAAGTTGTTGTTTGGTGAGATGCACAACAAACAAGGCAAAAAAAACCAGAATTGCGGTTTTATAAGCTTCCGAACCACAAAACGGAGCCCATAAGATGAGAAAAGTGGATCCGAGCAATAAGACGTGAGGCGTCGGCAGGAAGAAAGGGGAAAACTCACACAGAATAAATGAACACAACAGGGTTGCATCAAATCGGAGGTAGCTACAAATCGCTGGTTGTTTTTAAAAGTTAATTCGATTGATTGTAACATTATATAGAGCAGAACCTGGAAGGTAACAGGCATGGATATAACAGACCTGCTTCAACGAACCAAGAGATAGCTGAATGGTGTAGTCATTGAATCAAGTGTTAGTTCTGGATTGGAACAAAAACATTCTATTAGGGGGTATTCTAGGACTGGAGCTGAGTACCACTCTAGTAATTAATTTAAATATTTTTAATACATCATAGTAAATTAATGAAACAACTTTCACCATGTCTGAATATTTTGCAGAACCTGTCATTATTTGGTGTTGGAAAAAAACCCCAATAAATGTTACAATACACTCTGGTTTGTTTGATAACGAATATTATTTATTAATGTTACTCAAAATGTGTAATAATGAAGTTAAAATTTTATTTACATTACATGTCAAGTCAAAGCACAGTAGAAAGAGAATAGCCCTTCAATGGACATTTACATTTTAATCATTTAATAGACACTTTTAATCCAAAGCATCTTCCAAGCAGGTGCATCGAAACAAGCCAAGTGATATCAACTCCAGTCAACAATCTTAGACATTATTTACACAGGGTGCTGCAGTCGAGTGGGTAACTTGAGAGCATAGCTAAGTGCACAAACCTGTTGGGAGAAAGGGGGTTAGTATTTTATTTTTTATTAATTTATAGAAGATGCTGTTTGAATAGGTGAGTTTTTTAGTCTGCGACGGAAGATTGATCAGGATTCAGCAGTCCTGACAGCGGTGGGAAGTTCTGAGCCGACTTAGGTAGGTTAGAGACAGGACAGTGCTACAATACAAAGTGTTACTAACAGTAACAAGTGCTACTAATAGTTCCTCCCTGTGATCGGTCAATCAGGAACAGTGTGATTAAACAATAAAAATAAAAAACAAGCAACAACAAGTCTGGCACAGTTTTGTTGTTAGAGTTTACAACTGTAGCTGTGTCACATTGAGATTGTACTGCACTGGCAGACAAGTAAAAAAATTCACACAAGAGGGTACAACAATTACTGTCTAACATGGATTGGCTATAAGAGAAAAGAAAAAAAGGCTATTGTTATTTTATGCATTTTCTCAATGCGTTATATTTTTCCCCAACCACTGTGGACCTTACTGACTGAAACGTGACACATAGCTAGCTATAGCGTCAGCCTTTCCTGGTCTTTCATACGTTGCATTCAGGTTCTCTGGAACTGGCGTCTGGTTCATCTTGACTGCGTACGGCCCAGGATTCTGGAATAGAAGTGGCATCAGTGCGTCCCGATAGTCTGAAAGGCACAATAACATGAAAGGAAAAACAACAAGTTAAAGCATAGCTCTTTTTGCCTCAATCTAGAAAATACATCACTCTAACACATAGATGACATAAGACTACGTTATCTATCTCGTACTAACCTAGCTAACCTTACCGTATGTAGTCAGCTAACGTTATGCCAAGCAAATATTTAGGCTACCACAGAACAACTTTGCTAAAAACAAAGCGTCTCTCCCAAGAAAATCTGTGAGAGATTGTTCCAGCTATCCCCGTTGGAGCAACTTAACTTGAGAAGTCAGGCATGCGGTAGCACATAACGTTAGCAAACTTGTATTAAAAAGTCAGCTAATTCTGGCTAGCAAAATAACTTTGCTGATCGCGGTGCTGACAAGTGTCGAAGCAAACTAATAAGTTTTTTAGTAACGTCAACAGCTGTAAGTTGGCTAACTACCAAGCGTAACTCAGGTAACGTTATGCCAATAAACAAAATACTGCTCTTTTTTTTTTTTTTACTAACGTTATTTGTGTTTCGTGAAGCTAAGCATAGCATTCAATAAATGTCAAACCACTGAAACATTATCCGTCCAGCCCTGCTTTTGTTAGCTATTGTTGACAGTGCCGTTTCAATTTTCAGTTTCTCCCTCGCTCGTTTTATACCCCAGTTTACTGGAGCGTTCCCACGATTAACTTGTCATTTCTCACATGCCAGATGCCATATCTAATTGTTTTGAATATCTGATTCACTTCATATATTAGCGCATTAGTTTCTTTCGAGGTCCATTTGTTTTGTGTCTTGCGACATACATAACTTTCTGCTTAGTTATTGATAATGTATGATTAATAATAGCTTTCTGGTTAGTTATTGATAACGTAAAATAGATTTTGTGAAGTGAAGGATTAAAAAACAGCTGATGGATTGTTTGAGCATACCAAAAAACGTTAAATAAAAAATAAAAACCGTTGAAGCAGGACCAGCGTGAAATGAGGTGTAAGCACTCCTGACCGTTGGAGAGGGCTTGTAGCGGGGCTTAAGTTCCTGCATAAGCCCTGTTTAAGCCTCGCCCAGCACAGTGGAAAGGGCCCAGGAACCCTGGAACTAAGCTCAAGCACTAGGTTTGGCCCGCAGTGGAAAAGGGGCTATTGAGAGCTACGCTAGCTAGATAACCTAACTCTACATATATATCTAGCTCAGCTAGCTAACGTTAGCTAGCTAAAAGACAGTTAGCTAGCTAACGTTATCCAAACAGTCAGCTTTTAAAAATGCTGGTTTATGTCGTTAGTTTATTCAGCTAGCTCGAGTTTGATAAACGAACAATACATCCGGTAACGTCAGCTATGACAGTAAGTTAGTTTGCTTGCAAGCTAAGGTTAGCTAACTTATCAGGCATGACGAGAATGATAAAAACCTCCCAATTTGTATGACAACTACAAATATACTTAGAAAACCTATGTAACAATCCCTATGATTGGATATGAATGGATTGTTTCACGTCATCATTGGTGAGACAATAATCAATCATGCTCAACATTAGAAAAATAGTAGGATTGCTTACCGTGCTCGATAGATGGTGGAATGGCGCAAAAACAGCAGGTGTGGTCAGGGGCGTGGTCAGGGGCGTGGCTCTCCTCATGTGACGCACTATGAGGAGAAATTCTCAACCGTCTGAAAATAGGACGGTACATTTAAAATGCTTTTTTCTCCAAAACTAAAGAACGGACATATTTAATACTTTCAGCGTGTTTATTCAATGCCCTCTTGTGCAAATAGCATATAAAAACCTAAAAAGTGTGACCAACCACCATGGTACTCCTTTGTCTCACATGATTCTGCATCGTTCCAGTGCTGTGATGTTAGCTCTGTGTCGAAATTGACATTTATTTTATTTTCTGTGATCTGCTCAAAGTGAGAACAAATAGCACTTTTTTTCGAGGAACGTCAGTTTGAGTTACGCCATGCACACTCGCGTTATTGTGTGAGAGCTGATAACGTGATCTTTCCCGTTAGTCTCACGTTACCTCACCGACCCCAGATCAGCATTAATGGTCTACTTTTAAACACGAGCCTACGATAATCACAGTAAAAATAATTTTTTTTAATAAAATAAACCTTAAAAGGAAATGTTTTTAATGTTCTCTTTATTTTTTTAATTGCGATTAAACGTCTAGAGATTTTCCTAAACGTTTAGCATTTTTGTTAATGTTTAAACAGGTTGAAGTCACACCCCTGCTTTTAATAGTGGGTGAGGTTTGGAAATATAAAAAAATATTTCCTTTAAAGAGATGAGCCTTCCTTTAAAGGCTTTTTGATATTATTTCAGTTTTAGTGTGTTTTTATTGGTCCATTGGGTTTTTGCGTGTGATAGGGCAGGATGTTTTAGATATTTCATATGTGCTGCTATATGTCCACTGTGCAGGATATTTCAGATATTTACAGGCAAGCAGCCAGAGAACCTGACAACCAGCCAGTTTTAAAATGGCAGGTACAGGCACAGTTGCTAAATTTCTCTCACAACAGTTCTTTCTATGATTGATACCAACTAAGCATGAGCGTTCCCCGTTGTTTTTCTAAATTAATCAATAAATCAATACTCAAGTCTATCAAGTCCTGTGAAGCTCAGTTCCGAAGGGTAAAGTATGACAACAAAAAAAGGAAAGGAGAAAGAAAAAGGTGCATTGTGGGCAACTAAACACTGACTATAACAAGTGCTGATTTCATGGGTAATGGGTGTCCCTTTCAGTTTTAAAAGAGGCTGTTATCTGGAAAAGTGCATCAGTTTCAAGGTTACTGGGTAGACCGTATCGCTGATGATGGTTTCAAAAACCTGCGCCGAGAGAGGTGCCCAGAGACCGCACCAGAGGGCTGGGGGAAGATTTTTCAATTTCTCCCTGCTATCCGCTGAGCCGCCCGCAATCAATTTGGTCCAGATGGGAATGGAAGCGGGACAAAAAGAAATAGATGGCTCCGATGGCTTCCCGCAAGGAAGGGGCGAAGGCTATTTTAAGCCCCATTCTTTCTCCTACACTCACAAACCCAGCATAAAGTGACTATAATATTAATATCTCAGACTGTAACCTGCGCAACCAATTTGATTATTTGCTGCAATAGATCCCTCATTACATTTCTGTTACCATTCATTCCACCTTTAGTTTAAAGCGGGCCGGCCAGCGGAGGATAGGCTCCCCCTCTCTAGCCAGGTTCCTCCTGAGATCCTTTAGTTTAAAGCGGGCCGGCCAGCGGAGGATAGGCTCCCCCTCTCTAGCCAGGTTCCTCCTGAGATCCTTTAGTTTAAAGCGGGCCGGCCAGCGGAGGATAGGCTCCCCCTCTCTAGCCAGGTTCCTCCTGAGATCCTTTAGTTTAAAGCGGCCGGCCAGCGGAGGATAGGCTCCCCCTCTCTAGCCAGGTTCCTCCTGAGATCCTTTAGTTTAAAGCGGGCCGGCCAGCGGAGGATAGGCTCCCCCTCTCTAGCCAGGTTCCTCCTGAGATCCTTTAGTTTAAAGCGGGCCGGCCAGCGGAGGATAGGCTCCCCCTCTCAAGTCAGGTTCCTCCCAAGATTTCTTCCCGTTGAGAAGTTTCTACCTCTTTTGCTTTTTGGGGTTTGTGACCTGGTTTATGCTCAATTTTCCTTTTGTTTCTCTGTTCAGCGTCTTTGTGACGGTTCTCTGTAAAAAGTGCGATACAAATAAAAAAATTTAATCTCACGGATGCACCGAAAAGAATGATGAAGGGTACGACTACGGTACTCGAGACTCCGACTCGTCATCGATGATCTGATTTCATCTAAGAACAGGAGACTGCCGAGGAAAAAGAATACGGGTGAGAGGCGCTCGTTGCATGCACTGAAAACGTTTCAGAAACATTTTGAAACTAAAACCCCAGTGTGTACGAGGCCCAGGACAGAATGTCTGTTGTAGGGACGTACGTTGCAAAGGTAAACGTGTAGCATGCATAGGCTATAGGCTACTACAACTCCTGGCTCAACTATTTGACCCAAATCCCCACTTTCTGCAGGAAATACCACATATAATTCGCAATAATATACCCTAAAACATAAATTCAACAATATTTTTAAAAAGTGACTTCATTAACCAACAAAATGTAAATAACTGCTCTCATCCACAGTGAGCGCAATTGCAGCTCACACTGAACGGTGTCGTGCAGTGCGTGTAATAACTTGTTTACGAAAAATATTCAACATAAACAGGCCAGCAAGGGCACAGTGGGTAACTTTAATTACCTCGTCAAAACATAAAATTTTGTTTTGTTTTAACATAAAAATACAGAAAATATCCACACCTTGCATGCAACGCAGAGAGTAGCTCTCCACGTCCGATACGCAGTTTTCATTTGCTTTATACTATACAATATTTTTGTTATAAAGTAGCCTATGTATTTATAAATAAAATAAACTAGCTAGCTACTTGCTAAAAACTAACTATCAAAAAACTATCCTGATTCTCCTCTCCACATAGATCAATGAACCACTGAGATTCGCTTTTATAGTTGCGGCGTAGGCCGCCCTCGCTCCAAAACTTCAGGGCGTAGCCACCGAACTATCGGTGGGCGTAGCTGTACAGGTTTCCATTTCGTCATTGAGGAGAATACGTCACAGGAGGAAATTTCTGGCCAATCACAGATTGAACATGCAGTACCTAACGTTTTACCACTAGAGACACTTTTGAGCCAGATTCTTAAAGTTTACGCTTTTTTGCGCTGACTGCAGTAATTTGTCAAGATTTGGACCAGGATCAATCAGTAATACTTAGAAAAACCCAAATGTATCATTTATCATCTAAAATAAGTGGTTTTAGTGCTTTGATACCCTTTAAGGTATTGGTTGATCTTACTTAACATTCAGAAATCTTAATGAACACATTCATTAATGTTTATTGCTGTATTAATTAATGTTAAAATTAGTGTACCCTTATTGTAAAGTGTTAACAACATCTCTCCTAAACGCTGCTGGAAACCCAACGGTTGGACACGATGATGTTGGAAGAATGGACGATCAAATTGGCCCTTCTGCCCTAAAGCTGCAGCTTGGTTGACCCCCCTTTGGGGGATAAAGAGTGGCGGCTGCTGCAGCTTGGTTGACCCCCCTTTGGGGGATAAAGAGTGGCGGCTGCTGCAGCTTGGTTGACCCCCTTTGGGGGATAAAGAGTGGCGGCTGCTGCAGCTTGGTTGACCCCCCTTTGGGGGTTAAAGAGTGGCGGCTGCTGCAGCTTGGTTGACCCCCCTTTGGGGGTTAAAGAGTGGCGGCTGCTGAAGAGCAGTAAGAAGCTGAAAAAGAGACCGGTTCACTGTGAGAATCATAATCCTCTCAGACAGCATCCCGGTCCCGAATTCTGCCACTCCGATTCGCGCCTCGCACCTCTCCCCCCACCACAGAGTTCGCCAATGACACTAGATTACCCCTCCGTCAATCAATGACACACGATTACCCCTCCGTCAATCAATGACACTAGATTACCCCTCCGTCAATCAATGACACTCGATTACCCCTCCGTCAATCAATGACACTAGATTACCCCTCCGTCAATCAATGACACTAGATTACCCCTCCGTCAATCAATGACACTCGATTACCCCTCCGTCAATCAATGACACTCGATTACCCCTCCGTCAATCAATGACACTCGATTACCCCTCCGTCAATCAATGACACTAGATTACCCCTCCGTCAATCAATGACACTAGATTACCCCTCCGTCAGTCAATGACACTAGATTACCCCTCCGTCAATCAATGACACTAGATTACCCCTCCGTCAGTCAATGACACTAGATTACCCCTCCGTCAGTCAATGACACTAGATTACCCCTCAGTCAATCAATGACACTAGATTACCCCTCCGTCAATCAATGACACTAGATTACCCCTCCGTCAATCAATGACACTCGATTACCCCTCCGTCAATAAATGACACTCGATTACCCCTCCGTCAATAAATGACACTCGATTACCCCTGCGTCAATCAATGACACTAGATTACCCCTCCGTCAATCAAAATCAAAACAAATTCAGAAACAGTAGCGAATTTACCTCTTACTGGGAGGCCGCTTAGGTTTTCAGATGTGTATAATATTCTCTTTTGAGGTGAAATTTTAAAACCAAAGATTATTTACAGCACAATGAAAGCAGCAGGAAGGGTTAGCTATGCTAACTGCGTATTTGATAACAAACAGGTTTTGCTTCACGATGAAACAGTGGGACAGGGTAATGGATTGTGTAGTAATGTGTAGATTGTGTAGCGGGTTAGGATTGGACGATACGACAATGTTATTGTGCAACACGATATTGGTTGGCCACAATGATCGTCCTCACATGCCACGATAACAGAATCATATTCATGAATAAATATTTGCTCAAGGGGCCTAACGCTTATTTTGAAATGTGTTTATCATGTTAGGCGACCAGCACTCAGTTTTTGGTAGCATTAATAGACAAGATGGTAGCTCCAAAACTCTCGGGGCAAGCCACATCAAAATTGTGCATTTTAAAAGACCACAACAGACATTTGATTCAATAAGATATTGCAATGTTACAATGTTACAACAATAAAAAGTATATATATATTGTTTGCCCGGTTGCAGAGTGGGCGGGGCGGGCTGAACGCCTGGATGTGGGTAACTGACTGGCTGAGTGGCTGTTTTATTGATCTCAGTTGATGGCTATCGCCTATCATGTAAAATAGCACTTAAACACATGTTTTAATTGGCATATTTGTCAAAAAAAGGAGAAAAAACGCACACCGTGATATTATATAAAAGGAGGTGCAGGTGATCGTAATAGTAAACTTAAGAAGAAGGGAAAACCGCACACTCGGCTCCATATATCATTTAATGCAATGAATGCCTTGATGAAGAGGAAAGTCGAAACATTGGTAAATTTAAATATTAAATAATATATGGAGCAGAGTGTGCGGTTTTCCCTTCTTCTTAAGTTCTTTAATTGGCATATTTTACATGATATAGCGTTTACATTTTTATCAATTTAGAAAAAGGCTATTGGGAGCATTCATTACATTATGGGTCTAATTAAACAGCTTCATAGCCTACAATTTAGTACTAGGCCTAATCTAAGCAGGAGTAAAGTTTTTTTGTACGTACGAACAAATCTCAGATACTAAAACTGCCAAAATACAAGCAAAATTGCTAATACGAATGATTTACACACAAAATTCATTCTGCACTCGTATCATGAATGAGGCCCAATCTCCCGTAACTATAAATACGGTTATGAGATTTAATTTCATAATCACACACCCCTGCTGCAGCCAAATGCAGTTGAGGCTGTGTGCTTCTCTGCACAGTCTGTGCAACAGCAACGTTAAGTGTGTTCGCTAGCACACAACTGCCAGCTCCACACAACTGCCAGATCCACACGACCTGTGGCCACGTTGTCACATGACCTGTGGCCACGTTATGTCACATGACCTGTGGCCACGTTATGTCACATGACCTGTGGCCACGTTATGTCACATGACCTGTGGCCACGTTATGTCACATGACCTGTGGCCACGTTATGTCACATGACCTGTGGCCACGTTATGTCACATGACCTGTGGCCACGTTATGTCACATGACCTGTGGCCACGTTATGTCACATGACCTGTGGCCACGTTATGTCACATGACCTGTGGCCACGTTATGTCACATGACCTGTGGCCACGTTATGTCACATTTTTGACAGGTCAACTCCTGCGTGGCAGCGATGATTCTTACTAGGCATAAAAACATTGATTCCACACTCTGCTGTCCAATAAAGAAATATATTACAAAATAAATTTAAAAACAATTAACAATCATCAATATGGTTTATTGCCAAGCCCATCTCCAACTTTCCCAAATATGGAGAGCCAAACAATTCAAAAGCCTTAGCAAACTAGACGCCACTTTCCAATTTCCCTCGCTACCCAGTTGCTTAGCGAGATAATCCAGATCAGAAAACACCACCTATTCAGTCATCCTGCACCACCCATTGCGAGATACCCAGTGGACATCTCCACATACCCAGCGGACATCTCCACATACACAGTTGGGTCGTGTGATGTCGAATTGCGTAGCTCCGCGCTACCCAGTTGGATATCTTACGAGAATTACAGGGTAGGGGGTGTCTTGTTTGGCCATGTTTATGAATTGTTAAAGGAACAAAAACTGATAAATGATGAAAAAGATTTGTGGCATCGATAAAAAATAAAAAAAAGTCTTCAACTACAACTTATGTGATGAGGTGATGACATTATATTATAGAGACTATTATGATGAGCTGGCTAAGTGCTTATAGTGCTGTGAGTGTTACACTGTAATAGTGTTGCGGTGGCTAGTGGAGCTACATGGGCTAAGGCTGCGTAATATTGCGCTAAGGCTGCGTAATATGGGCTAAGGCTGTGTAATATGGGCTAAGGCTGCGTAATATGGGCTAAGGCTGCGTAATATGGGCTAAAGCTGAGTAATATGGGCTAAAGCTGAGTAATATGGGCTAAAGCTGAGTAATATGGGCTAAAGCTGCATAATATGGGCTAAGGCTGTGTAATATGGGCTAAGGCTGTGTAATATGGGCTAAAGCTGCATAATATGGGCTAAGGCTGTGTAATATGGGCTAAGGCTGCGTAATATGGGCTAAGGCTGCGTAATATGGGCTAAGGCTGTGTAATATGGGCTAAAGCTGCATAATATGGGCTAAGGCTGCGTAATATGGGCTAAGGCTGTGTAATATGGGCTAAAGCTGCATAATATGGGCTAAGGCTGCGTAATATGGGCTAAGGCTGCGTAATATTGCGCTAAGGCTGCGTAATATGGGCTAAAGCTGCGTAATATTGCGCTAATGCTGCGTAATATTGCGCTAATGCTGCGTAATATTGCACTAAGGCTGCGTAATATGGGCTAAGGCTGCGTAATATGAGCTAAGGCTGCGTAATATGAGCTAAGGCTGCGTAATATGAGCTAAGGCTGCGTAATATGGGCTAAGGCTGCGTAATATTGTGCTAAGGCTGCGTAATATGGGCTAAAGCTGCGTAAAATGGGCTAAGGCTGCGTAATATGGGCTAAGGCTGCATAATGCGATTAACATGTTGGGTATTGCGTGTGTACCATTTTAATGCTCATGATATGCTAAACCTCTGACCATTTGCGTACATTTGTGAAAACAGGGCAGCGCCCTGAGATAATGGAGGAAGAAATTTCAAAATCCACTTTTGTTTATAAAAATAAAAAAAACCTGAACGGAACAAAAGAAGCCGTTCCATTAAACCAAAAGAGAGAAAAACAGGCAGATTTAGTTAAGCATATGCGTTTAATGTTGGATGAAGTCAACTTGTCGGCCAACTGATGCAATGCCTTAATTAAGCACATCCGTACAGACGATGCTCTCTTGTTTATTTAGCTTTTCCTCTCCTTTAATCGCCTCCACATTTATCAACACCAGTCAAAACTAAAATAATCAAGTGGAGCAAAATGCGTATCAATCATCAAAGAAATCACACTTCCTTCAGGTGCAGCTCGTCCAAAGTGTAAATTAGGCTTTACTGATTACACAGACAAAAAAGGCTCAACATTCAGAATTGTGATATTGCAGCCCTTCGCAATGTGCTGATTGTGGAAATTCATATTCATAACAATAAAAAAATAAAAATGTATTTAAAAAATTATATTGTGGAGTCCTAGTGTGCATACACACACACACACACACACACACACCTCCCGCCATGGCCCTGGGCGTGGTTTTACCTGGCTGCTGGGCGGGCTGGGGCAGCGGCCTGTACTGCTGGCTGGAGTGCGGATACTGGCCGGGGGCGCAGTAACATGCAGGCATCTGTAGGGGGAACCAGAGTCACCATCACAGGCTGCAATCTCCTGACTGTGAAATAAAGGCCATTACTACACAATCCATTACTACACAAACCATTACTACACAAACCATTGCTACACAAACCATTGCTACACAGCCCATTGCTACACAGCCCATTGCTACACAACCCATTGCTACACAACCCATTGCTACACAACCCATTGCTACACAACCCATTACTACACAACCCATTACTACATAACCCATTAAAGAGGGAAGCACATAGGAAGCATAAGCAGCACATATTATGCATATTATATGTACAAAGCACTAGTCATTCATATTTCAATATCACATTGGTTACAATTATTGACATTTCGGGCTCTATTTTTCGGCCGTCGCGAAGTGGCAATTTCGCCATAAATTTTCACGCTCCTGAGACCCATTTGGCTCGCCGTGCACTGAAGTGGGAGGAGAGCCGCTGTGTGGGTGTGTCAGTACATCGCGAGTTTCTCATTTCGGGGCTTTCCCAAGCAATGCATGCATGATCATTCATAACCTATTCGAAAGCTAATAAAACATTTTCATGGATCATATGCCGTCCAATTTGACTTGTGACAGCTCGCCACATGCCGGCCGGAAAATAGAGCCCTGCATCTTGTTTTAACAAATGATTCTAAAATATTGCTTTTTGATCTCGGAAAGGTCAGCTGGACATCAATTTGGCATGTAAAGCAAAGTAGTGACGTGTGCAGAAGGACAAATGTAGCACAGGTGAAATGGACCACTGCTGTATGACTATAGAAAGACTATAGAAACCGCTATGCCCCAAAACCAGCAACCCCTCTGCACCACTGCTGTGGAACAATGCGTAGTGATCAGCGCTGACGGACAGGAAGTGACACGCGAGCGGGCCCTTACCTGCTGCATGGGCTGCTGGATGTATCCCTGCTGCTGCATCAGGGGCTGACTGATGGGCGGGGCAGCAGTGGTGTACGCGGGGGCGGGGACGGGTTGCCCTGGGGGAGGGGCCATCATGTAGCCTGCTTGCTGGGGGGGCTGGAGCACCATGGAGGAGGAGAACATGGCGGTGTGAGCGTCGGGCCCTTCGGCCGAGGGCTGCCGGGCCAAGTTCATGTGGCTGAACTGGGCTCCCAGGTTGTCCTGCTGCAGGGGATGATGGGAAAACAGCCCTCACCACTGGAGCCAGTGTACAGAATCACCAATTTGACAAAACTTTATTTCAAGCCTGAAGGTCACTCTTAGCTAATCTGTCTCTCCATGAATTACTTCATTTTGCTGAGGTAGCGGGTTAGGAACTTTAATTTCTATTCATAGATTTCTTTAATATTGGGTGCAAAATTAATAATTTAAAGCAGTCTTCCCAAGACAATTATTCATTCAGGAATTTTTATGGGCAGTAGGAGGTCAGAAGCAAATTAATTGCGTCAATGGACAAAAAGAGAGAAACACGAGACGTAAAAAAGTTCAATGGTGAGGAATTAAAGCAGCTTACTGAAAAACAGGCTTAAAAAGGGGCGTGACAGAAGGGTCATTTCTCTGCAAGCTGAACTGATCTAGCACATTGCATTATTGTGTCCACATGCAAATGAGTCATTTTCCTGCAATGCATTACAATATAATAAATGATTCATGCATGCAGCTCAGTGTTTCAGCCTATCTTTTGCCTTTTTTAAATTTTTAAATTTTTAATACATTTTCTGCTGAGAGAATCACCTTTCATACATCCCACAGTTTATCCAGTTTATCCTAGATTGTTAAAAACCAGTTTATCCCAGATTTTGTTTCATTTAAATTTCCATCTAACATGTCAATGCATTTATTACAACCAGTACTGTTCTATAATTTCTTTATTATCCAAAAAACTAAATAAAGAAGAGTTTGAGCGAAATAATGACTTAATCCCCGTCACCCAAATCGTTGACTGCATACATGCAAAGAGCATTTGGGCTTGGGTAGAGAACCTTTCCTACATCTGATTCATCCCAAGGACCAAGCCCATGTCCAGCATTCCCAGATTCAAATAGACAGACAGCTGTAAGCGAAACACAGAGAAGTGGGGAGGCTGGCACGTGAGGGGTAGTGGGGAGTGTCACGGGACAAGCCACGGTGAAATGGAGACAAGACCCCCCCCAAAACAAAATGGACACGGACCACACAGACATGGTGGGGTGGTGGGGAGAGAAGAGAAGATGAGGTACCACAGTGTACTGTTGGTTAGGGGAGACGGGCAGGAGCTGAGACGGGTAAGAGATCGCTGAGCACTGCACAGGCTGCGTGGAGGACTGGAGAGGCCTAATTGGCTGAAGAAGCAACAGGTGGACAGAGAGGTCAGAGGTCAATGGCTTTAGTCAGAGGGGTTAAAAATGACAGTATAACAGTATTATCCCCCTGCATTCGTGGGTGGGGGAGGAGAGGATGTTAGAGTTCAGAGGATGCAGTGATAACATGGGCAATCTGTCTGAGCTGCGTTAATATTCATTTTGACAGTAGAGGCTAGGGCTGCACGATATATACAGTTGAGGCTAGGGCTGCACGATATATACAGTTGAGGCTAGGGCTGCACGATATATACAGTTGAGGCTAGGGCTGCACGATATATACAGTTGAGGCTAGGGCTGCACGATATATACAGTAGAGGCTACAGCTGCACGATATATACAGTAGAGGCTAGGGCTGCACGATATATACAGTAGAGGCTAGGGCTGCACGATATATACAGTAGAGGCTACAGCTGCACGATAGTATATTTTGTCACTTGCATTAATTCCCTAATGATATACCGCAGATTTAGACGCTTTTAAACGGGAGAACAGTGATATACAGCCTCCTGTAATCTCCTGGATCCCTTCTAGACACCACCGTTCTTCCACCCATTCACCGATGAGCCCTTGTTTTAGGGTAAGCAACATGCATTATTACTATCATGTTGGATCATGGACTTTAGCCTGGATTGATAGATGAGTAAAAGCATATTATCTGAATACGGTGGTGAGTCAAGAAGAGTATTAAACAACTGCCTAATTTCTTCCTCGAAAATCACCCTAATCACTGCGAGAGGGATTCATTATTTCCAAACAGAGCTCTTCAAGTTAAAAGCAGCATGTGTCCGGTGAAATGATGGTATTCCTGTATTTTTTCATATCGCAAAAAATATATATATTGCAATGTCCTTTTTCCCCCCAATATCGTGCAGCCCTAGTAGAAGCTATTGATTACAACACAAAATGAGAGAGGGTCTCCTATAGAGGTTATGTGAGAAAACTGAAAAAAAGAAAGGGGAAAGCAATTACAGTTTAAACGCCCCCATCCAATCACCCTGTCCCGGCTGGTCCTATATGGAACTGGTGCATCTGCTCGATTGGTCAGTGAGAGAGAGTGCCAATCAAACGCAGCACAAAGGCTGCTTTGCCCCACCCCTTAGTCTGTAGTTCTTTGCTAGACTGTAGTTCTGCAGGACTAATTCTGCTGCATTACACATGGCCTCATTAAACCAGCGCGCTCTGGTTTGAGCGGTCCGCGGCACGGGGCCGGAAGCCGCGTGCTGGAGAAGAGACGGACTGACCTGTGAGAGGATGTGGTTGGCTGGCTGGTGCGGGGCGGGCGGGGGCGGAGGAGGCGGCAGGAGCTGCTGGGGCCGGACCTGCTGCTGGCCCACGGCGGGGTTGTAGACCACGGCGCTGCCGTCGGGGTTCACAAAGGGCTGGCCTACCGACGGACAGGGATCTCGTCAGACACGCATACGCAGATGAAAACCTGAGGCATTCAGGCCTGCTTCTCTAACCACCGTCAGTCCGATACTATAATCTGTCTTTGGTTTTACGTGATTTTAGGTATCAGACTGTGAGCAGTAACCCAGTGATAGGCAGGCATCAGGAAGGCCATGGATCTGAGCACCTTCATTTGTTGTCACAAACAGTATTGAAAGTATGTGAAAGTTGAGAGTCCTTCACTCATTCAGTGCCGCGGGCGACTTTTGTCAACGAACATACGAACGGCCTAAAGTACTGAGGGTGACTGAAGTCAACCACAGTTTTTTATTTTTATCTTTACTCTGCTACACCGGTAAATAATTCTGGATTTGAGTCAGGTTGACCAAGATGACCAATTTATAATTACGTTGCTTTACCGTCTTTTACCCAGATTTTGCTTTTTATATATTTTTTTAATTTTTACATGGTTCTAGATGAAAATATTTTAAGTTTTATTTATCCTATGTTTAAAAAAAAAAAAAACTCATGTCGAACCATCTAAACCAACATCGGGGAGTAGGAATAACATGTCCCCGTCAATTTGTACCAACACGTTTCTGTGCCAGTGACCAAGAATATAAAGAAATTGAACACTGGGACTGTCTGGGACAATCTGTTTGAGAAATATACAACACTTTATAATGCTATTGCTGCATCCGCCTCTCCCTTCCAGCCCACTTTCCTATTGTTCTCCCTGTGTTCCCCATTCCCTTCGCTTCATGTCATGTTTTTAATTTTACCCTGTCTGTCTTTCGTGTTGTGCAGGCTGGGCGTGGTTTCCCTCGTTTCCTCGTTCCCCTCTCTTAATCTCCCAGCTTATCACTCGCCTTCCCTGTTCCCTCTCATTAGTGCATTCATTCTCGTATACATTCCACACGCTTTACTCATTATATTGATATTATTATTTTCGCATTTTGAGTGCATTTCACATACTGTAGTGTAAGTGTTCATAGGTGGCTCAGTGATGCTTTATGTTTGATTTAAGCTAGAACATTTGCCAGCATTTTCCTGATGGTGGAATATAATTTTATTGTAATATTATCGTACATAATATACAATATGTTGTCTTAGTATGTCCCTGGGCAATACTTGTCACTGAGAGCATGAAAAATACTCATTCAAATGTATTGTGCATATATGCTTGATAAATATAAAATTTTCCTTGGAATGTGTATATGCTTCATAATGGACAAAATTTTATTTTATAAATTAATATAAACAAAGTTTTTGGACCCATAGATATATAGCCCCCTTTAATATAGTAATTCCCACTTGAAATTGATGCAAAAGTGTTTTATGAGTCAAAACAGTTGATTTGTAGTTAAATATATCATTATTTTATGATTTAGAGCAGTGCACAATTTAGCCATTTTGGATACATTTGGAGACATTAACAGACAACAGGGTACACAGCCTATATTTTGCATCCTAGATCTTTTGGAGTTCTTCGTATCACCCTCACACTTTTATGAGTTTATGATCCAAGAAACGTGTAGTTTGTAGCTCTCAGTATTTCATCGCAAACTAAAAAAAAACGTATTTATTCCTGCATTTTTCCAAAGTTTCTTTGCATTTGTGGCACTTTATTTTGTCCTAAATTATGAAAATAAACTAAACTAATTAAGTTAGTATTGTAAATGGTACAACTGTCTTGTCTCATTTAAGTCATTTACCAAATTTCTGTGATGCTCACACCTGGGGCCACATGTATAAAACTCTTGAGTAAAACAATGCGTGAAAGAACGATCAGGGAGAAAGTCGGAAATCTTCTTTCGCAACGTTTTGCATTTTCTCCCTCTGCCTTTCTATCACGGTGTCGCCATATCACACTGTCTCCATATCACACTGTCTCCAAACATTGCGTACACATGGTGCCCAGCGTGTGCAGAGGGACGCAGGTTCTCTTATATTATACATCTGAATTTCTGTGTGGAAACTCGCTTACGCAGCTTTCTGAGGGCATTTTTCTGCTCAGCACTGTTTATACATGTGGCCGCTGGAGTTATAAAGCCTTAAACAGAGCACCCCCTAAATAGGTGAAAATTTACCAAATTGGGCATCTGTGCAAGAGGGTTAAGAAAGAGTGAATGTCACATACTTTATCGAGAAAGAAGAGCAGTACCGACCTGTTACCAGCTTGATCGACAGATTTATTGATTGATTGATTGTGTGAGCCTGTATATTAAAGCTATTGGCTTTCCTGATGAACAGAATGGCGTGGTGGATGTCTGTTTGGTGGGGGACAGCTAGCGTGCCCGTTTGCCCATCACCCCTGAGTACGGAGCCGCCGTCTTTACCTTACATGTTTGAGCACCTGCTAACCACTCCTGAGAACTCTCATTCCGCTCAGAACGGGCTTTCCCTAAATGTGCTCCACAACGACAGAAAAAATTCAAATTTTCCAACTCTGGCTGAATGTATTAGTCCACATACTCCTCTCATCACTCTGGCTGACACTCAGAATGTATTAGTCCACATACTCCTCTTATCACTCTGGCTGACACTCAGAATGTATTAGTCCACATACTCCTCTTATCAGGGTTAAAAACCTGCTAAGCATCCAATGTCAGGGGAAAACACACACACACACACACACACACACACACGCACACAGAAACACGAGATAGACACATACCAAGGCTGAGCAGGCTAACTTATACAGTACACAGATTACCTAGTCAGTGAGCCTTGTGAAAAGGTACCAACCTGTGTGTGGGTTGACCAGAATACTGCCAGGTGGTATCCCTGTGACTTCCAATGGAAGCAAATAGTAGCTAGCGTTAGCGGTGGACACGGACGGGCCGCTCCTGGCCCCCTCGTAGGGTACAGAACTACTAGTGCTGACGACGGGGTAGGCAGCGGGCGGGCCGTGGCTGGGCTGGGTTAAAGCTGGGATGGGGACGGGCTGCTGGGAACGAGAGAGCGAACCCGTGGATGACCCTACACTACTAGAAGACTCTGAACCTGGGGAGGGAGCAACGAGAAGGTCTTTACCTACAGACAAAAAGACACCATGCTCAGTATTCTAGTGATGGTGGTGGGGGGGGGGGGGGGGGCGCCCTGCATGCTGGAGAGTGCGGGTTATGGAGCTATGCTTTCAGACAGTCAGGCAAAGCCACTTTCATTCCATGGTGAATGGAGCCAGCGCAGCCTGAATTCATTGGCTACGATTGTGGTGGAGCAAAGCTTCGGTCTGTAATGGCTGTACTTGTCAGTGCGCCGAGATTAGATAGTTAGATAGAATCTGGACTTTGCTCGATTTTCGGCAAACCAAAGCTGCGGTGGCCACTGAATTCAGACGTGCATTGTTTAGAAAAAAAATAAAATATCGCCGCTTAAGTTTCAGCGAGGGGCAAAAAATTAAACCACTTAAAACGAAGGGGATGGAATAAAATGATCTGAAACTACAGTGAAAATAAATGACATGGTAAGCGTGTTCCTCCAATATTGTGAAAAGATGCATGTTGTAGAAGTATATGCAGAAGAGGGGGCGGAGCACAGAGCACAAGCAGGAGACATGACTGACGGAACCAATGTGTGTCACGTCTCCAAGCACAAGGTCACCATGTTGTACCAAGTAACGGCCATCTTCTACCACCACAATGGGGGCGGGCAAAACTAAAAATAAACAAAACTCAAAAAAACAATAAATCCCTTGAGGGCGGGGGGGCACTGGACACGGTGGAAATGGCAGGAGAGAAAATACAAATGATAACAGGCTAATGAAAGAAAGCCTCTGAACAATGCAGGCAGAGAGGAAACCAGTGTGTGGAAGTACAGTCAGGTCCCCACAATGCAGGCAGAGAGGAAACCAGTGTGTGGAAGTACAGTCAGGTCCCCACAATGCAGGCAGAGAGAGGAAACCAGTGTGTGGAAGTACAGTCAGGTCCCCACAATGCAGGCAGAGAGGAAACCAGTGTGTGGAAGTACAGTCAGGTCCCCACAATGCAGGCAGAGAGAGGAAACCAGTGTGTGGAAGTAGAGTCAGGTCCCCACAATGCAGGCAGAGAGAGGAAACCAGTGTGTGGAAGTAGAGTCGGGTCCCCACAATGAAGGCAGAGAGAGGAAACCAGTGTGTGGAAGTAGAGTCAGGTCCCCACAATGCAGGCAGAAAGAAGAAACCAGTGTGTGGAAGTAGAGTCAGGTCCCACAATGCAGGCAGAGAGAGGAAACCAGTGTGTGGAAGTAGAGTCAGGTCCCCACAATGCAGGCAGAGAGAAGAAACCAGTGTGTGGAAGTAGTCAGGTCCCACAATGCAGGCAGAGAGGAAACCAGTGTGTGGAAGTAGAGTCAGGTCCCCACAATGCAGGCAGAAAGAGGAAACCAGTGTGTGGAAGTAGAGTCAGGTCCCACAATGCAGGCAGAGAGGAAACCAGTGTGTGGAAGTAGAGTCAGGTCCCACAATGCAGGCAGAGAGAGGAAACCAGTGTGTGGAAGTACAGTCAGGTCCCACAATGCAGGCAGAGAGGAAACCAGTGTGTGGAAGTAGAGTCAGGTCCCACAATGCAGGCAGAGAGGAAACCAGTGTGTGGAAGTAGAGTCAGGTCCCCACAATGCAGGCAGAGAGAAGAAACCAGTGTGTGGAAGTAGAGTCAGGTCCCCACAATGCAGGCAGAGAGGAAACCAGTGTGTGGAAGTAGAGTCAGGTCCCACAATGCAGGCAGAGAGAGGAAACCAGTGTGTGGAAGTAGAGTCAGGTCCCACAATGCAGGCAGAGAGAGGAAACCAGTGTGGGGAAGTAGAGTCAGGTCCCACAATGCAGGCAGAGAGGAAACCAGTGTGTGGAAGTACAGTCAGGTCCCCACAATGCAGGCAGAGAGGAAACCAGTGTGTGGAAGTACAGTCAGGTCCCCACAATGCAGGCAGAGAGGAAACCAGTGTGTGGAAGTACAGTCAGGTCCCCACAATGCAGGCAGAGAGAGGAAACCAGTGTGTGGAAGTACAGTCATGTCCCCACAATGCAGGCAGAGAGGAAACCAGTGTGTGGAAGTACAGTCAGGTCCCCACAATGCAGGCACAGAGAGGAAACCAGTGTGTGGAAGTAGAGTCAGGTCCCACAATGCAGGCAGAGAGAGGAAACCAGTGTGTGGAAGTACAGTCAGGTCCCCACAATGCAGGCAGAGAGGAATCCAGTGTGTGGAAGTACAGTCAGGTCCCCACAATGCAGGCAGAGAGAGGAAACCAGTGTGTGGAAGTAGAGTCAGGTCCCCACAATGCAGGCAGAGAGAGGAAACCAGTGTGTGGAAGTAGAGTCGGGTCCCCACAATGAAGGCAGAGAGAGGAAACCAGTGTGTGGAAGTAGAGTCAGGTCCCCACAATGCAGGCAGAAAGAAGAAACCAGTGTGTGGAAGTAGAGTCAGGTCCCACAATGCAGGCAGAGAGAGGAAACCAGTGTGTGGAAGTAGAGTCAGGTCCCCACAATGCAGGCAGAGAGAAGAAACCAGTGTGTGGAAGTAGTCAGGTCCCACAATGCAGGCAGAGAGGAAACCAGTGTGTGGAAGTAGAGTCAGGTCCCCACAATGCAGGCAGAAAGAGGAAACCAGTGTGTGGAAGTAGAGTCAGGTCCCACAATGCAGGCAGAGAGGAAACCAGTGTGTGGAAGTAGAGTCAGGTCCCACAATGCAGGCAGAGAGAGGAAACCAGTGTGTGGAAGTACAGTCAGGTCCCACAATGCAGGCAGAGAGGAAACCAGTGTGTGGAAGTAGAGTCAGGTCCCACAATGCAGGCAGAGAGGAAACCAGTGTGTGGAAGTAGAGTCAGGTCCCCACAATGCAGGCAGAGAGAAGAAACCAGTGTGTGGAAGTAGAGTCAGGTCCCCACAATGCAGGCAGAGAGGAAACCAGTGTGTGGAAGTAGAGTCAGGTCCCACAATGCAGGCAGAGAGAGGAAACCAGTGTGTGGAAGTAGAGTCAGGTCCCCACAATGCAGGCAGAGAGAAGAAACCAGTGTGTGGAAGTAGAGTCAGGTCCCACAATGCAGGCAGAGAGAGGAAACCAGTGTGTGGAAGTAGAGTCAGGTCCCCACAATGCAGGCAGAGAGAGGAAACCAGTGTGTGGAAGTAGAGTCAGGTCCCACAATGCAGGCAGAGAGAGGAAACCAGTGTGTGGAAGTACAGTCAGGTCCCCACAATGCAGGCAGAGAGAGGAAACCAGTGTGTGGAAGTAGAGTCAGGTCCCACAATGCAGGCAGAGAGAGGAAACCAGTGTGGGGAAGTAGAGTCAGGTCCCACAATGCAGACAGAGAGAGGAAACCAGTGTGTGGAAGTAGAGTCAGGTCCCCACAATGCAGGCAGAGAGAGGAAACCAGTGTGTGGAAGTAGAGTCAGGTCCCACAATGCAGGTAGAGAGAGGAAACCAGTATGTGGAAGTAGAGTCAGGTCCCACAATGCAGGCAGAAAGAAGAAACCAGTGTGTGGAAGTACAGTCAGGTCCCACAATGCAGGCAGAGAGGAAACCAGTGTGTGGAAGTAGAGTCAGGTCCCCACAATGCAGGCAGAGAGAGGAAACCAGTGTGTGGAAGTAGAGTCAGGTCCCACAATGCAGGCAGAGAGAGGAAACCAGTGTGTGGAAGTAGAGTCAGGTCCCCACAATGCAGGCAGAGAGAGGAAACCAGTGTGTGGAAGTAGAGTCAGGTCCCACAATGCAGGCAGAGAGAGGAAACCAGTGTGTGGAAGTAGAGTCAGGTCCCCACAATGCAGGCAGAGAGAGGAAACCAGTGTGTGGAAGTAGAGTCAGGTCCCCACAATGCAGGCAGAGAGAGGAAACCAGTGTGTGGAGGTGGGGTCAGGTCCCCACAATGCAGGCAGAAAGAGGAAACCAGTGTGTGGAAGTAGTCAGGTCCCACAACGCAGGCAGAGAGAGGAAACCAGTGTGTGGAAGTAGAGTCAGGTCCCACAATGCAGGCAGAGAGAGGAAACCAGTGTGTGGAAGTAGAGTCAGGTCCCTTCTTTCTCTCAACTGCGTGCATCTGTTCAGGGACAGAGCAAATGAGCACACAGTGAAGCACTGCTGGGGTACGCGCTGCAGTTTACGCGCTGCAGTTTACACGCTGCAGTTTACCGGACGTTCTGTGCAATTACCCCACATTAGACTTGTGACAGTTAAAAAAAGGCGACAAAGGGCTTTGGTAGGGTTCAGGTTTTTGGTGAAGTGAAATTGATTTTGATTTAAAGGCCCCCCATTTATTCGATTCAAGTTTTATCAAATGTTTGGATCGCTTGCGTTGTCTAACGCATCCCAATTCAGCTGGTAAAATATGATAATGTGTAAAAGGCATGACAGGTCACCACATTTGCATCCATAAAAAAGAAATCACCGGACAAAACAAGCCAGTTAAGATTTGTCACCAGATCTGACGTAGGTTCTGGATTTAAATCAAAGCAGCCATTCGTCTTTGATCTACTATTTTCATAAACACTCCCTGCAATATACAGACGGGTGACAAATTAAAAGAAAAACCAACATCAAGTGTCTTCTTAAGGTGTTGGGCCGCCACGAGCCACCAGAACAGCTTCAATGCGCCTTGGCATATATTCTACCTTTGTCTAGCATAGATTCTAGTCTCTGGAACTCTACTGGAGGGATGGAACAGTATTCTTCCAAAAGATATTCCCTCATTTGGTATTTTGATGATGGTGGTGGAGAGTGCTGTCCAAAATCTCCCATAGGTGTTCAATCGGGTTGAAATCTGGCTGCGAAGGCCATAGCATATAATTCAAATAATTTTCAGACTCATCTAACCATTTAGTGACCCCTCGTGTCCTTTGGATGGGGGCATTGTCATCCTGGAAGAGACCACTCCCATCAGGATAGAAATGTTTCATCATTAACCCTTCCTTTAACAGAGCCACAGAACCCCCTCACTGTAGGGGTTCCTCCTTTAACAGAGCCACAGAACCCCCACACTGTAGGGGTTCCTCCTTTAACAGAGCCACAGAACCCCCACACTGTAGGGGTTCTTCTTTAACAGAGCCACAGAACCCCCTCACTGGAGGGGTTTCTCCTTTAACAGAGCCACAGAACCCCCTCACTGGAGGGGTTTCTCCTTTAACAGAGCCACAGAACCCCCTCACTGTGCTGTATCAACGTTGGGATATGACTCTGACTCAAACACGTATGGTAGGGGTGCCACCCAGCCCTTATAATATGGAATTGTCCCATATTGGAGAATAAAATGTTGCGTTCCTTATTGAATCAAAATGGTATGCAATTTGTATTGTATTTTCCTACACATAGCCTTCCACTAAAGTGAGAGCAACATAATCATGAATAAAATCAAACCAGTTTCACATAAAATAGCTGAGAGTTGCAGAATCAGAGTGGTAGCAGGCAACACTGCAAGCACTGCTCCGCTGTGTGGGTTTGTCAGTGCGTGTCAGACGTGCGAATGTTGTTATACCACGGCTTTGTTGAATATTCAATTCTGATTGGTCAACAATATAATTAAGTGTGAAACAGCAGTCATTATGCAGAAAAAAGGGCTGCTGTTTCACACTTGATTATATCCCTCTGCACTCTGCGTAGCCAAGTAATTCGGTCAAAATGCGATCTCTATATCTATAGACGACACCTGGTGCCAGAAATCTGTTACTACATAACTTACGATATAAATAGCCGAGTACGTGAACGCGACTCCCCTGGCAGGACTACAACATAGAAATGTTGCGAGCTAGCTTGTTTGTGGTTGCCATTGTCAGGAAGTCCTTTGTTGGAACATTTTTTTAACATGGTTAAACATGGTTTTGTGGCAGATATATAATTAATTTGCCAGGTAGCCGTGGTATATGCGGGATAATTTACAGCAAGCGAGATGATTGTTTCAAAATAAGCTCCTTCAGGGTGAATCAGAGCCCCCTATTTTGTGTTGGGACTGCATCACCCTATCGGGGCTTATTGTTACAAAATTTGTTCACTGTACATTATCCCTTACTTGTCTATCTTATACAGTAACCTTTTAAATATGTCTGATCCCTTACTTGTCTATCTTATACAGTAACCTTTTAAACATGTCTGATCCCTTACTTGTCTATCTTATACAGTAACCTTTTAAATATGTCTGATCCCTTACTTGTCTATCTTATACGGTGACCTTTTTAACATGTCTGATCCCTTACTTGTCTATCTTATACAGTAACCTTTTAAACATGTCTGTCTGTTCCTTATACGGTAACCTTTTAAACATGTCTGTCTGTTCCTTATATGGTAGCCTCCCTGTTCAGCTCGAAGAAAGAGAGACTCACTGGATAAGCTTTTTTTATTGATTAAAAATGGTTTGAAAAATATATTTAAAAATTTTACTTTATAAAAAAAAAAAAAACCTTATCAACATTCTTGGTAGACCTTGTCGAAAAAAATATAAAATAGGTACAAATTGAATAATTGGGGACCTTTAAAATTCAACCCACCACGTGACATGGCCCAGCAATTGCGATTGCAGAACGGCTAAAAGAGGTACTTCACTGGGATGTTCAGAAAGCTCATTGCCTGAGGCCACTTTCTATTTGCATATGTGATTTGGTTGAAGGGGGTGTGAGGCAGTGGGGTCCCACTTGCCTGTCTTGGACAGTCTGCCCGTGCTCTTGCTGCTGGCCACACTGTCTCCTCGGATCAGAACCGAGATGCCGCTGAAGCTGCTGGCCTTGGTCATGGCGGGCTTAAGGTTTAGGTTGGAGCTGTCCGAGTCCGTACTGCTCCAGGGACGCGGTTCCGAATACTTGGGTTCGTTCTCTGAGCTGCTCTGGCGGCTGTTTGCGGACCGGTCATCTTTTAACCTGGCAATACATTTTAGCATGTTAGAAAAAAAAGCTATCCCCTCCCCCAGAACATTTACCCATTTCGGGCATTAGTGGGGAAAACAGTACAACACATGACAATGGTATCCAAAACATATTCGAACTGCAAAAATAGTATATAAGAGTACCTAAATATCTGCCGTCTTTGCTGTGTGCTGTTAGAGGCTTCATCTTCCTGGATCCTATGATTGTTATTGGAGGAAAAAGAACAGCATTACAGGACTGAACTCCCTCAGAGTGGCGACTATTAAAGGGAAAGGTCTGAAAATTACCTTTTATCTAGTGAGAAAATGTCAGGACCCTGTAATAAAAAAAATTACAAAAATTAAGTGGGTTAATTATAGTCAGTGCATGATGTTGACAACACCCAAAAATGACAAACCCCTGAAATTAGAGCGTGGCTGCATATTCATTATTTCCAGACTCCCACTGGTGCAGTTTTTCCGGAGGGCAAACCCCTGAAATTAGAGCGTTGCTGCATATTAATTATTTCTAGACTCCCACTGGTGCAGTTTTTCCGGAGGGCATCACAATGCTTGGCTGATGCAGTAAAAGAAAAACCTAATAGTGACGCTCAAGTTAGCACAATCGTTTAGTGTGAATAATTACTGGTAACAGAATTTAAGGGGAGTCTCACGTCCTGCGCGAAAATCCTCTCTCTGGCCCGCTGGTACTCCTCCTCCCGCTCTTCTATCGACTTGCTCCTCCGATCCTCCTTCAGGCGCATACGCATCTGCAAGACCGGGGGCCCGTCCGTAAACACAGAGTCAGGACCCCACAAGACCGGGGGCCCGTCCGTAAACACAGAGGCAGGAACCCGCAAGACCGGGGGCCCGTCCGTAAACACAGAGGCAGGAACCCGCAAGACCGGGGGCCCGTCCGTAAACACAGAGGCAGGAACCCGCAAGACCGGGGGCCCGTTCGTAAACACAGAGTCAGGACCCCACAAGACCGGGGGCCCGTCCGTAAACACAGAGGCAGGACCCCACAAGACCGGGGGCCCGTCCGTAAACACAGAGGCAGGAACCCGCAAGACCGGGGGCCCGTCCGTAAACACAGAGTATCAAACACGGCTCAGTATCACTAAGAGAATTCTGACCAATAATCAGTTCTTTCAACCCAAATTGAAACCAACCTTTTTTTAAATTTTTAAAAAAAAATTTGTAATTTTTTAATGTGGATTCTGACCAGGGATCAGATTCTCGGGATATGACTCATGTAAAATATGAAAATGATTTTAAATTTGTTGACCTCCCAGAATTTTTAAGGCTCCTTGAAGATAAAAAGCAGTACACCTACCATGTTGTCATCTTTATCCATGCTGGAGTTGTCCCTCTTGAGAATGTACCGTTTCTGGAAATCGTCCGTCTTGTCATCTTTAATGTGCTCTGAAAACTTTTGATCCGGTCTGCGAGGTGAGCAAAAGACGTCTGCATGAAATCAAGATTCGCACAACTGCAGCATCTCCACAAGTCAGTCCATGTATTTGCCTCAGAAGATGAGACAAGAGTACTTGCCAATCCCAGGTTTTTAAATGAACACTGACTTGGGATATAAATTTGTACTCACATTCTTGTATTGCTAGTTTTGTTGATGATGACAGACTTCCCGGACTGATCGACGTTGTGATCGAACCCAAAGTAGGCAGCGACTCTGTGCAGTAGCATCCTGTGGTAGGACGTCATGGGTGGGAATTTTCTTTTCTGGCTTCTGGGACAGTAATCAAGCAGGACAGATCCATTTAAATTGACATACAGTGGGGACGGAAAGCGTTCGTGCAGTGTCACAATTTTTGTTGTTTTGGCTCTGTACTCCAGAACATTGGATTTGAAATGAAACAGTGACTATGAGGTTGAAGTGCAGACTTTCGGCTTTAATTTGAGGGTTTGTACGTCCATATCAGGGGGACTCTGTAGGAATTGTAGCTAGGGATGTTAACAGTTAATCGACTATCGATTAATTGCTAATAAGAATTTAATCGATAAGATTTCAAATGAAACAATTAACTGAACAATCTGCGGTCTTGTTTCAACGGGAGTTTTTGTGTGAAACGTAATCATGGTTTAAGGTCTCCACGCGAGGGCGCCAAATTCAGCCTAGTGTAAGCCGTGAAGTTGAGCCTACACACGAAGTTAATGTAATGCTACCATCACCTCAGTGTTGGCAAAGAGGGTATGTGACGATAGACAAGCGGAGTAGTGGTGGAAATTACGAATCGCTTTACTGATTCGAATAGTTCAGTTCAGTTCAGTTCAGTACAAAGATTCTAGTCACTGACTATGTGATTTGTTCACTGGGGTCAGTTGCGCAAGCGCACGAATATTCCAACAGCATGCATGATCAGTTCACTACTCGTAGTTCAGCATATCATTCGTCGGTATTGTGCAAAATGATTCCAGTCAAAAGCACTGCAAGTAAAAAATATAAACTTTTTCTATAAACCTCGTATGAACTTTAACTTTGAACGTTTTAAATATGGATTAGAAACTACGGAAATATATGACAATTTGTGTGTTCTCAAGTTCTGACCATTTCGTGGTAAGTAACCTATTGTAAAACATTGCGTTTTCAAATGGTAAAGTTGTCAAAAGGGTGACAAGGGCCATAGTGTTTCCTTTTTTTTAAAGCAGATGATAATTTTCTCCCAAATTGAATGTCGATGTTCAGTCATCTATGGGGGGAGCCCTTATACAAAGGGTTGAGCTAGGTGCACTGATGTATCATAGATAGTGCTATTAATCACCCAGTTCGTCAGTAGGCTACTAGATTAAAATAGCGGTTCAGATTAAAATAGCAATCATTCACGCAGTGCGTGATCTAGACTCAAATTACCTGACAACAAATAAAGAAAATGGCTTTAGCTAAACTTCTTACTGAATTTCAAGTGTAAAGAAGAAACAAACGTATAGCCACATATTGGTTATATTTGTGTATCCTATATAAAACATGGTTATAGCATATTAGGCCTTCTTAAAATAGCCTACATTTATTGTGCTATTTCAATACAAAAGAAAACACGAATGTGCTTCATTTAATCAATATCATTATTACAGATTTGAAATGGTTTAATAACGGGCAGACTTTCATTAACTCTTAGTTTGATAGATACAGAATAGGCCTACATGGAAAATGTACAATATAGCCTACAGTAGCCTATGCGATTTTGATTAGAAATGCTTGAACCGTTTTGCTTTCGGTAACGTTACGTTGGGTGGACGTCAGATGCCAGTAGGTAGGCTACAGGTTCCGATCAAGATTGCAGGCTATATTTTTTAAATGTGAAACTGTACCAAAAAACAGTTGACCAGCTATATTATTTTACTAATACCCCCGCCATTTGTTGCTAACTAATTTATTAGGCTATTGAGTAACCCGTAGCCTATGCAGAGAGTAACTGATTCGGTTGACAATTATGTAGGCTACTGCGGTGCGATTGTCAGCAGTTCATATAGGCTAGTCAGTTCAGTAGGACTCACTGAGGTTCATGGTTGAAAAGGACATGATGCCAATAAGCACCATTGACGGTGAGGGATTTCGAGAGCTAATAAACGGGCTGCGCACACGACTCGCTCCCGACCACGTAGCTTAAATGTTCTTGAATAAAAAATACGTAGGTCTATCTAGTATGCATATGAGAAGCCTATTCAAAACATAATAGCCTATGATTTAAGTTGACTGTTCTAGGCTAGGTCTACTAGTTTAACTGTCGCCTTTCCATTTCAAGCGAGATTATGTTAATGCTGCTAGCGGCTAGCGCAGCAACGGTTTCGCTCGCAACAGATGAGACGGAGCGCAATTTATTTTCTGTTGAAGTAGCCTATACACGCCTTCATATTCTATTTTTGTTACGCTGCAATAATGCCTGTTTCTCAAATGTTACAATAAATCTTTGATTGAGGAATATAACATGCATTTTGTATTCTGTATATCATAAGCTATATTTAGTATATTATGTTATCAATTAATCGACTATTGTTTGTTAAGGTTAACAACTATCGATTAAGGAAATTCCTTAAAATTTGCATCCCTAATTGTAGCCCTTTTTATAATTTCATAAATTAACATAAACTTAAATAAAGTCATCACATGTAATATTTGCTTGCATATCCTTTGCATGCCATGACTTCCTGATGTCTGTGACCCAACAATATCAAAAGACTTGATATCTTACATTCAGGTACTAACAAGTGATAATATAACGTCTCTGCATTTGAATGGATCTCTATGGGAATTGGGGGTGGAACTAGATTTAGCCGTAAATTATGCTGGAACAGTATAGAACACATGGTTGGTAAAATGGCTGTAAGTCATCAAGGGGTCTCAGGTATGAAATAGGCCTCAAACCATCACTCTGCTGCCAGATATGCAGTAGATATGGATGGATCATTTTATGGGTCGTTTCTCCTGACTCATTTTCCTATTGAACTCTATAAAACAAATAGGTCAGGAGAAACAACCCTGAAAGTGATCCATCCATATATACTGCATATCTGGCAGCAAAGTAATGGTTTGGGGCTTGTTTGATACCTCAGACCCGTGATGACTTACAATATTTAGCCAACCATGTGATCCATACTATTCCAGCGTAATTTACTAAATCTAGCCCCCCCCCCCCCCCCAATTCCCATAGAGATCCATTCAAATGCTTGTAAGAGTAGCTGAAAATAAGATATCAAGAGTCTTTTGATGTTGTTGGGTCACAAACATCAAAAAGTCATGGCATGCAAAGGATATGCAAGCAAATATGAAATATGACTTTATTTAAGTTCAAGTTAATTTGTCCAATGACTTTTCGTCCCCTAAAATGGGGGTACTGTGTATAAAAAGGGCTACAATTGCGACACGGTTCACTGGGTATGTTTGTACAAACCCTAAAATTAAAGATGAGTCTGCAATTTAACCTCATAGTCCCTCTTCCATTTCAAATCAAATGTTCTGGAGTACAGAGCCAAACAACACAAATTGTGTCACTGCCCGAGTACTTTCCGTCCCCACTGTATTTACTTGTATAAAGAGATCACGGTTTGGGGTTCAATTCCAATTTAAATTCAGTCGCATACAATTAATTGTAATTCAATTCATGAATTGAAAAATCCTCATAGAATATGCAGCCATTTTTAAGTCATTCATTGAAGTTCTATTTAGTGAATTTATGAACTGACCCTGAGCCCTGACAGACTTGTATACCAAATTCTAATGACAAAGAAATGAACTTACTCATTATTACTGATAAAATCCAGAATCTCCTGTTCCAGTTTCAGCAGCATCATTCTGTCCCTGGAACAAAAAATTTAATTAATTTACAGATCATCCATAAAGAATTTGAAGAACCATATTCTCACAACTTTCCAACTGTGATTAATCGCATTTGTTTAAGTCCAAATAATATCTGCCAGTGTAGGTAAAGCCAAGAAAATCTTTCCAAAAAAAAGAGAATAAGAATTGTCTTAGTAAATAAAAAATTTAATAAATGTAGTATAATATAAACCCCAATTCCAAAAAAGTTGGAACAGAATGTAAAATGCACATAAAAGCGGTGATTTGATGTTTTACCTGATCAACTTTATTGATTTTTGTAAATATACGGTAATTCCAAATTTGATGCCTGCAACACGTTCCAAAACAGTTGGGACAGGGGCAAAAAAAAAGACTGGAATGT
The DNA here is from genome assembly GCA_022702515.1 of Ilyophis sp. 1 JC-2022. Taxonomy (NCBI): domain Eukaryota; kingdom Metazoa; phylum Chordata; class Actinopteri; order Anguilliformes; family Synaphobranchidae; genus Ilyophis; species Ilyophis sp. 1 JC-2022. Next base: position 4,159,993 of record CM040398.1, on the reverse strand, counting down.
TCCTGTTTGGAACATTCCACAGGTAAACAGGTGATGCTATCATGACTGGGTATAAAAGAATATCAAAAGACTCAATATCTTATTTTCTGGTGCTCTTACAAGTGATAATATAACAGGATCTCTGGGAATTGGGGGGGGGGGGGCTAGATTAAGTTATAAATGACACTGGAACAGTATGGATCACATGGCTGTAAGTGGCTGTTGATGGAATTAGCGTACAAATTTACAAAAATCAATAAAGTTGATAAAGGTGCCAGTAATTGTGGTACACTTGATTTTGTTAAAAATAATTATTTCCTGATGAGGGATTTCTTTTTCTCATAATAAATTTACTTCAATTTAAGCTAATTCACCAAACGGTGAATCTTTTATAACCCTTTTTACTCATCTTTACCAGGGGTGCCAATAATAGTGGAGGGCACTGTATGTAAAAGATAATTTACAAATCACTGCTTTCATGTGCATTTTACAGTCCCAACCTTTTTGGAATTGGGGTTTGTAATATAATTATTATAGCATTGTATTATATCGCACACACCTGGGGTTGTTTTTCAAGGTGTTAACGAGGAACTCATGGAGATCAATGCCAGTAGAGTCTGTGTATTCCTGACTGGAATCTGGAAGAAAAAATTGCCATTTTAAAATATTTCAATGTAGCAGTGCATTTCTACATCCAACATCTCTAAACACACGACTGGCATGATGGGAAGAAATGGAACCCTTCTAAAACCCGAGCACCCGAGCCACTCTACTATCACCTGAGGTAAACAGGGTAAACACACTCAAATCAGATCAATGTTACACAACACATGCACATTTATTATTTCAATTTTTTAACAAGCACCCCCCGCCACCCAGTTTCGCCTGCAACTATACCTACCCATGCGTGACATAGTGGAAAATAGCGTCTATGTGTGAGTTCATAAATACTCTCTCACTCCCTTAATCACCCACAGCTCTCACTCCCTTATTCACCCACAGCTCTCACTCCCTTATCCACCCACAGCTCTCTCACTCCCTTATTCACCCACAGCTCTCTCACTCCCTGTATCACCCACAGCTCTCTCACTCCCTGTATCACCCACAGCTCTCTCACTCCCTTAATCACCCACAGCTCTCACTCCCTTATTCACCCACAGCTCTCTCACTCCCTTAATCACCCACAGCTCTCTCACTCCCTTAATCACCCACAGCTCTCTCACTCCCTGTATCACCCACAGCTCTCTCACTCCCTGTATCACCCACAGCTCTCTCACTCCCTTAATCACCCACAGCTCTCTCACTCACTAATACACCCAAAGCTCTCACTCCCTTATCCACCCACAGCTCTCTCACTCCCTTATTCACCCACAGCTCTCTCACTCCCTGTATCACCCACAGCTCTCTCACTCCCTGTATCACCCACAGCTCTCTCACTCCCTGTATCACCCACAGCTCTCTCACTCCCTGTATCACCCACAGCTCTCTCACTCCCTGTATCACCCACAGCTCTCTCACTCCCTTAATCACCCACAGCTCTCTCACTCCCTTATTCACCCACAGCTCTCTCACTCCCTTAATCACCCACAGCTCTCTCACTCCCTTAATCACCCACAGCTCTCTCACTCCCTGTATCACCCACAGCTCTCTCACTCCCTGTATCACCCACAGCTCTCTCACTCCCTGTATCACCCACAGCTCTCACTCCCTTAATCACCCACAGCTCTCACTCCCTTATTCACCCACAGCTCTCACTCCCTTATCCACCCACAGCTCTCTCACTCCCTTAATCACCCACAGCTCTCTCACTCCCTGTATCACCCACAGCTCTCTCACTCCCTGTATCACCCACAGCTCTCTCACTCCCTGTATCACCCACAGCTCTCTCACTCCCTGTATCACCCACAGCTCTCTCACTCCCTGTATCACCCACAGCTCTCACTCCCTTAATCACCCACAGCTCTCTCACTCCCTTATTCACCCACAGCTCTCTCACTCCCTTAATCACCCACAGCTCTCTCACTCCCTTATCCACCCACAGCTCTCTCACTCCCTTATCCACCCACAGCTCTCACTCCCTTATTCACCCACAGCTCTCACTCCCTTATTCACCCACAGCTCTCTCACTCCCTTAATCACCCACAGCTCTCTCACTCCCTGTATCACCCACAGCTCTCTCACTCCCTTAATCACCCCCAGCTCTCTCACCCCGTTAAGGCCTTAAGGGCACATGTTCAGGCGCACCTCTAGACAGCATCTTGCGTGGCATTTTCTCAGTCTTGTCCAGCTTGTCGGCACTTTTCTCCGTCTCCATCTCCATCTCGTCCTCATTCTTTACAGGCTGTTCTTCCTTATCAAAAGACTGGGAGAGCTGGATCTGAATTTTGTCCTGCAGAAAAAAAAGCTTCATGTTGTATTTGACATTATTTAAAGACATGTTACACCAGTGATCTTCCTCCTGGTCCTGGAGGGCCGCTGTTGTTGTTCTTACTTGGCACTTAAACGCTCGATTACGCAGTTAACTCACCTCAACTGGTTTCTTGGGTCTGAATTGGTTGCTGATATTAAGGTGAAAACACAAAGCAACAGATCCTGCGGCTCTCCAGGACAAGGAATGAAGATCACGGTTTTACATACATTCCATCTAGTTTTTCCTTCACTTGGTTCAGAGTCAATCAAAATATATTAGAGGGGTTTACATGCGATGCAAAACAGGCCATATCGAGCTCTACATTTTATTAACGAAAAGGTCTAAAAAACAGCTTTACCGAAACCCAATGCTGCATATTAGAATGATATGCCTGTGAACACTCAATGAACCTCGAGAAACTACCACTCACCCCAATAATAAAACTGGCTGCACAATGGTAAAAACTTATTTCTGGCAGAGAATGAATATGACAAAATACAGTACATTTTTTAAAACATTGTTAACCACTTTTTAGCATTTTACACCCCGCCTTGGCTGCATTTTACACCCCGCCTTGGCTGCATTTTACACCCCGCCTTGGCTGCATTTTACACCCCGCCTTGGCTGCATTTTACACCCCGCCTTGGCTGCATTTTACACCCCGCCTTGGCTGCATTTTACACCCCGCCTTGGCTGCATTTTACACCCAGCCTTGGCTGCTGAGTCTTTTTCACATGGTAAGAAATATTTACTCCCGTGTAAATTTCACAGCTCTCTAAATGAAATTTGCACGTATTGTATTCCCATCACTGCGAACACAGCTTGCTTCCTTTCAGAAAAATAGACAAAAAATAACAAAATGCACGTCTACACAGGGAATAAAATAGGCATGTCAGGCAAAGTTTTTCAAGTTTTGTTTAAGTCTTTTATGACAATCTTTTTCTGTCAAACCCAGATCTTGCAAGAAAAACAAAATAAGCCAGCAAAAATCTGTACTGCATACCTGTTCCAAAACATACACAGAATGCAATTCCATCGGTCAACACCTTTTTAGAGCCCACATGTTCAAAGTGCACAATTTGGGTATAATGGATGTGTTTAATCGCAGCGGTCAGAGCAAATACTGACAGTGGAAAAGAAAACGTGCTGAAAACGTGCTGAAAAAAAGCTGAATGAGTCAATGGAAGCAGCGTTGTTGCTGGTTATTGGTCGCTGGGTGAAATGGCAGGCGCTCTGGGCAGTGACTCGAGGTGCTCTGGGCAGTGACTCGAGGCGGGGCAGTCTTGGGGATTACCTGGTGTTCTCGTGGCAGGTCAGTAAAAGGGGGAGAGGAGGATTCTTCACAAACGGCCAGGCTCCGAACTAACTTTAACTTTGCGTTAGACTGGGGGAGAGTACTGATGGTTAAAGAGAGTCATGTTCAATCAAAAAGTGCAGGTAGAGTTTCACGACAAACGAAGAGCCACGGACACAGTTCCGCAAAAAAACACAAAAAAAACAAACCAAGACTCAATCCCGTGCACTCAAAGCAAAGCTGACAGACAATTTTCAGATCTCAAGATGGACACCATTCCAAGTTTTTTACTCCCATTCTAAGAAGGCCATTTGTCTCCATGTGGCTGCTTCGAGCGCTGATTATCAATCCTTAATTAATTTGATGTCTGATACAGTTCTTGAACATCTGAAAATCATGACTAAATAATCAAGGTATAAAATAATTAAAATTTTACTACTGCACACACATTACTTTCCAGTTGAAATGAAACACATTACAAAATGTAAAAGTAATTTGAAGTACATTACAATTTAGAACACACATAAGATTATATATAAATAAAACAATGGTTTCCATTCTTAAAACAACTAGTGGAAAGAAGAACAAGGCACCGTCAAGCAAAAATATGATTCTAAACATGCTGCTCTACTATACCTTGGACCTCTTCGCCGTTTGTCCGGGAGTTTGCTGCTGCACAGTAGGCAACACAAAACAGACCATATAACACAGGGCTGAAGCGCCATAATACCAGTCTGCTTTCAGACCAATTCTAACTGCATCACTGACTATGGTGAAGAAAACGTACCTGTGCGCATACACAACACAACACAACACAACAATCTGTTCTTGGTACGGAGGTCTGACCAAAGTTTTAAAAGAAAATTTACAGGTTTCTCAGAATAAACTCATCCGCGTAACACTAGGACTAGCCTCTAGAGCACACGTGGGCAAACAACATTTCCAGTTGTTGGGCTGGCTCCCTCTGGAAGCCAGGTCTGTTCAACTTCAGCTTAATATAGTTCACAATATTTACAATAATAGGGCCCCCGATTATTTCACTAATTATTTTCAGAGAAATAGGGACATGCATACCCATAACACCAGAGCCAGCATTGCCGACCTGTGTATTCCAAGGTTCAAAACAAATATGGGCAAATGTTCTTTTAAATTTTGGGGAGCCACCAATTGGAATTTGCTACCTTCACAGTTAAAATGTATTAGTAGCCGATACAATTTCAAGAACAAAGTTAAATCATGTCTCCTCGACAATGTTAAAAATTAGATTTTAAATGTATAATATTGTCTATGTTACATTGTTGCCTGTGGTTACGTTTGTACTGCACTTAATTGTCATATCTATATAGTTTGTCATATTATTGTTTGTGTGTTTTGTATTGCTTACCTGTTTTGAGACCAAGGATCACAATGGAAATAAGTCTTGACTTTATTGTGTTTCATCCTTGATGTTTTTTTTTTCACTGGAGATACTTGCCTCAATCTATGTTTCTTTTTGTTGCGCATGTATTTCTTGAATTTAAATGTCAAATAAAATAATAATAAAATAATAATAACACAACACAAACGCTGCCCCAAATGTACATATCCTACCAAAAACCACGACAATGCAGATAATTACCTCTGTTTTTTCTCAATTCCGGTGGTTTAAACCTATTTAAGAGTATATGCACCTAAAATAAGAGATTTTAATCTCAATGAGACTAACCTGGTTAAAAAAGGTTAAATAATTAAATAGAATACATTTTAAAAGTTAACCAGTTTCAGACACATAGTTTATTTAAACTGAGTGCGGAAGGCCATCAACTATAATGACACACCCGCGTGAGGGGCCGGTCATGAGTAAACCAGTATGCGTATCTACATTGCAGAGTTGAATCTATTGCAAGTGTTTCTATGTGATAAGATATACCTATACCCCGACGAGGGCTGTTCACAGCCAAAGTGTTGGTGCAGTAGATTCAATGTGTGAATGGCTTTGTTCATTTCTGTATATACCTAGAATGATTAAACTCTGCCAATGATTAAGCTCATGCATGCTAAAATGGCTCCCATAGCAAACAGCACACCCTGCAATGCAGTGTATGAGACAGCATGGTGCTTGGATGCTTTGTGCTTCATCTGTGGGACCCCTGAAAAGGATGCTTCAGAGTGGCCTAGCTGGAAACCGAGAGTCTAGCGCTAAACAAGTTGTGAGCCTTGAGTCGGCCTCACTGTAACATCCACACGTTTTCCAGCACTGGACTGAAATCAAGACAGTCTCCAACAACCCATTTCTCAACCAGAGCAGAGGACAAGACAATGAGGAAAGAATTGACAACTGAGAACTCCCTATTCCGCCTGACAACACTGTTTACAGAGAAGCTTGAAGGCGGCAAGGACCTGCAATAAAAGGTGTAGACTGGTCCGATCACGTTAGGTGCTGAAGACTGGTACGATTGGGTTCGGCGCTGGAGACTGGTACGATTGGGTCCAGTGCTGGAGAAGCCGAACGGGACGGCTTCCTGCTGTTCACGTTTCAGCAAAAAGCAATTTCCACAAAAAACTTCTTAACATTTTGGGGAAAAGAAAATGGGCGAGTGTCAAAAAGTCAGTGCTCTTTTAAAAGTTCACCAAATGGTGCAGCTACCAAGAAGTCTGCTATTCAAGTCCAAAGACTGTCAAACAAAACAGATGTACGCTAACCTTTGGAGATACCAGACCCTCACATCTAAAACTGAGAGATATTTGAAGGCATATATATTTCAAGCCTATTTGTAAAATGCCCTTTTACCTATTATAGCCTACAGGGGTCATCGAAATGTTGTTACAGCCGGGTTAATAATGCTAGACTGCATGACATGGCATGACATCAGACCACTTCTTTATTTAATTCTCTCTCTACCCTACCCACTCTCCCTCAACTCCTCTAACAACTCACCCACTGTAACATTCAGGAGAAATCTCCACACTCTCTCGCACTCCTCTCTCTCTACACTTCCTCCTCCTGCTTCCTTTGCTAATATGCATGTTGATGTTGCCACCTCCACCCTTAACTCCTGCCTCTCTCAGTCTCTCGACTCACAATGTCCTCTTGTCTCCAAACCAGCTTGATCATCACCCCCCTCCCCGTGGCTGACAGATTCTAACAGATCCAGTAGAACCATGCTGCGAGCTGCTGAGGGAAAATGGAGGAAATCCAGATCCCCAGATGACCTGGCCTCCTATCATACTCCGCTGGCAGCCTTTACAGCTGCAAATACATCAGCTAAGACTCAATTCTTTCAGTCTAACATTAATGCATATGTCTCTTAGTTTGTATCCCATCTCACTGATAGATCCCTTCCAAGAGACTTGGTAGGATCTATCTCTGCACCTCATCCCCTTTCGACAGGAGTCCCACAGGGATCTGTACTGGGCCCTCTGCTGTTCTCCTTTTATTATAAGTATCTTGGTTCAGTCATTAATTCACACGGCTTCTCATACCATAGTATACTGACGATACTCAACTCTTCTTCTCTTTTCCTCTTTCTACCCCACAGATTAAGAAAAGGATATCTGCTTGCCTGGCTGACATCTCTGAGTGGATGGCTACCCATCACCTGAAGCTCAACCTTAACAAGACAGAGCTCCTCTTCATGCCATACAAGACCTCCCCACTACATGACCTCTCCATCGCCGTCGATGGTACCATTGTGGCTGCCTTCCACTCAGCAAGGAACCAGGGGGTGGTGCTGGACGACCAGCTGAATTTCAAAGAGCATATCAGGGCAACAGCACAGTCCTGCAGGTTCCTCCTGTACAACATCAGGAAGATTCGACCGTACCTGACCACCTACTCCACCCAGCTTCTTGTCCAGACCATCGTCACCTCACGCCTGGACTACTGCAACTCCCTTCTCGCAAGCCAACCAGCCTGGGCGATTCTGCCTCTTCAACTGGTCCAGAACGCAGCTGCCGGGCTTGTGTTCAACCTCCTGAAGTTCTCGCATGTCACCCCCCTGCTGAGGTCACTCCACTGGCTGCCGGCCGCGGCCAGGATCAGGTTCAAAGGATCAGGTTCTGACCCTGGCCTACACGGCAGTCAATAGAACAGGCCGTTCCTATCTGCAGGATTTAATCCAGCACTATGTTCCTGCTCGACCACTTTGCTCTGCTACAGCAGGGCGACTCACACTTTCCTCTCTTCGTGTCAACGGCTCTCGCTCGTCCCGACAGCTGAGCTTTTCCACTCAAACTCCCCAGTGGTGGAAAAAACTCCCCATTCCCCTACGTTCGAATCCAACCCTGCCTGCGTTCCATCGCGGACTGAAGACACACCTCTTCAGACTCCACCTTGACTGATATACCAATCTTGGACCTTTTCCTAGTACTTGTCCCGTGTTTTTTGTCTAACTGTTTGATGTTGTGGTTTAGAAGGTATATCTGATTTACCCATAGCTCACTGTGAACTACATTCAATGTTCATTACTAGGTATAGCTGCTATGTTATGGGAAGGATGTGCTTTGTCTAATCTGTTCTGTAGTTGCTTCGATGACCTTCTGTATGCACTTATTGTATGTCGCTTTGGATAAAAGCGCCTGCTAAATGATTGTAATGTAATATGATAGTCTATACAAATGCATTTTGTAGATAACTGTAAGCAGTTATTGCTCCAAACTTTAATAATAATGTTAATTTTTATTGCATTATAGCCTACAGCCTGCCGCAGGGCAATAGCCTAGCTATAAGACTGGTGCCGAAGGGGTCGCTGTTTACCTGCACTTCGTTCTGGCCGTTGCTTTCATCTTTTTCAGGCTCGATTTGTTCCTGGCTTTCTGATTTAATCAGACTGTCTCTTGGTGTTGAGTCGGTCTCCTCTGTCTCCAAACCTCTCATTGTCTCAGTCGTTTCCTTTACAGTGACAGTATCAGACATCCTCATTAGAGAAGGTACTTGGAGCTTCTACCAAAAGCCTGGAACCTAGAAAGAGAGATTAACATGGTGTTTTTAAATAAAGATCATGTTTCTTCAAAACAGCTTAAAGCAACAAGGCATGACAGGAAGGAGAAATTACGAAATTGACCTGAAAGTAATTTTATTATAACTACAACTGACTGAATGCAGACAGCAGATTTAAATGTTGAAAGCGCTTCTTTTAACATACAATTTATAAGTTATGATTTTGAAATAATTTGTGGCCATTGTGTGAAAGCATTTCTGAAGGGTCTTATGTTATACGTAAACCTCTCTGCGTTCTACAAGCCTGCTTCAGCTTTGGGGCGAGCCTGCACAAATCCTGGAACCCTGGAGATGGGCGACGTCTGGCATGACGGGCATTTGCAAAAAAACGAAATGTACACAGACGTGCTAATTGGATTGCACATCTGATGAGCCCGTTCACACAATGGCAGTGTGTTGGTGAAATGAGTGTGAGCATACCCAAGATACCACCAGGCTGAGCAACTCCCCTGCCTCATTCTCCACTTTCCCTCAGCGCTCCACCCAAGAGACCACCAGGCTGAGCAACTCCCCTGCCTGCATTCTCCACTTTCCCTCAGCGCTCCACCCAAGAGACCACCAGGCTGAGCACCTCCCCTGCCTTCATTCTCCACTTTCCCTCAGCGCTCCACCCAAGAGACCACCAGGCTGAGCAGCTCCCCTGCCTTCATTCTCCACTTTCCCTCAGCGCTCCACCCAAGAGACCACCAGGCTGAGCAGCTCCCCTGCCTTCATTCTCCACTTTCCCTCAGCGCTCCACCCAAGAGACCACCAGGCTGAGCAACTCCCCTGCCTTCATTCTCCACTTTCCCTCAGCGCTCCACCCAAGAGACCACCAGGCTGAGCAGCTCCCCTGCCTTCATTCCCCACTTTCCCTCAGCGCTCCACCCAAGAGACCACCAGGCTGAGCAGCTCCCCTGCCTTCATTCTCCACTTTCCCCCTGTCCCTCAGCGCTCCACCCAAGAGACCACCAGGCTGAGCAACTCCCCTGCCTTCATTCTCCACTTTCCCCCTGTCGCTCAGCGCTCCACCCAAGAGACCACCAGGCTGAGCAGCTCCCCTGCCTTCATTCTCCACTTTCCCCCTGTCGCTCAGCGCTCCACCCAAGAGACCACCAGGCTGAGCAGCTCCCCTGCCTTCATTCTCCACTTTCCCCCTGTCCCTCAGTGCTCCACCCAAGAGACCACCAGGCTGAGCACCTATTCTCCACTTTCCCCCTGTCGCTCAGCGCTCCACCCAAGAGACCACCAGGCTGAGCAGCTCCCCTGTCTTCATTCTCCACTTTCCCCCTGTCGCTCAGCGCTCCACCCAAGAGACCACCAGGCTGAGCACCTATTCTCCAATGTCCCTCAGCACTCCATTAACCTGGACAACCACCTTTTTACCCCAACATTTTGGGTAAAAGTCCAAAGTCCAATTTTATGAAAATTAGTTGAGAATTAAGCGAGTTACAGTACATTTTATCAGGGGAATTCTGCATCTGTCAATGCACTACCAAAACACGCTAATCTTAACCGCCTAAGATGGCTGCTGCACACAAATCTGAGTGGTTTCTAGGTTTTTATATCTATGGACTGAGCAACCTATGATCATAGCTGACCCTGCCCCTTTCACTGTCTGTCAATGAGGATGAGGTCGGTCAGCTCTTGGTCACCCATTTTCCCGTTGTTTGTTTTAATTCATGGAAAATTAGGAATGATAAAAAGTTGTAGAGTGGACAGGTAAGACATTTTTCATTGTTGTAGTTAGTTTTTATAGTTATCTTCGTAGTGTGGACGGCCCTTAATGGCAAAGTTTATTGCAAAAAGCAGAACTCAGGAACTAAAGCCCCTTTTCCACCGGAGGAACCAGGGCTGATTTTGGTTCCTGGGGCATGCTTAGCCCCCTTTTTAGTCCCTGTTCGCGAGGTAGTACTTTTATAATGGTTCGGAACTATTGAGGTGGAGCTTGCAGTACTGAACATTGCGGATTAGTCAAAGGAAATATTTGCGAGAATCACCAAACAGACCACAAGCGCCGTTTTTTAAATACCGGCAACACGGGGCAACTGAAAGGGTTTTTTGACTTGTCTTCCGAGGGAACCTTTTTAGTTTTTTATGGAACCCACTATGATGTGTGAGAAAAGTGTGAAATCTCCCAGATTGACTCAGTTTGTGTAACAAGAACCCTTGAACTAGATAGGGTTCCTCGATGGAGACACAGAGGAGCCTTTTGGGACCCTTTCCAAAAGAAAGAGTGTAGAGCAAGCCACCCAGACATTCCTCCTGTAACAGCAGCTCTCAGAACCAGTAAAACTCTATAAACCACCAAAACTAATACTTAGTCTCAGTTTGCATATGGCCTAAGATCTGGAGCCTGTGATAATGTACAGACGTGTTTTATTACCCAATGTGCTTTGTGGCACTGGGCCTGTGGCGGCGTCTCGTTGATGAGGATGATGAGCCTCGGGTCCCGTTCGGTGCTGTTCGGCCGGGGAGTTCTGCTGGATGCTCTGAAGAACAGTCCCATGTCCCTGTCACCAGCACTGGGTCCAGGTCAGAACAGCACTGCCCACCAACAAGCCGCTCATGCCCCTCGGAGACCTGCTGCAGGGGCGGACATGAAGGTCAGAGGGGTCATTAGGGCAGCGCAGACACCTGTGTGATCTGGTTTCATCGACCTCTGAGGGCTATAGCCAGTATCACCTCATAGCAAACCACCACGGGTCATATGAAGTCATTCAAATCTTACTCTTCATAAAAGTGTTCTTAGAGGGAGGCAGGGGGAGTTACAGTATTTGTTTGCCTTTCTGGGTAATTCAAATCTTTCCCTCTGGACCATGTCTCGTGAGAGATGTGTGACAGTAGACCAGAGGTCTGGGAGTCAGAGTTCACTCCAGCCCAGGTCTGAGCACTGCACTGTTTCTTTAGGCAAATTAAAAATGTTGCGCTTTAGCATCAAGGCAATTACATGTATAACAGGCACACTCTAAGCATATAGGTATTTTCCATAACATATAGCAATACAATCGGCAACTCCCTTTGTCACCAGAACCGCACTCCCTGACACTAAAACCTGACATCTACACTCGAGGTCCTGGCTCCCCCCTGCCTGCCTGCCTGCCTGCCCGCCTGGGGGGGGGTTACACAAGACATGCTGGAAGACCACAGGATCCCAAATCTTTCATTATCTGTTCTGCAAAACCTCTGCGGACCTTAAAGCCTGGGAAAGTGCAGAGCTTAGCTCATTAGCTACCTGGTATGGTAACGGAAGCCAAGGCAGATGCTTGATGCAACAACATTCCACTTCGACAGAACTTAATCAAACATACAGGCACCAGGCATTCACTCCAAGGATGTACTCACACCGTCAATAAATTCAGGCGGGCACAACAGGCAAACACAGCTGGCAAACTTAGTTTATTCAGACAAGGAGAGTAGCCTTTCCAAAAGCCCTACACACAAACGAATGCACTAAATCCCTCCCGGTGATGGCACATCTAAATAAACACTTGTGTGGCGGGTGCTCTGACAGTGGAGCGTATTAATCAGGTGAATGAAGCGAATGCAGCATGCATTATTAATACTGCAGAGAGGCCTGACTGACTGGGACTCAGCTAATGCAGCATGCATTATTAATACTGCAGAGAGGCCTGACTGACTGGGACTCAGCTAATGCAGCATGCATTATTAATACTGCAGAGAGGCCTGACTGACTGGGACTCAGCTAATGCAGCATGCATTATTAATACTGCAGAGAGGCCTGACTGACTGGGACTCAGCTAATGCAGCATGCATTATTAATACTGCAGAGAGGCCTGACTGACTGGGACTCAGCTAATGCAGCATGCATTATTAATACTGCAGAGAGGCCTGAATGACTGGGACTCAGCTAATGCAGCATGCATTATGAATACTGCAGAGAGGCCTGACTGACTGGGACTCAGCTAATGCAGCATGCATTATTAATACTGCAGAGAGGCCTGACTGACTGGGACTCAGCTAATGCAGCATGCATTATTAATACTGCAGAGAGACCTGACTGACTGGGACTCAGCTAATGCAGCATGCATTATTAATACTGCAGAGAGGCCTGACTGACTGGGACTCAGCTAATGCAGCATGCATTATTAATACTGCAGAGAGGCCTGACTGACTGGGACTCAGCTAATGCAGCATGCATTATTAATACTGCAGAGAGGCCTGACTGACTGGGACTCAGCTAATGCAGCATGCATTATTAATACTGCAGAGAGACCTGACTGACTGGGACTCAGCTAATGCAGCATGCATTATTAATACTGCAGAGAGACCTGACTGACTGGGACTCAGCTAATGCAGCATGCATTATTAATACTGCAGAGAGACCTGACTGACTGGGACTCAGCTAATGCAGCATGCATTATTAATACTGCAGAGAGGCCTGACTGACTGGGACTCAGCTAATGCAGCATGCATTATTAATACTGCAGAGGCCTGACTGACTGGGACTCAGCTAATGCAGCATGCATTATTAATACTGCAGAGAGGCCTGACTGACTGGGACTCAGCTAATGCAGCATGCATTATTAATACTGCAGAGAGGCCTGACTGACTGGGACTCAGCTAATGCAGCATGCATTATTAATACTGCAGAGAGACCTGACTGACTGGGACTCAGCTAATGCAGCATGCATTATTAATACTGCAGAGAGGCCTGACTGACTGGGACTCAGCTAATGCAGCATGCATTATTAATACTGCAGAGAGGCCTGACTGACTGGGACTCAGCTAATGCAGCATGCATTATTAATACTGCAGAGAGGCCTGACTGACTGGGACTCAGCTAATGCAGCATGCATTATTAATACTGCAGAGAGGCCTGACTGACTGGGACTCAGCTAATGCAGCATGCATTATTAATACTGCAGAGGCCTGACTGACTGGGACTCAGCTAATGCAGCATGCATTATTAATACTGCAGCATGCATTATAAATACTGCAGAGAGGCCTGACTGACTGGGACTCAGCTAATGCAGCATGCATTATTAATACTGCAGAGAGGCCTGGCTGACTGGGACTCAGCTAATGCAGCATGCATTATTAATACTGCAGAGAGGCCTGACTGACTGGGACTCAGCTAATGCAGCATGCATTATTAATACTGCAGAGACCTGACTGACTGGGACTCATGAGATCCTACATTACTAGCCAAACTGTGGACATGGGGCTAGTGTATGAAGAGATGGGGCTAGTGTGTGAGGAACCCTTTGCACGCACGCACAGACACACATGCACCACACATCCCCCGATTCCTGCCCTGTCTGCGCTTTACTCTACGGACAAAAGGAACTGTTCATCGACAGTAATCAGAAGCACAAGATATGTTCTACTGGAACATAATTATATAATGGGACTATCTACTGACTAAAAGTAAACTAGGAAACAATAAGCTTGAAGCATAGGTGCATTATATACACATTTTCTTTTATTGTTTTCGTTCGCTGCATTAGACATAAAATTGTCACCATTATAACAATGACTATTTAAAAAAAATTGCATGCTTTTCATGAGCTGCACAAAATCTCTCTGGTGCAAGTTAGTGATGATGTAATCTGCAGTGAATCAGGCAGAGCTGCTTGAGTCCCACGCAGTCTCGGAGAGTAGAGACAAGTGGAAGAGTGACAGATTCAAAACCCTTCATGTCCTCGCAGTTAATTGTGAAAAATCCACAATGGGGTCAAATGGTCGGCAGTAATCATGTGCATTTTTTTCCGGCACTAAACGGACCACTCAGAGATAATTATATTTTTAAAAAGAGAGGAAAATGTCTCCTCTGGAATGCATGCTTTTTACATCCGATGTGGAGAGCGAGACGAGGCCACCCACGCCTGAACCTGCCCTTTCTCTCCTGCGCCTCCTGCACCTCCGCACGCCACTCAACAGTCTACGGGAGATCAGAAACCCTTCCCCTGTGGTGGTCAAGAGGGATGCCTATGAGGACATGTTGGGGACGCCTACGAGGACATGTCGGAAGGCTCAGTACTGTCATGGCAGTCTCCTCGTGTCGGTTTGTCCTGTGTCCTGGTCACGGTCCGGCACCACTCTCTGGATTTCACACCAATCGACTCACTTCACAAAAAATGCTCCATACTCCCTACCCCCTTGCCATTGAGCTCCATACTCCCTACCCCCCCTTGCCATTTAGCTCCATACTCCCTACCCCCCCTTGCCATTTAGCTCCATACTCCCTACCCCCCCTAGCCATTTAGCTCCATACTCCCTAACCCCCTTGCCATTTAGCTCCATAGTCCCGACCCCCCCCCCCCCTTGCCATTTAGCTCCATACTCCCGACCCCCCCCCTTGCCATTTAGCTCCATACTCCCGACCCCCCCCTTGCCATTTAGCTCCATACTCCCTACCCCCCCCCCCTTGCCATTTAGCTCCATACTCCCTCCCCCCCCCCCCTTGCCATTTAGCTCCATACTGTGCCACTCTGTTACTCAAGGACATAAATCTTCAGAGCCAGAGCCAGAGAAATCTGAGCCACACATTCGCTCCCTGCGGTTTCCTTTCTCATGGCTCCATGCACCATAACAAAGAAACAAGCCGCTCTGGCCATGGAGCGAACAGCTGTAGGCATGGCTGAACACCCCGGGATTCATGTTTCGAGTTAATTAGCCAGCACACAAGCAGGCAGGCTGAAGGGATAACACATCTCACATTCAAATGCCTTCAATTCCTCTCTGTGAAGAATCGCCGTGCAGCGACTTAACCAGAGTGCCGTGCACTGGATCGACCCTCACATCGATTATCCATACGAAACAGAGGATATGTTACGGTCCGCTTTCCCCTGTTTAAGTGCAACAGTCCCGCAGTGCTCCATGGCTATGAATCCTTCAAAATACAAACAAGATATCTGCGTATGACAATGCAGCATCGCGGCACTATTGATTTTGTCAGGGCTAACAAATAATTGGTTTGTGCTATCTGGCTTCTGCAAACGAAAAGTAAAGATTTATTACTCTACACATTCATTCATTACGAGAGTTTAACAGGTGAAAGAGAAGCACCTGTCTGGTTGTGATACAGTAATAATTTTTCACTTTGGCTGCCACCTTGTTATTAAAAGAGCAAACATACTGCCGGTAAACATTTTCCCGTAGTATAAAAAAATAAAATAAAAAAGTTGACCAAAAGCTTTTTCTGTGCAGTCATTAGGGCAGTGTTATTAGTAGCATTATGATGCAGCCAAATGTTCACGCAACATTCCTTAAACCATAACCAGCATCATCAATCATATCTGAACTTTAAGCGGATTTCACATTTGTTTTCACATTTGTCTGTGTGATATAATTTTTTCTACAGCATAAGAGACTTATTCCCAAAATAAATACAACCAAACCCATTTATAAACACATTAGCGGAATTAACAATATGAAAAGAAAGCAATGTGACACAAGCAACATACAAAGATGTGGCAAGATACTACTTTAATTAAATTTTGATCATAATTCATTTTATATACAACATGTCCTGCATTCATTATCTCTGTGATCTGTGGAGCAGATACAACATGTCCTGCATTCATTATCTCTGTGATCTGTGGAGCAGATACAACATGTCCTGCATTCATTATCTCTGTGATCTGTGGAGCAGATACAACATGTCCTGCATTCATTATCTCTGTGATCTGTGGAGCAGATACAACATGTCCTGCATTCATTATCTCTGTGATCTGTGGAGCAGATACAACATGTCCTGCATTCATTATCTCTGTGATCTGTGGAGCAGATACAACATGTCCTGCATTCATTATCTCTGTGATCTGTGGAGCAGATACAACATGTCCTGCATTCATTATCTCTGGGATCTGCGGAGGAGATACAACATGTCCTGCATTCATTATCTCTGTGATCTGCGGAGGAGATACAACATGTCCTGCATTCATTATCTCTGTGATCTGCGGAGCAGATACAACATGTCCTGCATTCATTATCTCTGTGATCTGCGGAGCAGATACAACATGTCCTGCATTCATTATCTCTGTGATCTGCGGAGCAGATACATGTCCTGCATTCATTATCTCTCTGATCTGCGGAGCAGATACAGTGGGAGAAGAAAATTAAGTAAAAGTGCATAAAGTAGCTTAGCCCCCATCAGTATTATTTTATAGCCAGTTACAGTTATGAATGACTGACAGACAGATGGCAGCCCTCCGAACAGAATGCAGAGAGCGGCGCTTCTAATGTTCAGGTCCTGAACATGCGGAACTTGCTGAAAGGGTTATTTTTCAAAGCAATTCTTGCCGGGACAAATACTGTATCTGGTGCCCGGAACATCCGCCACACTTTGCAAGACGTTCCACACTTACTTTAGACAGAGTTGGAGGGGAAAAGAGTGCAATGCCTGTGTGTCCTCCACACTGTGCACCGGACCGGGTTTCAAAACCATCTCCATCGCTGCTTTCTGAATGCAAGTGTAAATGTGAATCATGAGAAACAGAGTGCCTCAGGCATGCAGAACGTTTGGGTTAAATGACCCGGGACCCGGGAGGGGCCGTTTGGGTTAAAGGTTAAACGCAGATGAAATGAGGGACCCGGGGAGGGGCCGTTTGGGTTAAAGGTTAAACGCAGATGAAATGAGGGACCCGGGAGGGGCCGTTTGGGTTAAAGGTTAAACGCAGATGAAATGAGGGACCCGGGAGGGGCCGTTTGGGTTAAAGGTTAAACGCAGATGAAATGAGGGACCCGGGGAGGGGCCGTTTGGGTTAAAGGTTAAACGCAGATGAAATGAGGGACCCGGGGAGGGGCCGTTTGGGTTAAAGGTTAAACGCAGATGAAATGAGGGACCCGGGGAGGGGCCGTTTGGGTTAAAGGTTAAACGCAGATGAAATGAGGGACCCGGGGAGGGGCCGTTTGGGTTAAAGGTTAAACGCAGATGAAATGAGGGACCCGGGGAGGGGCCGTTTGGGTTAAAGGTTAAACGCAGATGAAATGAGGGACCCGGGGAGGGGCCGTTTGGGTTAAAGGTTAAACGCAGATGAAATGAGGGACCCGGGGAGGGGCTGTTTGGGTTAAAGGTTAAACGCAGATGAAATGAGGGACCCGGGGAGGGGCCGTTTGGGTTAAAGGTTAAACGCAGATGAAATGAGGGACTCGGGGAGGGGCCGTTTGGGTTAAAGGTTAAACGCAGATGAAATGAGGGACCCGGGGAGGGGCCGTTTGGGTTAAAGGTTAAACGCAGATGAAATGAGGGACCCGGGGAGGGGCCGTTTGGGTTAAAGGTTAAACGCAGATGAAATGAGGGACACGGGAGGGGCCGTTTGGGTTAAAGGTTAAACGCAGATGAAATGAGGGACCCGGGGAGGGGCATGCAATGGCTGAGGTCAAGATGAAGAATAAATTAATGTGATGTGCTCATCCCTGCAGGCTCCTACGCCTTTGAATCGTTTCCTGTCGGGGTCATCCCCTCCACTCCATCGCTCGCACTGCACATTCAGAGCCTAATTGCCTTCACGAGACCGTGATTCCCTGCCTTTCTTTCCATCCAAATGCAATTAGTCTTGTTCCCCACTTGCAATAAATGCAATCTACTAGGCGTTTCTCTCGGGCTCGCAGCGAGTCTGTTCTTCAGCCTTGCGCTGGTTTCTCTCGGGCTCGCAGCGAGTCTGTTCTTCAGCTTTGCGCTGGTTTCTCTCGGGCTCGCAGCGAGTCTGTTCTTCAGCCTTGCGCTGGTTTCTCTCGGGCTCGCAGCGAGTCTGTTCTTCAGCCTTGCGCTGGTTTCTCTCGGGCTCGCAGCGAGTCTGTTCTTCAGCTTTGCGCTGGTTTCTCTCGGGCTCGCAGCGAGTCTGTTCTTCAGTCTTGCGCTGGTTTCTCTCGGGCTCGCAGCGAGTCTGTTCTTCAGCCTTGCGCTGGTTTCTCTCGGGCTCGCAGCGAGTCTGTTATTCAGCCTTGCGCTGGTTTCTCTCGGGCTCGCAGCGAGTCTGTTCTTCAGCCTTGCGCTGGTTTCTCTCGGGCTCGCAGCGAGTCTGTTCTTCAGCCTTGCGCTGGTTTCTCTCGGGCTCGCAGCGAGTCTGTTCTTCAGCTTTGCGCTGGTTTCTCTCGGGCTCGCAGCGAGTCTGTTCTTCAGTCTTGCGCTGGTTTCTCTCGGGCTCGCAGCGAGTCTGTTCTTCAGCCTTGCGCTGGTTTCTCTCGGGCTCGCAGCGAGTCTGTTATTCAGCCTTGCGCTGGTTTCTCTCGGGCTCGCAGCGAGTCTGTTCTTCAGCCTTGTGCTGGTTTCTCTCGGGCTCGCAGCGAGTCTGTTATTCAGCCTTGCGCTGGTTTCTCTCGGGCTCGCAGCGAGTCTGTTCTTCAGCTTTGCGCTGGTTTCTCTCGGGCTCGCAGCGAGTCTGTTCTTCAGCTTTGCGCTGGTTTCTCTCGGGCTCGCAGCGAGTCTGTTCTTCAGCCTTGCGCTGATCATTAAGATTTAGTAAAATGCATGACAACAAATGCGCTGTGATCAAGATCCATCGCTTCAGCCAATGGATCTGACTGCCAACAACGTGCATCTGTGCACCGTTTCACATCAATATTAATTATTTAAATTAAAAACTGCATTAACAGTGTGTTGTAACAATCTTGTGTGGCTGTAGAAACAATCAATGTATGTTTTTTATTTGGCAAGAGGCAGAGTAAAGCCCTGCTTTAGCCTGGTCCTACATTTGAGGGCTTGATTGCCCTATTTTAAAAAATCTAATGAATGATTCTGAGAAACAATATTGCCTGAACACATCGAGCAATGCACGACTAATGATGCATCCTTAGCATGAGATCATTTGCTAATGGTCCCTAAAGGTATGTTTCGAGAATAGAAGTCGATGCAATTATGGACAAACTATTAGCAAATATATTAAGGTGTAGCAGACCAGGCATGATATACAGTACCATATAAACCATCAGCAAGGCATGATATACAGTACCATATAAACCATCAGCAAGGCATGATATACAGTACCATATAAACCATCAGCAAGGCATGATATACAGGACCATATAAACCATCAGCAAGGCATGATATACAGTACCATATAAACCATCAGCAAGGCATGATATACAGTACCATATAAACCATCAGCAAGGCATGATATACAGGACCATATAAACCATCAGCAAGGCATGATATACAGTACCATATAAACCATCAGCAAGGCATGATATACAGGACCATATAAACCATCAGCAAGGCATGATATACAGTACCATATAAACCATCAGCAAGGCATGATATACAGGACCATATAAACCATCAGCAAGGCATGATATACAGTACCATATAAACCATCAGCAAGGCATGATATACAGTACCATATAAACCATCAGCAAGGCATGATATACAGTACCATATAAACCATCAGCAAGGCATGATATACAGGACCATAAACCATCAGCAAGGCATGATATACGGTACCATATAAACCATCAGCAAGGCATGATATACAGTACCATATAAACCATCAGCAAGGCATGATATACAGGACCATATAAACCATCAGCAAGGCATGATATACAGTACCATATAAACCATCAGCAAGGCATGATATACAGGACCATATAAACCATCAGCAAGGAGACCTGACAGATACAACTGCGGAGACATAAAACTGCTGACTGGAAGAGCAACAGCTAAACACGAGTATTAGCGCTAATTAGTCCATAAACAACAAAAGAAGCTCATTATACTGAAGAAGGGTGGACCAGTGAGAAGCCTTTGTTTGGCTGCAGAACCATGTCCAATTTAACAGTGAAAAGATAGGGAGAGATCAGCACTGTGACATCCAGTCCCCAGCCTGGCTGGGTACAGATCACCTGCTATCAATCTCCATTGGTGCTTCACAGGACAGAAGATAGCATTTACTGCTGTAGTTCCCAAACCTCTTCGCCACTGTACAGGTCTACCTGGAAACACCGTTTGCAAAAAACTGATTGAAATAGGAAAGTTTAAAAAAATGAAGTGACAGCATACTCTATGTTGCTGAAACATGTATTTGTAGCTATAAACCTTTATACATGAAGCACACAAAACAAACTGAACACAGCATGCATTACCCCAACAATAAATAACTGTAGAAAACAGATGAGGGCACACGTTCCCCACAGATACCAAATGAGACATCACACAAACTACAGGGAGATACAGGAACCAAATGAGCCATCACACAAACTACAGGGAGATACAGGAACCAAATGAGACATCACACAAACTACAGGGAGATACAGGAACCAAATGAGCCATCACACAAACTACAGGGAGATACAGGTACCAAATGAGCCATCACACAAACTACAGGGAGATACAGGAACCAAATGAGCCATCACACAAACTACAGGGAGATACAGGAACCAAATGAGACATCACACAAACTACAGGGAGATACAGGAACCAAATGAGACATCACACAAACTACAGGGAGATACAGGAACCAAATGAGACATCACACAAACTACAGGGAGATACAGGTACCACCGCCCCCCTCTGGATTTTCAGCTAGTGAATTTCAAGAGGGATCGAGTGACTGCGAAGCTATTCAGAGCACATCCTGGAAATATCTTCAGCCTCTCTGCAGGGAGGACCAAGCCGCGCTATTTCACCACTGTTCTTTCTTACCCTGACCCTCGTAAACCCAAAGCAATATTAATGTTTTCGCAGGAAGGAGTGGCCTGCAGCCAGAGTACGCCCGAATGCTAAATCCTGAAAATCCCCTTTTAAAAGAAACGCAGGATCGTCTGAGAGCTTCTCGTCCTTTTTCTGGAAAAAAAAACTTTACGCTGTGAAAACTCGAGGTGCTCAGTTTTCCACACTCTTAAGCACTGAAGCTGGACCCAGCCGTTAACAGCGCTGTGACAGAGGACAGAAATAACTGAGCCTCCACTGCCTTCTTAGTCTGCTCACTGCGTGGTGCAGAAATGGGGCTGGCGAATCTCCCCCATCTCTGCGCGCGCTGCAAACCGCTCTGTCCGCGAGAGGGGGCAACGTACCTGACTCATAGCGGCCTTCATTATGTCCATTGGTTAGAGGTGTAGATTCCATAGTACCAGAGGCGGCATTGGCTGTGGAAGTGGTCGCTCTGACGGCAGCCTCTTTATGGCACATGCTCGTCTGAGCCTACCTGCCGGAGTCCATCGTCAAGGCACTCGCTACAGCCTTGGAGACAGCGCCAAATCAACAGCTGGGCTCCGTGATGTCAGCGGCGGCTCAGCCACTCAGGGTGTGCCGGCTGGTCGCACCGCATCAGCGACTAAACTGAGCTTCATTAGCGATTCAGCAGCTCGGCCGCACAGAGAGAGAGAGCGAGGAAGAGAGCCGCGTTAACGTGGACCCCCCCCTCTCTTCCCTTCCCACACAGCGTGACCCCCGCACGCAGAGTAAAGCACCCCCTCTCTTCCCTTCCCACACAGGAGGGAGGACTGCAAGCGCGACCCCCGCACGCAGGGGGCAGCAGCAGAGAGGGTATGGTCAGTGTGGTATCAGTGCTGGGGGGTTCAAAGGGACCGTTTTATAGTAGATGATTCACAGTGATATAATGCACACATTTAAAAGCGATGCCTAGAAACAATTCTGCTGAAAATTATTTGGCATCGTTACCAGTGAACCCTGGATTTTTATTTCACATGTTTTCTGCCACACAGAGGTCTTCAGTTTCACAAGGTGAAAATAAATAAAAAATGAAACGTCTAATGACTGCTATTTATTCTTTGAAACGTTAATGATTTAGCCCACAAATTACAAGTACAGATAGAAGTACTTTTTATATTCCTTTTTAATACAAACCCCAATTCCCAAAAAGTTGGGACAGTACATAAAATGCACATAAAAGCAGAGATTTCTAAATGATTTTTACATACATTTAATTTAAAAACGTACAAAAAAAAGATATTTAATGTGTTACCTTATCAACTTTATTGATTTTTGTAAATATACGTTAATTCCGAATTTGATGCCTGCAACACGTTCCAAAAAAGTGTCAAAAGTGTGTTTTGTGTTAATAATTTTAATGAAGGAATTTAAAACACAAATGTCCTACTGAATTAGGAGCCTATTGATTCACCTCAGTTTTTAAATTGATCAGTTAAAAAAATTGTTCCCTTGTACAAGATAGCACTGTAAGCAAAATGTGAACATGGGATAGTCTTCATGGTATGCATAACTATTTCTGACATCTTACATAATCCCTCGAAACATAAAAAACACCTAAATAAGAAAACTTAAATTGTGGGATTGCAATTGTGGTTGGAAGGAAAACCAGCATACACAGGGGTCCCCAGGACCGAGTTTGAGAACCACAGAGTTTAAAATGTTATAAACTTATCTTATCCACTAATGTACTAACGAGCCTACCATGGCTTTAGCTTTATATGGAAGCATCTTAAATCTCAGCTAGGGCTTTGGAGAGAAATAAAATTTAAAAAAATAATAAAATACTTCTCCAAAATGTTCATAAATAAATCATTTTATTTTAGAAAATTCCCTGTGTGAGGTTGTGTAGAAATGCAGGAAATTAGTTTTAAAAGGCTCAGATTTTTCTGGGGGAGAACCCCCAGACCCCCCCCATACTTGGTTCCTGCCTTGCGCCCCACCAACATCTCTTCATGCCCCCCAATCAAAGCAGTCTACAAACGGCTCTGACCACAGCAATTTCTGAATTATGTTATTTTTGATAGAAATCAGATTCCTTGTATTAGAGCTCCGAGTGTAATAAACAATGTTGGCGATGTAGGAGACACAATGCACTAGGCTACAATGTGCATTGCTTTGCTCATGGGAATGGTTGAGGGCCTGGGTCCAATAGTCATGGTTCACTACTGTTGGATGGTATATTATTAGTGTCTCCCCCCAATGTTCAAATGAAACCTATGTCCCTGCCACTGGGTATAAAAGGACATCAAAAAACTCTTGATTTCTTATTTTCTGGTACTCTTACAAGTGATACTATAACCTCTCTGCATTTGAATGGATCTCTATTGGAATTGGGGGGTGGGTTTAAGCTGTAAATGACATGGGAATAGTATGGAACACATGGTTGGCTAAATCACGGTAAATCATGAAGGGTTGTTTCTCCTGTTTCTCAATTTCAGCCAATCCAATCCTACCACTAGACTCTATAGAAAGCTTTCTTTTTACACAACAAATTCCAAAACTGATAACGATAAGATAACGATCCTAGCCAACTTCCTGCCAGGACTTTGGACAGGAGGTCGTTTGCGCCCGAGCACCGGAAAACACAGACACCGAAAACTTTGTACCAGGAAACACCAAAGATCCCCCAAAAATGTAGCTCAGACAGCACCCTGGCGTAACTAGCACAATATATTCAAACATAAGGTAGCAGGGCTCACCGTCAAATCCCAAGATGCACAGGACACAGGACTGGACATTGAGTGAACTTCCTTCAAGCGCTGAGAGTAATAAAAACTTGGTGAAAGAGCAGCGGTATTTAATAACGGGGTCTTCATTAACGATAACGATAGCCTGGTAGCCCCGGGCAACCGTTTTGGCGACCATGATTTGCTAGTTGGTCGGGCAACCACTCCCAAAAAAATTATGAATAAAAAAAACAAAAACATACAGCCTCGTGGATTTCTTCATTATGGACCTACATTACGTAGGTATATTTCTGCCATTACATGTTCAGCCATCTCAACAATGCTAATGAAATGAACATGCTGCAAGTTATCGCAACTGTTCCAACTCATAACGTTACACAACACACTATAGCCTGCTCCACTCTGCTTTTTATTGATTGATTGATTGATCCGATTAACGATAGGCTAAAAACACGAATGAAATTAACACGCATCCTCCACCCAACTGTTGATTTTCTGAAGAATGAGCCTTCGCTGAGGCCGCTCCGGTGACCGGGCCTTCGCTGACCGGGCCTTCGCTGACCGGGCCTTCGCTGACCGGGCCTTCGCTGAGGCCGCTCCGAGACTGTGGAACAGCCTGCCTCTTCTCATTAGATCTGCCCCCTCCATAAACACATTTAAATCTCAACTCAAATCCCATCTTTTCTCCCTCACTTTCAATCCCACTCGAGATCTGTCATAGTTGTTGTGTATTCTGTGCATTATTACCTTGTTTTTGTATCTGTTTTATCCTTTGTCATTGTTATCCATGTATTTTATGAACTGTACAGCACTTTGGTTGACGGTAGTCTTTTTAAATGTGCTTTATAAATAAAATTTACTTGAAGTGGAAATTGCTAAACGTCAGTGCTGTAATGTGCTTAATTGCTTTATTAAACAAAGTTCTGGAATCAAATGTCAGTGGTCATCATGAAAAAACAAGACTAGGCATGCCTAGCTCAGCCTGGACGCCTGTATGCAGTCAGTGAGGAACATGTGACAGGGCACGGCGGATAGTGGTCTGGAGCATGCAGGTTGGCCTGCATATCGGGGCGACGGTGTGCATCTGATTCTCAAAGGCAGGTGGGTCAGAGGATGGGAGCGAGAGCGAAAGCGGACGTAATTTAATTTGAGTGATGAGCACTATTAGAACGTTACCACTCCGCAAGCTACAGTTCGCTCCGGTGCAACTCAGGCTAGAATGTCTTGCCTCAGCCAATAGTTCTAATTTCAAAAGAGAAAGATGGAGTTTTGGAAATATTTGACAAAAGCCCCAGACAAAGGTTACAATTGTAACATAAACTAAGAAACCTTCCTACTACCTGTGCAACATTGCTGCAATATTGCTCTACAACGTTGTAGCCACGTTCAAACACGTTCAATAAAATCAATCAAAGCCCTTCATTCATCTACTTCTGGTATAGTGAAAACATACCCTAGCAAAAGGTCGCAACACTTAGGCTACTCGTTACTCACTTGTCCTCCCGGTTCAGCACCAGCTATCATTTAACCGAAGCCTTCCCGGTTCAGCACCAGCTATCATTTAACCGAAGCCCTCCCGGTCCGGCTGCCACCTCACGCCTTCGGCTAATCTACTCAGCCGTGTATTAGGGCTCAAAACGGCAGCCTTCCACATCCGATTTAAGCTAAATTTCTCAGAAGGCGTTGTCATCCAGTGCATATTCCACAAAGTCATTGGAAACGATTGCACTGGGAACTTAGCCAAAAACACTGTACTGTTTACAGTGCTAGCAACAGGTTCATCGCCTCTCTGGCCATGTCACAATCAGCGCACTTGCTGACTATTGAATAACGTATCCAAGTATAGTATACTTAAAAAAAAAATCTTTAAAAACCTGGTAAGTAGATGACAAAACAGTGAGCAGTAGCTACAGTATGCTTGGACACAGGGCTCTGACAAGACACGGACACAGCCTCTCACTCCCTCTCTGTGAGTTTGGACAAGCCTCCTTCAGCATGACATACCCGGCCGCCCACACTGTAGTATTTCAAAAATGAGGATGTGGTAGAGGTACACCTCATTTTGACATATACCTCTACCAAATTTGTAACTTTTGCTGTCAATATTAAAGTTCACAGATTAAGTCTCTCTTTGTCACTGGTCAAAACAATCAGTTGTGCATTGATCTGTTAAATAAGCGTAATGTCATTTTTTTCGGCTGAATTACCCTTTAAAGTAACGTTAGTTAACAGCAGAAACGCAGCAGTCATTGTCACTTTGAGAAAATCAATAAATCTGCTGTCATAAAATCCATATGGATCGCTCCATATGGAGTCGTGACTTTTCCTAAACACATTGTGATATCATTTGAATATCAATATTTCATAAGGAATTATGTTTAAGAAGTATTGTAGATCTTTATTCATTTATTTTTTTGCAATCCGGATTCAGTTTTTTCTATTTTTCCAGGCACTGTTTAATTGAGTGGTCTATGCCCAGTTCAGCTAAAATCAGTTCAGATTTGTTTTATAAACCTTTTGGTTTAGTTTGCCACCCATTCCTGATAATACGGAATCATCAGGTATAAACAATACAATGTTGCGTTCCTCACTGAATCGATACGGGACGCAATTTGTTCCATATTTTCCACCCACCCACACACACACACACAAAATAGTCTTCCGCAATAGTGAGAATCATATAATCATGAATAAAATCAAACTAGTTTCACATGAAATAGGCTAGTTGAGACACTGAATCAGTGGTAGCAGGCAACAGCTGCAAGCACTGCTCTGCTTGTCACTGTGCGAATGTTGTCAGCTATTTAAAACTTTCCCCCGCATTTACATTTCTTCTTTGTTTGTTTGCTTTCTAGCTGCTGCTAAATGTCTTTCTAGCTGCTGCAAAATGTCTTTCTAGCTGCTGCTAAATGTATTTCTGACTGCTGCAAAATGTCTTTCTAGCTGCTGCAAAATGTCTTTCTAGCTGCTGCAAAATGTCTTTCTAGCTGCTGCTAAATGTCTTTCTAGCTGCTGCTAAATGTCTTTCTAGCTGCTGCTAAATGTCTTTCTAGCTGCTGCTAAATGTCTTTCTAGCTGCTGCTAAATGTCTTTCTAGCTGCTGCTAAATGTCTTTCTAGCTGCTGCTAAATGTCTTTCTAGCTGCTGCTAAATGTCTTTCTAGCTGCTGCTAAATGTCTTTCTAGCTGCTGCTAAATGTCTTTCTAGCTGCTGCTAAATGTCTTTCTAGCTGCTGCTAAATGTCTTTCTGACTGCTGCTAAATACTTTTCTGTGGCCGGTATTTAAAAACAGCACTTTGCTTGGCAACGGTGGTTTGCTTGCCAATTCCCGTGAATATTGCGCTTGACCAATCGGCGATGTTCAGTACTGCAAGCTCCACCCCAATTGATTGCAAACCATCGAAAAATTCTACCTAGCAGAGAGGGGGGAAAGAACCATACCCCAGGAACCAAAATCGGCCCTGGTTCCTCCATTGGGAAAGGGGCTTTAGTTCCTGAGTACCGTAAAAAGGGGGCTAAGGTGGAAGGTAGGGACATTTTTCATTTTGGAAAAAAAAATAATAATACACAAATCGCTCAGCAATGATGTTCCAAATGAAAGGCAATCTTCCACAGCATTTATTGCTCTGAGCTTCATTTTCTTTCATTATTCCCATTTTTAAACTGCATGGATCAGCAATAAGTGAGCTTTGAGGGCTGTCTGGATTCTGTTCCCCAAATGTTTCTTCACTTTATTTTATAGTTTCTTCACTTTATGAACCTCCCAACTTCAGAGGCCACACGAATCCTACCTCATGTGTGTGAACCTCCCAACTTCAGAGGCCACACGAATCGCTTCCAGGGAAAAGGTTCATTACCACTCATATCTATTCTGCGTTGATATGACGGCCAATCAGCAGCAAGGCCATGCAGCTTCAGTGTGATCATGTTATCCACTAATGCACTGCAATGTCCCTTCCCTTAAAACAAGTTGTGTTTTCAAACAAAGGGCTTAAAAAGGGTCGATAAATTTTAAAAAGCAACAATATGTGCGTCTTGATGAAACCCTGCCAAACAATACCTTATCTGTAAGTGTGAGAGGTTATCTAAGGAGACTGGGAGGTAAACGAAGGCAATTGGTTGGTGGCACAGCCCGGCATCTGTGCTAAACAGCAGACGGATGTGAGTTTGAGTTTGTGTGGTGCGAGGTTATTGAGAGCAAGAGAGAAGAAGAAAGTGCTGTGCTGGCAAACGTTCAGCCCGTATTCTCAGGTGAGAACTCCCTGGAGTGATGGAGGGGCCCTGCATGCTCGGCGGCTAGCTCTCGCCATGTTCCGATTCCACCCAAACTCATACATCATTCCCCCGTTGTGTGTGTGCTATAAATATTCCCCCTGACAGATACAGGGCAGCGAAAACAGATGATTGCCAAACAATACTGTGGTAACATTAGCTGTAATACGATTAGACGGCCTGAAAAACCTGCTCTGGAGACTGTAACGGAGTGTATCTGGAGAGAGAGCATTTACAGCCTCCGTACGTGGGGGCATTACCTGCTCAAACACCTCGGGGTCTTTGCAGGGAAGGATAAACCAGCCTTCACTGCGATTCACAATACATACATGTGTCTCAAAACTCAGATAGTGAGTAAATGTGAGCCAGGTAAAACATTTTACAAAAACAAAAACAAACATTTGCAATGTTTTTAACTCTGCCCCAGAGAGACAGGCATACCCTTTTGCCATGGTCGAGTCTTGTATCACCACCTGATGGATTTGTTATCATCCATATTTAAAATTCATATTTTTTCCCCATTTTGGTAGCCAAATGTACCCTATCTAAATCAATTTTCCATGTAGCAACCGCTTTGAGAATTCGCCGCAAGACCCTGTCAACCGGTAGTAGGAAAGAGGTCGCCACGCCCTCTTCAGGCCGTGATTCCAACTCGCCCGAGGTCATTTTTGTATGTCACGATTCTCACCCACCGAGTCCTCCCCCCACCCCGGGAGCGGCCGCCAATTGCCGCTCCCTCAAGGCACCGGCCATACTCGGATCTGGCAGGACCAGGGATCGAACCCCCGATCCTCGGGGCGCAACTGCACAGACAAAGTCTGCCCCTTAGACCGCTACGCCAACCGCGGCCCTCACATAGCTTAATTATTAAACTTTTAATTTTATTTAAAAACACACAATAAATAAACATCTTGGCTCCCCCTCCCTGTGAACTACAACTACCTTACAGCCTTCATGCCCTCTCCCCAGCACCCAGCCATCTCTCAACCTCCCTCTGCCAACTACAACTACCCTACAGCCTTCATGCCCTCTCCCCATCACCCAGCCTTCTCTCAACCTCCCTCTGCCAACTACAACTACCCTACAGCCTTCATGCCCTCTCCCCATCACCCAGCCTTCTCTCAACCACCCTCTACCAACTACAACTACCCTACAGCCTTCATGCCCTCTCCCCATCACCCAGCCTTCTCTCAACCTCCCTCTGCCAACTACAACTACCCTACAGCCTTCATGCCCTCTCCCCATCACCCAGCCTTCTCTCAACCTCCCTCTGCCAACTACAACTACCCTACAGCCTTCATGCCCTCTCCCCATCACCCAGCCTTCTCTCAACCTCCCTCTGCCAACTACAACTACCCTACAGCCTTCATGCCCTCTCCCCAGCACCCAGCCATCTCTCAACCACCCTCTGCCAACTACAACTACCCTACAGCCTTCATGCCCTCTCCCCATCAACCAGCCTTCTCTCAACCACCCTCTACCAACTACAACTACCCTACAGCCTTCATGCCCTCTCCCCAGCACCCAGGTCACTGGTCAGTTTTTACATGCCCGGCACATGGTTTTACTTGCCCCGGGCAATTGTGCAATCATTAATGTTGAACCATGAATATATAAAGAGTGCAATGTAATGCAAAATATCCAAAGCCGCTTTGGGTGCTTATCACTGCACAACTGAAACTACTGACTTCACTTGATACTGAGTACTTGATCCCTTAAAAAAAAAAAATGCACTCTTTCTTTTTGTGTGGAAAATTAAATGCGCACATTTGGACCTCAATGAGGTTTTCAAACATCCTTTCACTTGACATGTGCAGCCAGACCTCAAACTGAGCCAGACAGCCACTTCACCCTGCAGACCTCAAACTGAGCCAGACAGCCATTTCTGCACAAGAGTGCCGTTCATATGCAGCTGGCACAGGAGAGCATCTGCCCCAATGACCAGAGGAGTCACTGTGCCCCAATGACCAGAGGAGTCACTGTGCGCCCCAATGACCAGAGGAGTCACTGTGCGCCCCAATGACCAGAGGAGTCACTGTGCGCCCCAATGACCAGAGGAGTCACTGTGCGCCCCAATGACCAGAGGAGTCACTGTGCGCCCCAATGACCAGAGGAGTCACTGTGCGCCCCAATGACCAGAGGAGTCACTGTGCGCCCCAATGACCAGAGGAGTCACTGTGCGCCCCAATGACCAGAGGAGTCACTGTGCGCCCCAATGACCAGAGGAGTCACTGTGCGCCCCAATGACCAGAGGAGTCACTGTGCGCCCCAATGACCAGAGGAGTCACTGTGCGCCCCAATGACCAGAGGAGTCACTGTGCGCCCCAATGACCAGAGGAGTCACTGTGCGCCCCAATGACCAGAGGAGTCACTGTGCCCCCCAATGACCAGAGGAGTCACTGTGCCCCCCAATGACCAGAGGAGTCACTGTGCCCCAATGACCAGAGGAGTCACTGTGCCCCAATGACCAGAGGAGTCACTGTGCCCCAATGACCAGAGGAGTCACTGTGCCCCAATGACCAGAGGAGTCACTGTGCGCCCCAATGACCAGAGGAGTCACTGTGCCCCAATGACCAGAGGAGTCACTGTGCCCCAATGACCAGAGGAGTCACTGTGCCCCAATGACCAGAGGAGTCACTGTGCCCCAATGACCAGAGGAGTCACTGTGCCCCAATGACCAGAGGAGTCACTGTGCCCCAATGACCAGAGGAGTCACTGTGCCCCCCAATGACCAGAGGAGTCACTGTGCCCCCCAATGACCAGAGGAGTCACTGTGCCCCCCAATGACCAGAGGAGTCACTGTGCCCCAATGACCAGAGGAGTCACTGTGCCCCAATGACCAGAGGAGTCACTGTGCCCCCCAATGACCAGAGGAGTCACTGTGCCCCCCAATGACCAGAGGAGTCACTGTGCCCCAATGACCAGAGGAGTCACTGTGCACAATGAAATAACTCAATGGCAGAAACCTTTCCTCAATAAGCATACGCTAATGAGTCATCCACACAGAAAGAGTAAATGCAGTCGTGAGTCATCCACACAGAAAGAGTAAATGCAGTCGTGAGTCATTCACACAGAAAGAGTAAATGCAGTCGTGAGTCATTCACACAGAAAGAGTAAATGCAGTCGTGAGTCATCCACACAGAAAGAGTAAATGCAGTCGTGAGTCATCCACACAGAAAGAGTAAATGCAGTCGTGAGTCATCCACACAGAAAGAGTAAATGCAGTCGTGAGTCATCCACACAGAAAGAGTAAATGCAGTCGTGTGAAAACCGTACACAAACACACAAGCACACACTGTACGTATAGTACCAAAGTGAAGCACCAAAGGTTATTATTATTGATTTGGACAGATTGCCCTCCTTTCATATATATATTTTGACTGACTGATGTGTATTCTAAAGATAACAACTGACTGATGTGTCTTCTATAGCATAACAACTGACTGATGTGTCTTCTATAGCATTTACAACTGACTGATGTCTTCTACAGCATAACAACTGACTGGTGAACATACTGGGGGGGGTTCAGTCAGTGCTTGTGGACTGCCTGTCTTCTTCAATTAAAATGCTCAATTGTGTGAAATGGCTGCTGCAAATTTAGTGACTAATCGGTTAACCTTTCCTTGGCTGATTTAGGAAAAGCTGGGGATCACTGGCTTGACTAAAAACCCATGAGCAGCCAAGCCCACCTTTCCTGTCAGGAAGCTGGAATTTCATATGAATATTTTGTAAGAAAACAGAGACTTACCAATGCTATCTCAATTAGGCTTAAAACTTTAAAAATCTACTGAAAAAATGTTTATTCTGCTCCAGATGTTGTGCTCAATGGCTGCAGTACACAAACATGAAGATGCATCACATTTAATCTCTGACACAAAAAATTCTAATGAAATGAAGATCCCCAAATACTAAATTTAAATATTTAATACTTAATAAATGAAGCAATTTAAAGCACAGTGAAAGCCATTTCACAGTGGTCACTCCAGGAAGTGTTCGGTCATTTCCTGGAGTGACATCATCATAGGAAGACCCATCTCATGCATTGTATAAAAGCCTGGCTTTTCCATAATAGAAATAATAATAATAATAATAATAATAATAATAATAAAACAGAAGAGATTAGTAAGTAAAAGGGGAAAATCCAATGGAACTAAAATATCTGTACGTAAAAATGTTAAAGTGTGTCTGAGTGTCTCAAGAGGTCCAGGTGTGGAAATCAAGTTCATATCCCCAAAGGGAAATTCAGGTAGCACTAATTTAAAATAAAAAACACACAAAAAAATGAACATGTTACATGACACATCTCCGACACAAAAATTCCCATCCCTATCCTTGAACAGAAGTTCACTAATGTAAAGAGAAGGTGCAATGTCAGATCTCAGTTAGTCCAAAACATTTATTAGACATTCTGATTGCGGCTGGTACAAAGATCTACGAAAACGTTCAGATCAGATCTTATGTGGCAGCAGCCATCCACACCCTCTACTACTACACTTACACCTAGGCCTCCATGAAGGGGGTGGCTAGGGTCCTCCACAATTAGCTTTATTTCATTATGCATAAGCTTGGAATCGAGACTAGCTACAGACTTTTGAGTGACATGAGTAATCACACAGGCCTGCCTGACCCCTCTCTAATTTGAGTTGGTTTTTTTTTTTTACAAATTGATCTAAAGGTGCCCACAACACAATAGGCAAGAACACTCTGTACAATTGTCTGATAAATTAAGGACAGAAAAACATTCAACATGAAAATTATTCAATTTTCCTGGAAAATAAAACGGCAGCGGCAAAGAAGAAAGCAACATTTAAAACTAAGATCATTTCCAAGAGGAAATATTCTAAATTAGTAGCAAACGGAGAAAACAGAGATCTGAATTTCTTACAAACTTAATGTATCAACATTTCACAACAACATATTTTACAGGACATAGATTACAAAATGTCCTTAAATAAAGAGAAAATGTAGGTGATACCAAAGGTTTCAATGTTGCTGACATAGACCTAAGAGATGAGCATGCAAAGCGCCTTTAAAAAGGCATCTTGTCACATACAGTTTTTTGCGGGGGGGCTCTAGGTGACCTGGGGGTAGGGGGTAAAATAAATACATATGACCACAACATTATGCTCACAAAATATGGACTTCAAGAACTGACTCAGCCTCTAAGATAAAATACCGGCAAATGGTCACTGACAGTCCATAACATACCAGCGTCAGAGGCGATATGCATATGGTGGTTTTTATTTCACAATAAGGGCAACTGAAACACATTTCTAATTGTCCATTCCCAAAAGTTTGCGCAGACTTGCTTGTTTGGACATTCAGGACAATACATGCAATGGTCGTTTAGCTAACGTTAACTATAAAACTGATTGTAAGGTTTGAAAACTACAGTTAACGTTTGCGAACAGACACCACTTGCTTGCTGCTTTATTTGCGTGTCGGATAAGGTTAGCTACCCACAATTAGCTCGCACTTAAGTTAAATGCCACCTCAACTTTATCGGTAACTGTTAACATAACATATAACATTAGCGAACGTTAACTTAATTGAACTTAAATCGCTAGCTACTCTCTGTCTACAGTAGTTCATTTATCTAGCCAGTGCTAACTTAACGTGACCTGACAAGCTCGTTCGTAAACTGCAATATGGTGTTTCTCTTATATGAAAAGATAGCTTGGCCGGATAATGCTAAATAGATGATGCAGATACTAACCTAATGCAGATAAACAATCAGTTCGCTAAGCTAGTTACATTAGCTTGGCCCTGACACAGCTAACTAACTTAACGTCACCATCTCGTTACCATTCAGCAGCTAACTTAAAGCTTACATTAACGTTAATTTATGTTCTTCGGTTAACGTAGAGATAACGTTACACACTCTAAATGTAACCAAAATAAACAAGGAGGAAAGGCATGGTGGTTAGCTAGCAATTCCTTGTTAGTTAGTCGGCTAGCGAAGGAGCACAGCAAGCCCACACAATGCAAAAGGAGATTATGGCAGGCCTTCACATGTTCACACATTAGATAGCTGTTTCATGTAAAACATTTCCTTACAATGAAAAAAATGTAACAGTTACAGTGAGGTAAACGAATATACTACCGTTTAAAATACGGACAACCGGAACTTCAAAACACTGCAATTCAGGAAAAACAGCACATGTATGTACAGTATAGTTAGCATATAGCGAAGCTAGCTGTAATTAATGTGAGGCCTTGGTCAACATTGCATTTGGATCTGCTTGTCTTACAGTAACGCTAGCTTAGCTCGCTAGCTGTTGTACACAAATTATTTGTATATCTTTTCAAACACAGCACATGAATAACAGAAATAAAACGTAAAGAATATCCTTACCGGTGCGTAAGGGTTGTCAGTATTCTGTAATCTAAAATATAAATGAGGCTTTATATATTTATTTTGCTATATAGAGCCTATCAGCAACACTGAGCTTGACGATGAGAGGCAGTGAGACCCGGGACCCGATAGAGGGGAGGAAGGGCACCAGACAATTTAACTGACAGACACTCCGACCAATCAAAGCGGAAAATTGCAGATGAAGACCCAATCAGAGTTAGCTTTAGGTTTAATTGACGACCGACCACATTGAAAGGGGTGGGCTTTAAACGTAAATTTAGTAGTAGGGTTCAAGACGCATTTGCTATGTTGCTGTATTTCAACCGGTTCCAACATCATGTGGCTTTACCCCAATATAATTGTTTCAGTAAAATGCGTATGTTTGTATTTAGGCTGTTGTTTTACACATGACAATAATTAAGATAATCAAACGTTTTCTACTCTGATAAATTGAACACAAACGTAATGTAATCGCTGGTGTTGTGTGCAGAACCATACGGGATTCGGCTATCGTTACAACCTTCGACCAGATAGTTATTAGTTGTTAATAGATGTAGTTAGGAGGGCCTAGCTGTGTTCAATTTTTCTGAGAAGGTAACACTTTTACAGGGACTAATAAGTTACTCTGCCAAACAATACCACAAAATAAAGGTTTTGGGAGCAAATTTCATCAAGCAAGTTAAGTAAAGTTTAAAATGCTTAAGTAAAACAAATGTTTAACTGCAACGTATGAAGAAGTTATTTTAAAACAAACAATACAGAACAACATTAAAAGGTAAATAAAACAAAAAATTTCTCAAGAACGCGTTGTGTGGGAGAAAATAATCAATTACTACTAGATGTTAAAATATAAAGTATTATTAATGAAAGTTTAGCTGGAAGCACTGCAACTAAACCATTCGGCATATTTCGCTATAGTTTTGACAAGTTGACCACTGCTGTGTTACAAAATGTGAGAACCTAAGATGATAGCATCATGGGCCATACTAAATAGCATGTAGCCTACATGCGCTCTATGGTACAGCGGCTAATCAAAATGTCCGCTGTTGAGGTGCTCGGTCAGCTGGCGGCCGCATATTAAATGACGTAAAGTCCGGAAACGTGGCCGCGGGAAATATCAAAAACGTCTGCTTGCTCAGTTGTGGAAGCAAGACAAGAGTGGTTGTGCTAATGTCATGAGTAGGTGGTAAGTGTGTTTAGCGCTTGCTATTCATTTTAACATTTTCAGCACTATGTATGTCAGTAATCTTCTGTATCCACAGTCAGTTAACGTTAACTAAAGCCTTTTTCCAGTGTTTTTGCGCAGGTTGGGAAATTAGCTCCCGCCAAATGCGGGTACATTTAATAATTCTCGGGTAAATGTATGAAACCTTCCCGCCACAGTGGCGTGTAGCAAAGTGGATACAAGATAAAAAATAACTTTGGTAAAAACTTCCGATTTCTTTCTCTGATTGGCTAAATGTGTGACAGAAAAAAGTTCCTGTTGGAATATCCCGAGGCGAGCCCGTCTTACAGTGGAACTGATTTGTGTTCGATTTACCATAAAGCAATTCTAGCAAGAAGACAATCGCACAGCAAAACGAACTGACCAATACGCTCTGAGGTAAAAGTGACATCCAGACAGCTCGCTGTAACGTTGCTGGCATTCGTCCGTTCTGAAAAACAGCACAGGCTACGTTAGCTAACGTATCTAGTATTAGATAATGGATAATTGAATAACGATTTATATGGCATGTGGAGACGTATAACTGGAGTTAACCGCACCACTGGCAGCAACAACGCCGAAAGTAAATGTTTTGTTTATGTTGTCTCAAGCTTTACCTACATTTCATATGTAGCCTATATAAGTACTAACCCCAATTCCAAAAAAGTTGGGACAATATGTAAAAGCAGTGATTTGTAAACTCTCTTACATACAGTGCCCTCCACTATTGGCACCCCTGGTAAAGATGAGTAAAAAGGGTTATAAAAAAATTCACTGTTTGGTGAATTGGCTTAATCTCACACTGAAAAAATTTGAAAAATACAACCTTTAATTTAAGTAAATTTATTATAAAAATCATGTGTGAATCGACACGGGGAAAAACAGCGGAATATTTCTCTCAAAATTCCATATGTAAATCCAAGCAGATCAAGCGTGTCCTTCGATCGCCAAATGTAGATTCGCCAGTTCGCAAGCCAAGCTTTTGATTTGTAAATGTGAACATTGGAAACATATCTGAAAATGTTATTTGCATTTGTGAATATAATTTTAGCATTCATCCAAATGATGATTTACGAAACACAAGTTGAGAGGATTGTGTGTGTTCAGAGTGAGCGCGTATGCAGCGCGTTCAGAGTGAGCGCGTATGCCGCACATGCCAGCGCGTTCAGAGTGAGCGCGTATGCCGCACATGCCAGCGCGTTCAGAGTGAGCGCGTATGCAGCACATGCCAGCGCGTTCAGAGTGAGCGCGTATGCAGCGCATTCAGAGTGAGCGCGTATGCAGCACATGCCAGCGCGTTCAGAGTGAGCGCGTATGCCGCACATGCCAGCGCATTCAGAGTGAGCGCGTATGCCGCACATGCCAGCGCATTCAGAGTGAGCGCGTATGCCGCACATGCCAGCGCATTCAGAGTGAGCGCGTATGCAGCACATGCCAGCGCGTTCAGAGTGAGCGCGTATGCCGCACATGCCAGCGCGTTCAGAGTGAGCGCGTATGCCGCACATGCCAGCGCATTCAGAGTGAGCGCGTATGCCGCACATGCCAGCGCATTCAGAGTGAGCGCGTATGCCGCACATGCCAGCGCATTCAGAGTGAGCGCGTATGCCGCACATGCCAGCATCGTGCTGGAGCGGTGGCTAAGGTAGAGCGGGCTGCTTGCATCGTGCTGGAGCGGGGGCTAAGGTAGAGCGGGCTGCTTGCATCGTGCTGTGGCTTGTCACATGTCAGAATTAGTTTTTACCTTTTCTTTTTTATTTAATTAAATTTTTTTACATTTCTTGAATTGATTGTGTCTGCAGACGCACCTGTCCCTGCACAACGGAATGGCTTCCAGTTTTGTTTGTGACGCGCAGGAGGCCTGCCCTGAACACGAGCAGGACAGCGAGCTGCTCGGCCTTCCGGTGAAACTGCGCCAACGCCTGATGCCTTTCCAGAGGGAAGGAGTCAAGTTTGCACTGGCCAGAGATGGACGGTAGGACCGCATTTCTCCCAATGGGAAGCTGGCGTTTGGAAAATTTGTCCGGAGTGTGGGATCATATGAAGTTTCACTTGCCTACCATATTTAAACACCTGCTCATTTTCTCCCCTGAATGTCAGAAAATTGCTGACAGGTTTAATTCTTTCACAATTTCTCCTCCCCCTAGCCCTTTGACAGTTGAATGGTATAGGAATGCTAAACTTGTTAACGAACCCCACCTATGAACGCCACCTATGGGGGCGAAGCCTTTAGGTTTCAAACGGGGCTCTTCCTGGAGGCTGGTAAGGCAAGCGGTTGGCAGTCATCGGCAATATGGGAACCCTGCATTCAGTGCATTGTGGGTATCGATCTTCATCCTGATGATCAGCGCATTCTTGCCGCTGTAAATTTAAGATGCACAGGCAAAACTCCAGAGATTATTTTCTTCATAGATTCCCAAAGACACTTTACGATCATGAAATATGCTCAGTGAGGATCAGTAGCGTTCATTCTGAGGCTGCTTGTGGGTAATCTCTGTCTGACACAGGTCAATGGAGACTGCTTATTTGGGAATTAATCAGCACAAGATTGTCCTCAGCACAGTCACCTGGTACCTGGTACCTGCAACATGTACACTGACCCAGGTCTCTCAGCGGTCATCCGTAGGAGTGATTGACACCTTTTCTGAGGGAACTGTTGCTGACCTATGCACTGGTGCAGTGTGGGGCCCAGTGTGGGGCTCAGTGTGGGGCTCAGTGTGGGGCTCAGTGTGGGGCCCAGTGTGGGGCCCAGTGTGGGGCCCAGTGTGGGGCCCAGTGTGGGGCCCAGTGTGGGGCCCAGTGTGAGGCTCAGTGTGGGGCCCAGTGTGGGGCTCAGTGTGGGGCTCAGTGTGGGGCCCAGTGTGGGGCCCAGTGTGGGGCCCAGTGTGGGGCCCAGTGTGGGGCCCAGTGTGAGGCTCAGTGTGAGGCTCAGTGTGTGGCCCAGTGTGGGGCCCAGTGTGGGGCCCAGTGTGGGGCTCAGTGTGGGGCCCAGTGTGAGGCTCAGTGTGTGGCCCAGTGTGGGGCCCAGTGTGGGGCCCAGTGTGGGGCCCAGTGTGAGGCTCAGTGTGGGGCTCAGTGTGTAACTGTAGGCTTACAGTTGTAGTGTAGCAGTCATGGGTGGTCCAGACGGCTCCTGCTCAACACATTTTCCCAGCTGCTGAAATGCGTGGGCAGCCATCCTCCAAAAAGGAAAACTCTTTCTAGCAACCATAGAATTACACAACCATAGAATTACGCAACCATAGAATTACGCAAAGTATTTAAAGGATATGGAAATGGACAGGGAGGAATTTAGTTAAGTACAAATTTGTCTTTTAATTAGCAGATTTATCATGTTTAATTGCGACGATTAATCATAATTTTAGTTATTAAATCAAACAATTAGCTTAAATGATTGCGCCTTATTTTAGTCCATATTGCAATAATTATCTAAACGCATGTAAAAATGCATTTTAGACTCAAAATGTATTTTGTTTCTTTATATATTGCTGGTATACTGCTAAGGACATATTCAAATATTTTATATGGTATACAGTGTTTCCCACAGGATTTTCTGAAACTGGTGGGTGGGTGGTTAGGGTTAGGGTTAGGGTTTGATAAAAACCGAAAGAAAGAAAATTGTCAATTTCAACAGCTGAATGTATCAATTTGGTGCTCTTTGAGATTAAAATCTGAACACTTGATCCACAATTCTTTGTGATTGGAACGTGGGAAATGGAACACTTTTTCCCTCCCTCCGTCCCAGGCCCCCTCGCCCTGAGCTGCTGACCGCTCCAGTCATGCCCCCTCGCCCTGAGTTTGCAGTCTGCTCCAGTCCTGTCCCTCCCCTGCCTTGACGCAACTGGAGTCCCAGATGCACCACCCCGCCTCTTTGAATTGAACATTTTACATCCTTTTCTTTGGACTTTCTACTTAGTTTTATTAGATCCCTCATTACAGCTTATTACCATCCATTCCACCCTTACGCCGTATTCTCACAGCGAGCAACTTGGTCGGTCAAGTGTACTAGGCTGAGAGCTTCCTGTTGTGTCATCCAAGTCAGCTCGTGCTTCTACAATTTTTTGATAGAGAAACAACGGCAGTAGCCTACGTATAAAAAAAAATACATATTTGCGATGCAACCTATTCTTTATAGTTATGTCATGACACTGATAATTATGTTTTCACGCTAGCTAGTGATAGGCAATATCTATCTTTGTCGTGAGCTAGCAATCTTTATCTATCTAGATACATATATAGATATATATAGATAGATATATGTAAAACTCAACATGTAGTTTGGGCTCAATGTGATATTGGTGGAACAAGCCACATATATCCTTTAAGGTTATGTTATACATTGAACAGGACGGGGTAGGCTTGGACCATTATTATTAGCTGCTACTCCATTGCTGCGATTTGAGTGAAATCGGGTGGAGAAATTATTCACGAAATGGTTTTGTGTCGGTTGGAGAAATATGAAGCATGGAACTCTTGATTGGCTGTTGAGGCCGATGGCCGCTCATAAAATTTCTTCTTACCGTGAAAAATCCCGACTTGTCTAAGCTAATGTTACATTCTCACATTCATAGCTTACATCCCTCTCTGAAAACCAAAAAAAATCGCTGTTATGGTTTTGAAAGCTTCATGCTATGATGCAGGTTTGGCAAAAACCCAAAAACCGTTATGCAGTAACAGCATAATGTTAGCCTTTTTTCTCAGAGTAGCCTATTTCCCAATATAATTTCTGACTTGTGGCAAAAGGGTTTGTTTCCGTAACATCTGTCCATGAATGTAGCCTAAACAAGTCATATTTTTCATGGTAAGAATACATTTTATAACAACGTTAGTAACGTTAAATAAAACAGTAATACCAACAAGAATAACAAGCTAAATATAATAGATGAATTTAGAAAAGATTTAATACTAGTATTAAATAGATTCACTAAAGACACTAACAGTAACAGCATGCAGTTGTCTGTTGGGGCAGTCTGCAGTTGACAGTTTGTAACTGCCAACATTCAAAAACTACTGCCAACATTCAAAAACTATTTCCAACATTCTAGAGTTGGGTTGGTTGTGGCAGTGTGCGAGTACTTTAATGGACGTGACACCTTTTGGTTAGTTTTGGAAATCATGGGCAATGCTGATTTTTACGGCAGAGCAGTGGACTGACGGCAGTGATTTCCTCAGTGCTGGGGATGTTGTTTCTCTGGCCGCACAAATAAAAAGCAGCTGATTTCTGATCCACCTGACCTTAATATAACCAGATCCGCAAGTGTGTAAACATGGGCTTTTAAAATGTTGTTTTTTCTTTAAATGTGCCTCCAGTGTGGGCCGCAACGTTCCTTTGGCATTCTCTGCGCACGTTATTTATTTGTAAATTGGTCGGTAACCCTCCTGGGATGGTGTCTGCCTTCACACATCTCCTGGTGAAATTGGGCAGGCGGGTAAGGCTGCAGCTTACCTAATGGAGCAATCTCTTCCCAATTGAGTGCGCTCTGAAGCTCAACACCTCTCTGATGCCTTTCGCTGCATTATTCATTTTTACATTTTTGTGTTACTGGTCCCTCGAAACTATATATTACAGGGCAGTCACCTCTGGTCACCTTTTTTATTTTCTCATCTGCCTTTGGGCTGATTTATACCTCCTTTAATGCTGGCCTGTATGTGGGAAGGCCTGTTTTTTTTTTTTTATACCTCCTTTACTGCTGGCCTGTATGTTGGAAGGCCTGTTTTTTAACTTCTCTTTTGTAAATGTGCTTCAGATTGAACACTTAAGGCAGGATAATCAGTTAAGTGAAAGCATTTCCTTTTTTCTTTTGTCAGTGACGTTCATCTGAATACTGGCATTATATATTTTTTCTTTTCTTTTATCGTGTTCACCCCCCCCCCCCCCATTTAAGGAGTCAGAATCATGATCAGACCTGGCCATGTGATGGAACCTTTCATTTTCAAACGTATTCATTTTGGAGCATGTAAGTGGATTTGTTTAAAAATAAAATAAGCACTGGGCCCCTTGCCAGTCTCAGATTGAATGGCTGCATGCGTCACGAGCAGAACGAAGGAGGTGAGCAGCAGTGTGTCCTGAGAATGGCTGCATGCGTCACGAGCAGAACGAAGGAGGTGAGCAGCAGTGTGTCCTGAGAATGGCTGCATGCGTCACGAGCAGAACGAAGGAGGTGAGCAGCAGTGTGTACTGAGAATGGCTGCATGCGTCACGAGCAGAACGAAGGAGGTGAGCAGCAGTGTGTCCTGAGAATGGCTGCATGCGTCACGAGCAGAACGAAGGAGGTGAGCAGCAGTGTGTACTGAGAATGGCTGCATGCGTCACGAGCAGAACGAAGGAGGTGAGCAGCAGTGTGTCCTGAGAATGGCTGCATGCGTCACGAGCAGAACGAAGGAGGTGAGCAGCAGTGTGTCCTGATGGCCCCCGGGCTGCACGCCGAGCAGGGAAGGCGCTTATCTAGCAGTCAGGTGGATCTGGTGTTGGTGAGTAGGAGTGAACTAGCACAACGTGCCCCTGTGCACATCCATTCCCTCACTGACTCACTCTAAAGAACATGGGGACGCCC
Source organism: Ilyophis sp. 1 JC-2022 (assembly GCA_022702515.1). Classification (NCBI taxonomy): domain Eukaryota; kingdom Metazoa; phylum Chordata; class Actinopteri; order Anguilliformes; family Synaphobranchidae; genus Ilyophis; species Ilyophis sp. 1 JC-2022. Next base: position 4,117,650 of record CM040398.1, on the reverse strand, counting down.
ACGTCCTCCGCCCACGTCCTCCGCCCACGTCCTCCGCCCACGTCCTCCGCCCACGTCCTCCACCCACTCGAGCTCAGGCTCTCCATTATACTATGAGCAGGAGCAGGAGGATAAAAACCCTGTTCTCACAGCACTGCGTGCGTTCTTTAAGCTAAATGCCACGCCCTATTTATAGTCCCCAACTGTCAGTGCTGTCTCCTGCTGCGTGCGTACCGATTTGTCCTTTCCTGTACGTGCGTGCGTGTGTACCGATTTGTCCATTCCTGTACGTGCGTGTGTACCGATTTGTCCTTTCCTGTGCGTGCGTGCGTACCGATTTGTCCTTTCCTGTACGTGCATGCGTACCGATTTGTCCTTTCCTGTGCGTGTGTGCGTGCGTACCGATTTGTCCTTTCCTGTACGTGCGTGCGTACCGATTTGTCCTTTCCTGTACGTGCGTGCGTACCGATTTGTCCTTTCCTGTACGTGCGTGCGTACCGATTTGTCCTTTCCTGTACGTGCGTGCATACCGATTTGTCCTTTTCTGTACGTGCGTGCGTACCGATTTGTCCTTTCCTGTACGTGCTTGCTTTGAAGTGAATTGAGCTTAATTCATAATGTAGTTTAAAGTTGCACTTTGCAGGATTTGAGATTAATTCATAATGTAGTTTAAAGTTGCACTTTGCAGGATTCAAGATTAATTCATAATGTAGTTTATAACAATAGTCCATGTCAGTATTGGTAAATGGACTGCACTTATATAGCGCCTTTATCCAAAGCGCTTTACAATGGCCTCTCACTCACCCGTTCACACACACATTCACACACCAATGGCGGCAGCTGCCATGCAAGGTGCTAGCCTGCTCATTGGGAGCAATTTGGGGTTCAGTGTCTTGCCCAAGGACACTTCGACATGTGGACAGGAGGAGCCGGGGATCGAACCGCCAACCCTACGATCAGCGGACAACCTGCTCTACCTCCTGAGCCACAGCCGCCCGCACAAAGACATTATGCTCAGTCTTTTACGAACATCGGCTACATAATAATTGTAATTTAAATAGGTCTGCCACTCTCACAAAATTAGAGACACAAGCACTTGTGTATTGATAGTGTGAAAGTTCTGAGCAGGAAAAGTTTGTGGTCAGAATCTGTAGCAGGCGATGAGATCACCGTGTTATCACTAATGAAGTTATCATAATCAAAACCAGGCCCAAGCCATAATCTGTATAATCATATCATCATTTTATTTTAATTTATTTATTGAATTGGGACAGTGCACATTAATCAACATCTCAGCATGTGCCGGAATTAGCAAAATTGCTCAATTTAATCCGTAGTCCCATGGCAGGTACTACGTTTTTAACCAGTGTGTACCAATCTGTATTAACAGGCCAGGTAATAATCCTGTTGAGGCTGGGGCAGTATGCAACAGGCCAGGTAATAATCCTGTTGAGGCTGGGGCAGTATGCAACAGGCCAGGTAATAATCCTGTTGAGGCTGGGGCAGTATGCAACAGGCCAGGTAATAATCCTGTTGAGGCTGGGGCAGTATGCAACAGGCCAGGTAATAATCCTGTTGAGGCTGGGGCAGTATGCAACAGGCCAGGTAATAATCCTGTTGAGGCTGGGGCGGTATGCAACAGGCCAGGTAATAATCCTGTTGAGGCTGGGGCAGTATGAAACAGGCCAGGTAATAATCCTGGTACGCTCCGCCATTTTGGAATTACTGTTGGATCACTGTTTGCAATAGGCCAAGGTATACGTAAGTCAGTATACATTGAAAGTCAGTAGAATCAAATCTTATCATGTAAGGAGAAGGGCTCAGCCATATGTGATATGGTATAACTAAAATGTAACAACAGCAGAGTGATATGACCCTGTATAAACTGAATTATAATATGACAGCAAATTACATTATAAAGCACAGGATGGAGTGTAATACAAGTTCAGAGTGGTAGGGGAAGAATGAGGTAACCACTTATTTCATGTGTAATGCAAGTTTAATGCAGTAGAGGCATAAGAGGTAATCATCTTATTTTAAAAAGACAAAACAGGAATTTGGAAATAATGGTGACACATTTAGGACAAGTGAGGTAATGGGGAGGAAACGAGGAAAACAACCAGCCCCTATAGGGGGCCCTCACCCCTATAGGAGGAACTGACCCTAACCCTAACCCCTATAGGAGGAACTGAGTCTTAAGTCCCACAAAGGGTGGAGTTGGGAAATAGTATAAAAGGGAGCAGGCTTTAAGACTCTAAGAGTGCTTAGGGAAAGCTTGAAGGATTGAGAAGTTTAAAAAAGATCAAACATTGCACATATAAACACCAAACTGCTTAGCTAACTCTGTGATAATGTAACTCGGCCCTTATAGTTACCTAGCCACGTATTGCATTTGCATTATCTTAAAAACAATGACAAAATCTTATCCAGCTATGCAGTGGCCTAGCTAAGAAGTTACTATTTGCAGCCTATGAGGCGGAGTTGCCTTTTGCTGTCCAGTAACGTTAGTCACTGAGGGAAAGAAAATAGGTATAGGCTACATTCTTCTTAATTTACTTTATTAATTCACTTGATTTATTCCACTTATTTTGTCGAACGTTTTGTACTCTTCCGGTCATGGACCAATAGTCATGTTGTGTAGCTGGCCAAGCAGAGCATGATTTTAGAATGGTGATCAAACCTGACCCGAACTACGTGTGCATTATACAGAAGTAACCACCGCTCAATCACCAAACAGAATCGAGTATTCACCCTGACCACGGTATAAATATGTATTCGTGTATATGTATATGTATACCTATGCTTTGGGTACTGGGAATATTATGTGTTTTCTGACTGAATTATGCCATTTGGTTTTAATTGCATTACATTTAATTGAATTTTCTCACTGAAAGTTTACAGGTATATAATTTTTTTAAATTAAATATTGTGTGAATGACTCATGTATTTTTCTTTTTTTCAGGTGTATGATTGCAGATGAGGTAAGAACATACTAAAATGTTATGCATTATTTGTGTGAGAATTGAAGTTGTCTAATATAATGTAATTTATTTGCATTCATCGGCTACATTCTGTCAGCATGGCTTCTCCAGAATGATGATGACTGTATCAAGGATAACCTTTAGAAGAATGTTAGAAAATATTAAAATAACCCCCTCAGGCTTATTCATTCAAAAATAGCTTGCATTGTTCAGTGGGCTATTTGCTTTTTCAATTCTCTTTGGAACAACCCTCTGAAGAGATTAGTGAGAAAGTAGTTGGAAAAACTGGTTATTGCTATTAAATTTAGATTGATTGATGGATTGACTTATGTTCACAGATGGGCCTTGGAAAGACGATCCAGGCGATCTCAGTGGCGTACTTGTACAGGAAGCAGTGGCCCCTGCTCATTGTAGTCCCTTCCTCTCTTAAGTACCCCTGGATTGAGGAGATGGAAAAGTGGATCCCTGAACTGAACCCAGGTGACATTAACCTAGTGGAGAACAAGATGGATGTCTCGTAAGTACCTGTTTTTCAACAGTGGTATTTCGGCACTTACAGTGGGGTGCAAAATCTTGGGCACCCCTGGTCAAAATGCCTTTTACAATTAATATCGAAGTCAGGGCTGCCCAACCCTGTTTTTGGCCATCTACGTTCCTGTAGGTTTTAATTTCAACCCTAATTTGGCACACCTGATTGTACTAATTAGCAGCTCGAGTAGATCTCGAGCTGTTGAATGAGGTGTGCTTTGTTAGGGTTGGAGTGAACCTACAGGCCGGTAGATCTCCAGGAATAGGGTTGGGCAGCCCTGATCTAAGTGAACCGATGCTAACCTGACCTCTAAATGCTACAAAGTTAAACATGACACATTTCTGACAGATATGGAGTAGATGTGGATGGATCACTGCAAGGGTTATTTCTCCTGACTAATTTTCCTATAGAACTCTATGGGGTTTCCAGGGTGTCTCTTAATACAGTGCGTGATGTTGTAATTTAATACAGTGCGTGATGTTGTAATTTAATACAGTGCGTGATGTTGTTATTTAATACAGTGCGTGATGTTGTAATTTAATACACTGCGTGATGTTGCAATTTAATACACTGCGTGATGTTGCAATTTAATACACTGCGTGATGTTGCAATTTAATACACTGCGTGATGTTGCAATTTAATACAGTGCGTGATGTTGTAATTTAATACAGTGCGTGATGTTGCAATTTAATACACTGCGTGATGTTGCAATTTAATACAGTGCGTGATGTTGCAATTTAGTCCAGTGTGTGATGTTGTAATCGTCATGTTGCCTGACTCGGAAGGATCTGGAAGTGGGAATACGTTGATCCTAAACAATGCAGTGATTTATGTGCTCCTAACGGATAGTAAAACTTCCAGAGGACCTGTCCTCGTTGACATCTGCTGTGGCCACGAGCTCCTCTTGTCACAAAATAAGTACATTAAAATCACTGGCTCTGGCACTGGAGGCTCATGAGAAACTTATACAAACCCCCTTTCTTCACGCCGTTTCCTTTAAAAGAAAGGACGAGCCCGATCTCTATTGTTGTGGGCTGTGGTGCACATGGGCCTGTGTGTCAGTGGTTGGCTACTTGAGGAAATAGTTTTGTGGGGTCCGATGGGAAACTGTGCCTGAGACAAATCATCAGATGGCAAGAACTAATGACACCTCTCCTCTTGTCAATGGTTCAGTGATATGAAGGCTTGTCTGAACGTGTTGAATCTACAGCCCCCAGTATGAGATGTATAACAACTTTAATGATATGTCTGTATATATCCTTTTGGTATAATTTCAAGCATGATTCCATGTAATATTATTTAATCTTTTAAGTATCATGTGATTTTCAGTGTTTGAATGTATAAATTGGATGGAAACACTAAGGTGGCTGCTTGTCTTTGATTGGTCCATATTATTGCAGTGTCTAAAGCATGAATATTGGTTCTAAAGAAAGAATTGCACAAATTGGAGGAGTGTTGTTGTTGCCATAGAAATTTTCCTCCCTTTGAATTTCAGCATTGAATGCAGCTGACCTGCCTATTGCTGTCATGGTAACATTAAGGGTTCTTTTTTCCGGCTGGCGCATTGGCGAAGTGGCATTTTTGGCATTTGATTTTCACGCTCCTGGGCCAGTTTGACTCGCCATGCACTGAAGTGGGAGGAGATCCGCTGTGTGGGTGTGTCAGTCCCATAAACTGTATAAAAATATGGGCAAAGTCACTGTGACATCACCCATTGTGAAAAACCGCTTTGAGTCTCCGGAAGTCTTTTTCGCCGCCATGCAAACTGCGTGTGCTCCATGTATGGCGTTTATTTAGTTCCATAAATAGCGCGCGCGTGGAATTGTGAAGCGAGCGCACAGAACGGTATCCGCACGTACAACTACGCTTCAGTCAGCGCTCTTGCCGTTGTACCACCGCAGCGCCGTCCAATATTTTTTGATGCCCAAAAATGGGGTGGACTATGTACAAAAGGTTCTGTAATTTCTGAACGGTTCATCCGATATGGATGAAAATACCCTCAAATTAAAGCTGACAGTCTGCACTTCAACCGCATTGTCATTGTATCTTTTCAAAGTGCTCGAGTCCAGAACCAAAATAACAAAAAATGGGTCCCTGTCCAATTAATTGTGGTGCTCACTGTATATTGCTTAACGTGTGCTTCTATAAATAGGCACTAATTCTGTGGCCCTCCTACAGGCAGATCAACAGCAGTAAGGTCACTATTTTGGGCTACGGACTCCTCACCACTGATGCCCACGTCCTGGTAGAGGCCCTCACCAGGCAGAACTTCCGGGTGGTGGTAGTGGATGAGTCCCACTACCTGAAGTCCAGGAATGCAGCCCGCAGCAAGATCCTGGTTCCACTCATCCAGAAGGCAGAGCGGTCCATACTGCTGACGGGGACCCCTGCTCTAGGGCGGCCAGAAGAGGTATTATTTCTGCTAGCCAATATAAGCAAATCATCCTAGCTCACAGAGGAATTATTTCTGCTAGCCAATATAAGAAAATCATCCTAGCTCACAGAGGAATTATTTCTGCTCGCCAATATAAGCAAATCATCCTAGCTCACAGAGGAATTATTTCTGCTCGCCAATATAAGCAAATCATCCTAGCTCACAGAGGAATTATTTCTGCTAGCCAATATAAGCAAATCATCCTAGCTCACAGAGGAATTATTTCTGCTAGCCAATATAAGCAAATTATCCTAGCTCACAGAGGAATTATTTCTAAACGAACAGTGAGAATGTAAAGTGCAAAATGCAGTACTACATTTTATAGGTGCAAGAACTGGGTCCCAGTTCTCCAGCACCAGTATCTTTCTGTGCCCAGCGCCAGCATGTGTTCTCTCAGCTGTTCTCTCGGACCTCTTTTATTCATTCTCCTGGTCGGATCAGTGTATTGAGTCTCTCAGGATTAGGGCTGAGCCTGTATTAGGTATTACCTAATACAGGCTCAGATTTGGTCAAATTTGGCATCTACCAGCCACTGTGGCTGGTATGTCCCTTTAATATTTTATCGGCATATATATTTTTTTAACCTCTGAAGCACTCTGGGGCAATTCTGAGGCACAGGAATTTTGGATTTTAAGTCCAGTTTTTATGCTAAGCCTTATGTTGGAAGGGATTTATTATATCTGCCATAGAGCATCAAGATAGAAAAACATGTTATTCTTCCCTCATTTGTATTACAATATCTCATAACTTGTTCATTGGTAATGCGTGTTATCAAGGGTTCCTCTCTCCTTATCTGCATGGGTGATAACAATAATAATAAAAAGTAATTGCTGGTTATTGTCCAGACACCACCAGCGTCGAATGAAGTGTAACGATCATCACCAATGAATTGGTCTCTTATGACATGAAAAGCTCCTCTTTTATGGAGGCCATTCAGTAAGGGGCGTACGTTCAAATAGCGAGTGTCAGAATCCAACGTGTTGCATTTAGCGACTGTGGCTGTCACCCGCAGCGCCAGAAATATTTTCTTTCTGAAGGAATGAAACCGCGCGTGTGTGCACTTTTGCGTGTGTGTACGTTTGTGTGTGTGTGTGTGTGTGTGTGAGAGAGAGAGAGAAGGCTCCATGCCTTCACAAACATATACACCCCCACCCCCACCAAAAAAGAAAAATGGAGATGAAGAGTGCGTTTGATATTTCAGACTGCTTGAAGCTGACGCAATATCTGATTATCTTTTCAAGAGTGAAAGGTTTTTTTCAGGCTCCGAGGTAATTCAGTGGCAGTGCCAGAGCAGAATAATCTCTCTGAATGTTACTTTTTCCTCATGTTTCTGCCGTGTCCTCATGTCTCTGCTGTTTCCTCATGTCTCTGCCGTTTCCTCATGTCTCTGCCGTTTCTCATGTCTCTGCCGTTTCTCATGTCTCTGCTGTTTCTCATGTCTCTGCAGTTTCTCATGTCTCTGCCGTTTCCTCATGTCTCTGCTGTTTCTCATGTCTCTGCCGTTTCTCATGTCTCTGCCGTTGCCGTTTCTCATGTCTCTGCCGTTTCCTCATGTCTCTGCCGTTTCCTCATGTCTCTGCCGTGTCCTCATGTCTCTGCCGTTTCCTCATGTCTCTGCCGTTTCTCATGTATCTGCCATTTCCTCATGTCTCTGCCGTTTCCTCATGTCTCTGCCGTGTCCTCATGTCTCTGCCGTGTCCTCATGTCTCTGCCGTTTCCTCATGTCTCTGCCGTTTCCTCATGTCTCTGCCGTTTCCTCATGTCTCTGCTGTTTCCGCATGTCTCTGCCGTGTCCTCATGTCTCTGCTGTTTCCTCATGTCTCTGCCGTTTCCTCATGTCTCTGCTGTTTCTCATGTCTCTGCTGTTTCTCATGTCTCTGCTGTTTCTCATGTCTCTGCTGTTTCCTCATGTCTCTGCTGTTTCCTCATGTCTCTGCTGTTTCCTCATGTCTCTGCTGTTTCTCATGTCTCTGCTGTTTCTCATGTCTCTGCTGTTTCTCATGTCTCTGCCGTGTCCTCATGTCTCTGCCGTTTCCTGATGTCTCTGCCGTTTCCTCATGTCTGCTGTTTCTCATGTCTCTGCTGTTTCCTCATGTCTCTGCCGTTTCCTGATGTCTCTGCTGTTTCTCATGTCTCTGCCGTGTCCTCATGTCTCTGCCGTTTCCTCATGTCTCTGCCGTTTCCTCATGTCTCTGCCGTTTCCTCATGTCTCTGCCGTGTCCTCATGTCTCTGCCGTTTCCTCATGTCTCTGCCGTTTCCTCATGTCTCTGCCGTGTCCTCATGTCTCTGCCGTGTCCTCATGTCTCTGCCGTTTCCTCATGTCTCTGCCGTGTCCTCATGTCTCTGCCGTGTCCTCATGTCTCTGCCGTGTCCTCATGTCTCTGCCGTGTCCTCATGTCTCTGCCGTGTCCTCATGTCTCTGCCGTGTCCTCATGTCTCTGCCGTTTCCTCATGTCTCTGCTGTTTCTCATGTCTCTGCCGTGTCCTCATGTCTCTGCTGTTTCTCATGTCTCTGCCGTTTCCTCATGTCTCTGCCGTTTCCTCATGTCTCTGCCGTTTCTCATGTCTCTGCCGTTTCCTCATGTCTCTGCCGTTTCCTCATGTCTCTGCCGTTTCCTCATGTTTCTGCCGTTTCCTCATGTCTCTGCTGTTTCTCATGTCTCTGCCGTTTCCTCATGTCTCTGCTGTTTCTCATGTCTCTGCCGTTTCCTCATGTCTCTGCCGTTTCTCATGTCTCTGCCGTTTCCTCATGTCTCTGCTGTTTCTCATGTCTCTGCCGTGTCCTCATGTCTCTGCCGTTTCCTCATGTCTCTGCTGTTTCTCATGTCTCTGCCGTGTCCTCATGTCTCTGCCGTTTCCTCATGTCTCTGCCGTTTCCTCATGTCTCTGCCGTTTCTCATGTCTCTGCCGTTTCCTCATGTCTCTGCCGTGTCCTCATGTCTCTGCCGTGTCCTCATGTCTCTGCCGTGTCCTCATGTCTCTGCCGTTTCCTCATGTCTCTGCCGTTTCCTCATGTCTCTGCCGTGTCCTCATGTCTCTGCCGTGTCCTCATGTCTCTGCCGTGTCCTCATGTCTCTGCCGTTTCCTCATGTCTCTGCCGTTTCCTCATGTCTCTGCCGTTTCCTCATGTCTCTGCCGTGTCCTCATGTCTCTGCCGTGTCCTCATGTCTCTGCCGTGTCCTCATGTCTCTGCCGTGTCCTCATGTCTCTGCCGTGTCCTCATGTCTCTGCCGTTTCCTCATGTCTCTGCCGTTTCCTCATGTCTCTGCCGTTTCCTCATGTCTCTGCCGTTTCCTCATGTCTCTGCCGTTTCCTCATGTCTCTGCCGTTTCCTCATGTCTCTGCTGTTTCTCATGTCTCTGCTGTTTCTCATGTCTCTGCCGTTTCCTCATGTCTCTGCCGTTTCTCATGTCTCTGCCGTTTCTCATGTCTCTGCCGTTTCTCATGTCTCTGCCGTGTCCTCATGTCTCTGCCGTGTCCTCATGTCTCTGCCGTTTCTCATGTCTCTGCCGTGTCCTCATGTCTCTGCCGTTTCCTCATGTCTCTGCCGTTTCCTCATGTCTCTGCCGTTTCCTCATGTCTCTGCCGTTTCTCATGTCTCTGCCGTTTCTCATGTCTCTGCCGTTTCCTCATGTCTCTGCCGTTTCTCATGTCTCTGCCGTTTCTCATGTCTCTGCCGTGTCCTCATGTCTCTGCCGTGTCCTCATGTCTCTGCCGTTTCTCATGTCTCTGCCGTGTCCTCATGTCTCTGCCGTTTCCTCATGTCTCTGCCGTTTCTCATGTCTCTGCTGTTTTTCACGCTCAACTTTTTTCTCTCTAGCTTTTTATGCAGATTGATGCTCTGTATCCCAGAAGATTTGGAACATGGTCGGACTTTGTCAAAAAATATTGTAATGCTCATTACAGGTACGCTTCTTCATTGCATTGCATTCCTTTATATCCATGTGTGCAGTTATTCTCTGCTGTTCTTTATATCCATGTGTGCAGTTATTCTCTGCTGTTCTTTATATCCATGTGTGCAGTTATTCTCTGCTGTTCTTTATATCCATGTGTGCAGTTATTCTCTGCTGTTCTTTATATCCATGTGTGCAGTTATTCTCTGCTGTTCTTTATATCCATGTGTGCAGTTATTCTCTGCTGTTCTTTATATCCATGTGTGCAGTTATTCTCTGCTGTTCTTTATATCCATGTGTGCAGTTATTCTCTGCTGTTCTTTATATCCATGTGTGCAGTTATTCTCTGCTGTTCTTTATATCCATGTGTGCAGTTATTCTCTGCTGTTCTTTATATCCATGTGTGCAGTTATTCTCTGCTGTTATTTTTAGCTTGCATTTTACTTTTCCATGGCTGGAGGATAGATGCATTATAAAAATTAGGTTCTCTCACAGTGAGTTTTTCCATTTGATGAATTACATGACATCATACCAGATCAGGTAATTGCTTCATTGCCTTGTTAAATTGATTGACATTTCCAGAATATTTTGTAACTCCAAGCAAGTATTAATGAATGTGATCCATCAAGAGATCTGTGACTTAATTAAGAATAAATGCATACATAATTCATCAGTCAGTTGTTGATTGAACTTGGAAACTCTGAGGGAGGAACTTCCTCAATAACAGATTTAAAAGCAGTTAAATCAAATTAAACTTGCACCCAAGTGAGCGAGAAAACATAAAAAAGTCAAGAGCATATAGCGTGTTTCATCTCGAAAGTCGAAAGATTTGCGCCCGAACAACGTGGTAGAAAGGACTTTCGCTATATGCTCAACTTGGTAGAGCCAAGATCATCTCATCGTTTTTTGTTTTTTATTTTTTTAATTTTACCAAAATGATGATACCCAGTGTTTGCGCAATGTAATCTTTTTTGCAGTTGTATAATCTAAAAATACTTTTTATTAGTTTAGATCAGGGAAGTGCGACAAGGGCCATTTCAGAATTTTGTGCTCTTAATAGTTTTTATTACTTATAAGCAGCAGCGACGGCCTCAGACTGCAAGCGTATCTTAAAGAGCTCAAGTACAGCAGTGAACCAGCATAGTTTATAGAGCTGTCAGAAAATGAAAACGAAGGTTATTGGTTAGAACCAAAACCAGCACACAGACGTGCCCACCTGGACCAGAATTGTTGCACCCCTTCTATAGGTTAATGCAGTGATTTTCAACCACTGTGCCGCGGCACACTAGTGTGCCGTGAGAGATCATCAGGTGTGCCGTGGGAAATGATCTTATCCTATTAACTTCACTTAATTAGTAACACTTTTGGTTGGTGGTGTGACTCAGGATTTTTTTTGTATGTAAAAATGTGCCTTGGCTCAAAAAAGGTTGAAAAACACTGGGTTAATGGCTCCATTGCACTCCTTGTTTAGGTTAATGGCTCCATTGCACCCCTTGTTTAGGTTAATGGCTCCATTGCACCCCTTGTTTAGGTTAATGGCTCCATTGGTCCATTGTATTTGCTATAAAGATATGAATTGTGAGCTGTTCATAAGCATTTTTGTTCAGATTATACCTTTTGAACAGATAAATAATTTTCATTTTGGCCTCTTCTTATTTAAAAAATAGGTAAACATTTCAGGTACAAATTTCCAATATTGTCTCACGAAGGTGAAGCCACAACCCGTGTTGCTCCATTCTAACTCATTTGTGCGCTTACGTACACGTAACGAGTGGAGTGTGGGTCACATCTTGAGGACACACCGTAACAAAATGTGAAACGCTGATTGCAGTCTTTACTGATATTATTATAGTTTTTTTGTGAAATAATTTATGAGGGTGAACGAGAGACTGTTTCAGAATGATTCCCATCTTTACACGCTGCACCTCGCAGGTTTTTTGGGAACCGGAGGCAGTGGGACTGTCGGGGGGCGTCTCACCTGGAGGAGCTGCACCAGCGTTTGAGTGACATTATGATCCGCAGGCTCAAGTGCGAGGTTCTCACTCAGCTCCCGCCCAAAATCCGCCAGCGCATCCCGTTCGACCTTCCCAAAGACGGAGCGACGGTATGCTTCTCCCTCCATGGGGCGCCTGGGAGAACAGACATGGGGCTAAATATAGATTCCCATTACCTCATTATTACTGTCCTCTGTCACTGCCTGTGTGTTGCTAGGCAATAGTATCAGATTAACACTAATTATCATTTTATCACACTTTTTTTTTAACGCTTTCCCTTTTCAGGCCCAAATGCCAGTGTCATCATTTGCATTGAATAGCTGTCTGCGTGCTCAGAACCAAGAAATCCCCACTGCCTTTCACATTCGATATTGTTACTTGACAGGCAGCTTGATTTTCTGAGATTTGAGTAATTTGAAGAATGCAATGTATGTATCAATATGAAAAAATATATGTGCTTGCACAAAGGAGAAAATCTTTATTTTCTGCCCCCCCCCCCCTCAGTCAGGAAGACAGGTTTAGCTTAGCATAAAGAGGGGTCATGTGTAGTTAGCATAAAGCAGGGTCATGTGTAGTTAGCATAAAGCAGGGTCATGTGGTTAGCATAAAGCGGGGTCATGTGTAGTTAGCATAAAGCGGGGTCATGTTTAGCTTAGCATAAAGCGGGGTCATGTGTAGTTAGCATAAAGCGGGGTCATGTGTAGTTAGCATAAAGCGGGGTCATGTTTAGCTTAGCATAAAGCGGGGTCATGTTTAGCTTAGCATAAAGCGGGGTCATGTGTAGTTAGCATAAAGCGGGGTCATGTGTAGTTAGCATAAAGCGGGGTCAGGTTTAGTTTAGCATAATGCGGGGTTATGTTTAGCTTAGCATAGCGGGGTCATGTTTAGCTTAGCATAAAGCGGGTCTTGTTTAGTTGAAAAGGTGCAGTTTTGTGTGATTTATTCCAGGGCACAGAGCATTTCTCTGTGCTGATGGTAATGAGCGGCTCCTCAGCACCTCACCTGTCTCCCAGTGCCGTAAATCACTGCCTGTCATTTCACATTATGCACGCACACGCACGCATACACACGCACACATGCACACACATGCACATACTTGTGCATGTACAAACATACACACAAAAACACGTGCATCTGTGCACACATACAAATGCAGACACGCATGAGAAAATGCAGACACGCACCATCATCATAGAAAAAGTAATCTGCAATTACGTACAAAAGCAATAACTTTGACTTGTTCTCACATTTTTAAAAGCTAATGATAAGACACATCCTTAAGTAGTTTTTATATGTGAAAAGCTTTAGTGGTGTTTATGCACATACACATAAACATAATGTCAATGTAAGGATGGGTTCAAATCAATATACAGCCTTTTATTCCATTAATTTCTACGGTCTCCGTATTCCATGCCCCAATTCCTTCTCTGTAATTCCTGACTTTCTAACTTCCCTAAATACTCCTTGGGTTTCACCTTGAGAGCAAACTGTCTGTCTTTGATTTATGATGTTGGTGCGGAGAGTTTCCATCTTCGCCCCAGGTTGTCCCAAGCATTCTATAATTGGGAGAGCCATGTGACCGATCTAGCCAGACCTAGCCAGCTTAGACGTTTTGCGGTACGAGAGGACGAGCATCTTTGGGAATTTTCTTCCCTTTCTCCTCCCTTCTTTCTCGAGTGGAGGGAAAGTAGGCCATCATTCACAGTTCCATTAATTGTTCTGCCCTTTATAGCTCAAACAAGAGAAGGAGAAAAGTGGGGGAGTAAACGTTTCCTCTGTTGCCTCTCTCTTAGGAAGCCTGCTCCAGCTTTCAGGAATGGGAGCAGCTAATGAGGAGACTGGACTCAGGGCCCGAGAGTGGCAACAACCCCTTTGTGGAAGTCATGGGTCTCATCACACGCATGTACAAACAGACCGCCATCGCCAAGGTATGTGTGCGGCCAATCAGGTGCCACTTTATTTCTGACCTCCCACCAATCCCTGCGGGTTATTACGCTTGGTTTTTATGGGCTTGTCACAGAAGTACTGCTCTCAGCCGAAGAGAGACAAGATTCGCCCATTTTTACTCTCAGACAGTGAGTTGACATTTAGGTTATGCCAGACAATATTTTTATATATTAATTAGTAATATAGATGCACAATGCAGAAAGGAGAACTTTCCCATTCAAAGGTACTGTGTCATTACTGAGTGTTCTTCTCAAAGAAGACCGAGACTAATTCGCAAACTGGGGAAAAGTTAGCACAAAGTTAGCACAATGCCTGAGTTTTGTGACTTTTATCAGGCAAAAATCTGGACAATGTGTTTGTTGATTCATAAATAAAGAACACGGGTTGGGGGATGCAGAGACATTGAAAGATACAAATTATTTTTTTTATTTGGATAGTAAAGTGGAAGACATGCTGTTATTCTTGAGTATATTTTTCTCCTGGTTAAACAAACTGTTGAGAGTCAACTTATTGTTCCTCACTATGGTGCCACAGTATTCAGCGCACGGCAACGGGCCTCACCACGGCAACAGGCCTCATGTTTCAGATTTGCCCATCACCATGGGTTCAGCCTCCAGGGGTGCTTGTTGCGAATGTAGGCCACAAAGGTGTCAACAGGCACAACTGCAGCCTTTCTTATTTTCTTAGTTTTCCTCAAACTTCCTCCGCACACTCGGGTGTAGTGGAACCCCCCCCCCGAAATGGTGTCTATGGTGACCAGAAATAACTCAACTTTACTTTATTGCCTCTTTAAGAAAACAGTCTAGCAAATAAAGCACACTCGAAACAGGAAAATATCAAGTGTTTTTAGGAGAAAAACCTCCCTGCTGGAAAGTAATCTTGGGATGAACCTGGTTTTGGAGCCCATCCTACTCTGGATGAACCTGGTTTAGGGGTGGAGCCCATCTTACACTGGATGAACCTGGCCTAGAGGTGGAGCCCGTCTTACACTGGATGAACCTGGCCTAGAGGTGGAGCCCATCCTACACTGGATGAACCTGGCCTAGAGGTGGAGCCCATCCTACTCTGGATGAACCTGGCCTAGAGGTGGAGCCCATCCTACTCTGGATGAACCTGGCCTAGAGGTGGAGCCCGTCTTACACTGGATGAACCTGGCCTAGAGGTGGAGCCCATCCTACTCTGGATGAACCTGGCCTAGAGGTGGGGCCCGTCTTACACTGGATGAACCTGGTTTAGAGGTGGAGCCCGTCTTACTCTGGATGAACCTGGCCTAGAGGTGGAGCCCATTCTACTCTGGATGAACCTGGCCTAGAGGTGGAGCCCATCCTACTCTGGATGAACCTGGCCTAGAGGTGGAGCCCATCCTACTCTGGATGAACCTGGCCTAGAGGTGGAGCCCATCCTACACTGGATGAACCTGGCTTAGAGGTGGAGCCCGTCTTACACTGGATGAACCTGGTTTAGAGGTGGAGCCCGTCTTACTCTGGATGAACCTGGCCTAGAGGTGGAGCCCATTCTACTCTGGATGAACCTGGTTTAGAGGTGGAGCCCGTCTTACACTGGATGAACCTGGCCTAGAGGTGGAGCCCATCCTACACTGGATGAACCTGGCCTAGAGGTGGAGCCCATTCTACTCTGGATGAACCTGGTTTAGAGGTGGAGCCCATCCTACACTGGATGAACCTGGCCTAGAGGTGGAGCCCATTCTACTCTGGATGAACCTGGTTTAGAGGTGGAGCCCATCCTACACTGGATGAACCTGGCTTAGAGGTGGAGCCCATCCTACTCTGGATGAACCTGGTTTAGAGGTGGAGCCCGTCTTACTCTGGATGAACCTGGCTTAGAGGTGGAGCCCGTCTTACTCTGGATTAACCTGGCTTAGAGGTGGAGCCCGTCTTACTCTGGATGAACCTGGCTTAGAGGTGGAGCCCATTCTACTCTGGATGAACCTGGTTTAGAGGTGGAGCCCATTCTACTCTGGATGAACCTGGTTTAGAGGTGGAGCCCATCCTACTCTGGATGAACCTGGTTTAGAGGTGGAGCCCGTCTTACTCTGGATGAACCTGGCTTAGAGGTGGAGCCCGTCTTACTCTGGATGAACCTGGTTTAGAGGTGGAGCCCATTCTACTCTGGATGAACCTGGCCTAGAGGTGGAGCCCATCCTACTCTGGATGAACCTGGCTTAGAGGTGGAGCCCATCCTACTCTGGATGAACCTGGTTTAGAGGTGGAGCCCATCTTACACTGGATGAACCTGGCTTAGAGGTGGAGCCCATCCTACACTGGATGAACCTGGCCTAGAGGTGGAGCCCATCTTACACTGGATGAACCTGGCCTAGAGGTGGAGCCCATCCTACACTGGATGAACCTGGCCTAGAGGTGGAGCCCATCTTACACTGGATGAACCTGGCCTAGAGGTGGAGCCCATCCTACACTGGATGAACCTGGCCTAGAGGTGGAGCCCATCCTACACTGGATGAACCTGGCCTAGAGGTGGAGCCCATCCTACACTGGATGAACCTGGCTTAGAGGTGGAGCCGATCCTACGCTGCCTGGCCTTATGTCAGTAGTTAAAGTTTGGCTAAATGGTAATGTAATGGGAAGGCTATCAGAACAAATAATCATAGTGGTTGGATTAGCTGATAATGTGGACAGTCCAACCAAGTGTATATTAATGAGTACCTTTACCTGTAGTTACAAAACCATCCCTCCCGCACAACTTTACCTGTATTTACAGAACCATCCCTCCCGCACAACTTTACCTGTATTTACAGAACCATCGCTCCTGCACATCTATACCTGTATTTACAGAACCATCCCTCCCGCACTACTTTACCTGTATTTACAGAACCATCCCTCCTGCACAACTTTACCTGTATTTACAGAACCATCCCTCCCGCACAACTTTACCTGTATTTACAGAACCATCCCTCCCGCACAACTTTACCTGTATTTACAGAACCATCCCTCCTGCACAACTTTACCTGTATTTACAGAACCATCCCTCCTGCACAACTTTACCTGTATTTACAGAACCATCCCTCCCGCACAACTTTACCTGTATTTACAGAACCATCCCTCCCGCACAACTTTACCTGTATTTACAGAACCATCCCTCCCGCACAACTTTACCTGTATTTACAGAACCATCCCTCCTGCACAACTTTACCTGTATTTACAGAACCATCCCTCCCGCACAACTTTACCTGTATTTACAGAACCATCCCTCTCGCACAGTAACCTGTAGTTATAGATCCATCCCTCCCGCACAGTAACCCGTAGTTATAGATCCATCCCTCCCGCACAGTAACCTGTAGTTATAGATCCATCCCTCCCGCACAGTAACCTGTAGTTATAGATCCATCCCTCCCGCACAGTAACCTGTAGTTATAGATCCATCCCTCCCGCACAGTAACCCGTAGTTATAGATCCATCCCTCCCGCACAGTAACCCGTAGTTATAGATCCATCCCTCCCGCACAGTAACCCATAGTTATAGATCCATCCCTCCCGCACAGTAACCCGTAGTTATAGATCCATCCCTCCCGCACAGTAACCCATAGTTATAGATCCATCCCTCCCGCACAGTAACCCGTAGTTATAGATCCATCCCTCCCGCACAGTAACCCATAGTTATAGATCCATCCCTCCCGCACAGTAACCCATAGTTATAGATCCATCCCTCCCGCACAGTAACCCATAGTTATAGATCCATCCCTCCCGCACAGTAACCCATAGTTATAGATCCATCCCTCCCGCACAGTAACCCGTAGTTATATATCCATCCCTCCCGCACAGTAACCTGTAGTTATAGATCCATCCCTCCCGCACAGTAACCCATAGTTATAGATCCATCCCTCCCGCACAGTAACCCATAGTTATAGATCCATCCCTCCCGCACAGTAACCCGTAGTTATAGATCCATCCCTCCCGCACAGTAACCTGTAGTTATAGAACTTTCCAATAGCAAGCATCTTGTGGTGAAAAGTAAAGGATCAGTAATCCACTAAGATATTCTGTATCAAGACCATTTAAAGCCTTATAAGTTAGGACAATAACCTTGTAGTTAATTCTAAATTTGTCAGGCAATTCTGGATGCTTATTCTCATGTTTCTTAGTTCTTGTAAGTACCCAAGCAGGCACACTCTGTACCAGTTGGAGACTTTTCAAAGACTCGTTTGTTTAACCAGATAGTAAAGCATTACAGCAGTCCGGCAGAGAGGTTTGTGCAGGACAATATCGTCCTCAATTTGTATAAAGTGGAAAAAGGCAACTGAAATGTTTCCTTTTATTAATGAGCTCTGGAATTAGGTGGTTTGAGAAACATGCAGAGGCAAACCAGGGGTGCTGCCATATGTACCCCAGAAGGGAAGGTTCAGGAGGATGTTACTGAACCCCAGAAGGGAAGGTTCAGGAGGATGTTACTGAACCCCAGGATGTTACTGAACCCCAGAAGGGAAGGTTCAGGAGGACGTTACTGAACCCCAGAAGGGAAGGTTCAGGAGGATGTTACTGAACCCCAGAAGGGAAGGTTCAGGAGGACGTTACTGAACCCCAGAAGGGAAGGTTCAGGAGGACGTTACTGAACCCCAGAAGGGAAGGTTCAGGAGGATGTTACTGAACCCCAGAAGGGAAGGTTCAGGAGGACGTTACTGAACCCCAGAAGGGAAGGTTCAGGAGGACGTTACTGAAGTCTGTTTTTGCCCCATTAATTATTTTTTCTGTTCGTGTTCTCTTGGAGTGGTCCTCTGTGATTTTCACTGCGTGTCATTTCCTGTCTGCTTTCTTAACTTGGTCACTTTGCTGGAGAACCAGGAGGCCAGATAAAGAAAACGGTCATAAAGTTTGTGGCCCACGTCTCGTGTCACTTCTAAAGTGTAAATGGCAAGCAACCGAATCGAAACGGGCATGTATTTTTGCCACACTCAACATCTGTCTCCAATTACCAAGAGGCTGTATTTGTATTTTTTTTTAAAGTAAAATGATTTAAGAGGAGAGAACAGATTGTGAGCTTTGGGCAGCAGTTGCACTTTTTACCGCTGGCTTAATGAAAAACTGAGTTGCGCACCTTTAAAAACAAAGACAGGTCATGCCTTTGACCGTACAACCCTGCTGGGTAATTAGAAGCACTGGACCTTCACTGAATACCACCTGCGAGAGGTGCGAATGGCACGTCGAGGTTGCGGCGGGCAGGCTGGCTGGTGTGTACAGCCGCGTCCCTGTTGCCGGCGGTGACGGGCAAGGGCTCGGCAGGAAGCAAGGCAGCTGTGGGGATGTCTGTGTTCAGCCACGCATTCAGGAGAATCGCTGATGGTGGTAAAAAAAGAACGCTGAAGTCTGCATAATGTCATTACTTTCTGTTCGGAGGCTGCGGGGAACAACTCTGTTTCGCTTATACATTCTTAAGCACTGTGTGTGTATGTATGTGCGTGCGTGTGTGTGTGTGTGTATGTGCGTGCGTGCGTGCGTGCGTGCGTGCGTGCGTGCGTGCGTGCGCCTGCCTGTGTGTGTGTTTGTGTATGTAATCAACATAGTGTACAAATCAAAAAGGGTTAACACCATGTCTGCTTATAATGTTCGATCTTTGTGGTACTCCAAAGTTCACCCTAGAAAAAAATCAGAGGACTGATTGCTTATCCTAACAAACTGGGATCTATCAAAGAGATAAGATTTAAACCACATAAGAGCATGCCCGGTGAGACCAACTCAATTTTCTAGCCTGCGGAGGAGAATATGATGGTCTATAGTATCAAAGGCAGCACTTAGGTCAAGTAAGACAAGAATAGAAATACAGCCACAATCCAGAGAGAGGAACAAGTCACTGAACCTTGAGGCACTCAAGGCCCTTGTGTAATAGCTAACTTTGAGTGTGTACGAACCCATGTTTCATTGTTTTCAAGAGGCCAGTGTTCAGCTCTTGAACACGCAATGAGGCTCAAGTGGTCTGGGACACATTAAGTATTGTGCCCAAGAACGAGAGGGTAGAACCATCTAAGCAGGATGTTCTAACTAAACCCCCTGGCACTTTCCAGACTTCCTCTTTTAAACCTAAGGACTCAAAAGGATGGCTAAACAATAGGTTCCCAGTTAAGAGCCACTGTGGTCGCTTCTCACGCTCCGATTCTAGCCAGAATTGGAGAGAAGACAGACCAGGTACATTAGTCGGGGGGTTGGGCAGGTCAAATGGGTTGGGCAGGTCAGATGGGTTAGGGTTGGGCAGGTCAGATGGGTCAGGGTTGGGCAGGTCAGATGGGTTAGGATTATGGTTGGGCAGGTCAGATGGGTTAGGGTTGATGTGGTCAGACGGGTCAGGGTTGGGCAGGTCAGATGGGTCAGGGTTGGGCAGGTCAGACGGGTCAGGGTTGATGTGGTCAAACGGATTAGGGTTGGGCAGGTCAGATGGGTCAGGGTTGGGCAGGTCAGATTGGTTAGGGTTGATGTGGTCAGACGGATTAGGGTTGGGCAGATGTACCTGGTTTTACAGATGTTTTACATTGTGCCTTGTCATGTATTTTAGGCTAGTTAGATAACTGATGATGAATGCCTGGATGTTTGACAGTCATGTAAAGTTTTTGAGTGTGTTCCAGCATTGTGACACTTGTCAGCTCCCTTGGACTGCCATTTTGTTGTGACATTTTAAATGAATTTGAGGACCTGTGAACTGTCAACTGACTTTTGTGCTCAAGGAATACTGGCATAAGCCGCATTCCCAGACCAAAAGGGGGGATGTAGGGACAACAGACTACATTTCCCTTCATTCCACAGGAAACCCAAAAGACATTTAAAACACAGCCACAGCGTAACGTCCGTTGATAGTGATCCAATCGTGTCACTTGGAAATACGAGACACTAAGGGTCATAAAATTAAACCTGATAAAACTGAAGACATTTCAGTCTGTCGGCCCCATTGTTCCTGTTCCAACTGCACAAGAGGCAGCACTCCATTTTGTCTTCCCCTTTTACTCGCTACACAGCTACAAAGGTGTATATCCATTGCACCAGCAACACCGCTGGTTTAGGGTTGGGCAGGTCAGATGGGTTCGGGTTGGGCAGGTCAGATGGGTCAGGGTTGGGCAGGTCAGATGGGTTAGGGTTGGGCAGGTCAGATGGGTTAGGGTTGGGCAGGTCAGATGGGTTAGGGTTGGGCAGGTCAGATGGGTTAGGGTTGGGCAGGTCAGATGGGTCAGGGTTGGGCAGGTCAGATGGGTCAGGGTTGGGCAGGTCAGATGGGTCAGGGTTGGGCAGGTCAGATGGGTCAGGGTTGGGCAGGTCAGATGGGTTAGGGTTGGGCAGGTCAGATGGGTTAGGGTTGGGCAGGTCAGATGGGTTAGGGTTGATGTGGTCAGATGGGTTGGGCAGGTCAAATGGGTTGGGGTTGGGCAGGTCAGATGGGTTAGGGTTGGGCAGGTCAGATGGGTCAGGGTTGGGCAGGTCAGATGGGTTAGGATTATGGTTGGGCAGGTCAGATGGGTTAGGGTTGATGTGGTCAGACGGGTCAGGGTTGGGCAGGTCAGGGTTGGGCAGGTCAGACGGGTTAGGGTTGGGCAGGTCAGATGGGTCAGGGTTGGGCAGGTCAGACGGGTTAGGGTTGGGCAGGTCAGACGGGTCAGGGTTGGGCAGGTCAGACGGGTCAGGGTTGGGCAGGTCAGATGGGTCAGGGTTGGGCAGGTCAGATGGGTTAGGGTTGATGTGGTCAGACGGATTAGGGTTGGGCAGATCAGATTGGTTAGGGTTGGGCAGGTCAGATGGGTGAGGGTTGATGTGGTCAGATGGTCAGCAGGCGTTTTGGTGGATTGTTTCCGCAGGCGGGGGCCGTGAAGGACTACATCAAAATGATGCTGGATAACGAGACGCTGAAGTTTCTGGTGTTCGCGCACCACCTCACCATGCTGCAGGCGTGCACTGAGGCTGTCATCGAGGCCAAGGTAATTACCCTAACCCTATCCCAAGCACCCCGGCCCAGCACCGCTCACTCCCCTGCACAGGGCCTTCCAGCACCGCTCACTCCCCTGCACAGGGCCTTCCAGCACCGCTCACTCCCCTGCACAGGGCCCCGCCCCAGCCCCGCCCGGATCCACCGCCTTGCCCGTGCCACTGTCTAAACGCCTGCCTGTGCTTTTGCGTTCTTGTCGCTCGTTCAAAAAGTCCCTGCAATTCATTTGTACAGGCCTCCGCATTATAAAGGAAATGCCGAGCTTCGCCTCGTCTTAAAATCACCTGAGCCATGGCCCAGAAAGCCATGCTTGTTAATGCAGTTCGATCCTGAGGAGGGAACATGGATTCCAGAACTGGGCCGAGAAATGTGCAAAATTTTTAATGTAGGGATTTATTTCTTAACACCGCCTGGGGAAGAGGGAGGAAGGAGCAAAGAGACTCACTCCCCAGTGCAGGTGAGCAAAGAGACTCACTCCTCAGTGCAGGTGAGCAAAGAGACTCACTCCCCAGTGCAGGTGAGCAAAGAGACTCACTCCTCAGTGCAGGTGAGCAAAGAGACTCACTCCCCAGTGCAGGTGAGCAAAGAGACTCACTCCTCAGTGCAGGTGAGCAAAGAGACTCACTCCCCAGTGCAGGTGAGCAAAGAGACTCACTCCTCAGTGCAGGTGAGCAAAGAGACTCACTCCCCAGTGCAGGTGAGCAAAGAGACTCACTCCCCAGTGCAGGTGAGCAAAGAGACTCACTCCCCAGTGCAGGTGAGCAAAGAGACTCACTCCCCAGTGCAGGTGAGCAAAGAGATTCACTCCTCAGTGCAGGTGAGCAAAGAGACTCACTCCCCAGTGCAGGTGAGCAAAGAGACTCACTCCTCAGTGCAGGTGAGCAAAGAGACTCACTCCCCAGTGCAGGTGAGCAAAGAGACTCACTCCTCAGTGCAGGTGAGCAAAGAGACTCACTCCCCAGTGCAGGTGAGCAAAGAGACTCACTCCCCAGTGCAGGTGAGCAAAGAGACTCACTCCCCAGTGCAGGTGAGCAAAGAGACTCACTCCTCAGTGCAGGTGAGCAAAGAGACTCACTCCTCAGTGCAGGTGAGCAAAGAGACTCACTCCCCAGTGCAGGTGAGCAAAGAGACTCACTCCCCAGTGCAGGTGAGCAAAGAGACTCACTCCTCAGTGCAGGTGAGCAAAGAGACTCACTCCCCAGTGCAGGTGAGCAAAGAGACTTGCTCCTCAGTGCAGGTGAGCAAAGAGACTCACTCTCCAGTGCAGGTGAGCAAAGAGACTCACTCCCCAGTGCAGGTGAGCAAAGAGACTCACTCCTCAGTGCAGGTGAGCAAAGAGACTCACTCCTCAGTGCAGGTGAGCAAAGAGACTCACTCCCCAGTGCAGGTGAGCAAAGAGACTCACTCCCCAGTGCAGGTGAGCAAAGAGACTCACTCCTCAGTGCAGGTGAGCAAAGAGACTCACTCCTCAGTGCAGGTGAGCAAAGAGACTCACTCCCCAGTGCAGGTGAGCAAAGACAGGACTCTGCTTCCGCAGTGATTGTCAGGCTAGCTCTGTGGGCTTCACACTGCAGAGAGGCATCAAACACACCCAGCGCTGGTGTCATGTAATATAACTGCACACTGTTTGCATTCACGATATTTTTTTCTTGTGTCTGAAAACAAGACTGTTGTTTTGTTGTGCTTTTAAGCACCTTTTGGCATGTTTTGGTTCATTTTTGACTCCTCACACACCTCCAGCACAAAATGTTCTTGCATTAAAACTTACAGGCATGGTTCCCAGGTTAGTTTTGAGATAATTTCTCAACACAGGAAATGAGTTCGCAGAGCTATCATAGAAGTATGCTAGGGATGTGAAAGGAGGGGGGAAAGTGCTTGGCGCATGATCACACCTCGTCATGTGAACGTTACATTGTCGCACTCTTGGATTCATTCTCTCCAATTAACAGAAATGGGCCTAAAAACTTCTCCATGGCAAAACAATTTGTCTTGTCGCTGAACATGGAAAAGTTGAGACTAACAAACCCCCTTTGAAAGGTCATAAAGTTTAATCGGGGATTTACTGAAGGATAACAGACATAATTTTATGAAATTGTACCTAGAGAGATGCTGTTAATGTGGAGTTTCTGTAATTTAGAATGCAAGTTTATTGTGGTAATAGTGTTCACTTGACAGCAGGGTTTTCACCACTACCACAGTATGACCAGCAAAACACCAGCAAATAACCAGATTAAATCAATCAAATATTTGTCTTAAAATTTGTTCTGAAAATAAACACTTAAGTGTGTTTTTTTTGTTTGCAAACAAATCTTTATTAAGGCTCATTATCGGTCGCACCTTAAACAACTGCTCCATCTGTTGATGCTTTCAGGCGCGGTACATCCGAATCGACGGGAGCGTCCCGTCATCTCAGCGAATCCACCTGGTCCACCAGTTCCAGAATGATCCGGAGACTCGGGTGGCCATCCTCAGCATTCAGGCTGCGGGACAGGTATGCAGTGAATTCAGAGGAGGATGATGATAATCGGAATAACAAACATTTCTATTGTGCTTTCAACACAAGGGATTTAACGTTCTTTACATAAGAAATACAAAATTATATAATAATAGATGATTAATTAAATAAATGGAGGCGAAATAGGAAATCGTGGATTTTTTTTTAAAAATCTCAAAAGGGAATTTAAAGCAGGTATTTGAATAAGTATCAAGAATAAAAGTAGTGAAAGAATAACATAAAGCAAGAATACAAGATATGGAGAGTGGCCGTGTATGCAGATAAGTATGCAGATAAGTATGCAGATAAGTATGTAGATGCAGATAAGTATGCAGATAAGTATGCAGATAAGTATGCAGATAAGTATGCAGATAAGTACATAATTACTGGACTTAGTTTGCACATACTCTCTGAGTTTCAAACAAACAGGCAGAACGCCTCCACTGTGCCGGGAAGAAGACGAGCAGCGATGGCTCTATCTAGTGACACGTTTCACTCTTATTTTCATCAGGTTCCCTGCTCTGGTGTTCTGCTCAGTCATTACTGAGAGAAAAGCTACTCCTTGCATGTTTCCATCTCAAACAGTGCTTTCGGCAGTCTTGGTCCTCCATGACCACTTAATGCACAGGGCCAATCAAGAACCTGTTGAAGTTTTATAAAGAGTTGTTCTCTTCTCTCTCCCGTGTCGCACCGTAAGTAAGAATTGAGCAGAACCCCAGACTCCCAGAACAAGCCCTTCTGCACAGCGCTGGTAATCCCTGAAGGTGTAAACGGTCTCACGAACGCATCACTCAGCAGTGAGACCAAGTTTATATTTGCACACCATTGGCAGTAATGCCATGAAATGAGCACTTGATTTTAATGGGAAAAGTGTAGGTTTTGAAGGAAATGTACAGAACTGCTGTATTCTGAATTTATTAAGCGCCTCAGTGTGTTTTTTTCTGGAATAAAATAAATGCACAGGAAATGCTTGGTTGGATATTTTAAGCTTTTTGTCAGTCAAGTTTTCAATGTTTATGTTCTTAGTTCATGTGCCTCTAATCTTTATCTATATTTTTTTCTCAAATGATAATTTTTCCTTCAATTTTATGCGGATGGCAGGTATGCCATCTGCCAGTTAACAGCTTGGCGGGGCTTGCCCCTTACATATACAGCACCGTTTGCCACTTTTCAGGGTTTCTTACAGAACTAACCATAAAGACCCCAGACTCTGAGCCCTGAAGAACATTAAGTTCTGTATTTTCTGACCTGTAAACACACAGAATTCAGATGCAACTTCATGCATCCACACTAGGGTATGTGAGCGGTGCGGAGTGGAAGCGAAGCTGCGTGATTTCGCCTGGAGCGAGGAGCGGCCTTTTCTCTCTCGCTCCAAGATCGCTCCGATACCGCTCCATCCCAGGAGCAAACGCACGTTAAACGATACCGCTCCATCCCAGGACCAAACGCACGTTAAACGATACCGCTCCTTTCCAGGACCAAACGCACGTTAAACGATGCCGCTCCATCCCAGGAGCAAACGCACGTTAAACGATACCGCTCCATCCCAGGAGCAAACGCACGTTAAACGATACCGCTCCATCCCAGGAGCAAACGCACGTTAAACGATGCCGCTCCATCCCAGGAGCAAACGCACGTTAAACGATACCGCTCCATCCCAGGAGCAAACGCACATTAAACGATACCGCTCCATTCCAGGAGCAATCACGTTTGCCCCATCCAGTTACCAACTTACAGTGCCGTGAAAAAGTTCCTCTATTGTTGCATATTTCTCGCAATGGATGTTTTCAGATCTTTAGACAAAATATAATATTGATTTTAGGGAACCTGAGTGAACAAATGACATGTTTTTTTTTTACTTATTTCATTTATTTAATGAACAAAACATCCCAACACCCATTTCCGTTGTGTGAAATAATGAGTAATTGCCCCCTTACAATAACAGCAGCCATTGTAGAATAAATAATTTTCAAATTCTCAGATAAAGTGTTTACATTAACTTGAAAATGAAAACGTAAAATTGCTTTGAATTTGAATTATGTCATGGTTTTTGCGCACGTCGATTGTAAAAGAAATGCAATCGCCGATTTTCATTTGAATTTTGGCGCGGATATGCTTCCATTTAAATGGTACAAAGTTAAACATGACACATTTCATAAAGTTTTTAAGCAAGGTTACTTTTATCAAAAATGTTTACAGTTTCAAAGTAATAAGCACATGTTGAGGTGCGAGTCCCCGCCTACGTTAACAGAAGGACTTCTCTCTCTGTCTCATGCACAGGGCCTGACATTCACTGCTGCTACACACGTGGTGTTCGCCGAGCTCTACTGGAACCCTGGTCAGGTGAAGCAAGCGGAAGACCGCGCCCACCGAATCGGACAGACCAGTTCCGTACACGTCCACTACCTCATTGCCAAGGGAACCTTTGACACCATCATGTGGAACATGCTGAACAGGAAGGTAGGAAGGGCTGAACGATTGCATGACTGTCTTCCCTAACTGGACTACAGAACTTAACATAACCACAGAGGGAAAATATCTCTGGGTCAACATTCAATGTGAGCGACTGGACTGGATTCAAAATTTTCCATCACTTTACAAACACTTTAGCCCTCATTGTAAATGTAGTCTGTGTTCTCTCTCAGAACCACTCAATACTTTAGACCCTCATTGTAACTGTAGTTTGTGTTCTCTCTCAGAACCACTCAATACTTTAGCCCCTCATTGTAACTGTAGTCTGTGTTCTCTCTCAGAACCACTCAATACTTTAGCCCCTCATTGTAAATGTAGTCTGTGTTCTCCCTCAGAACCACTCAATTCTTTAGCCCCTCATTGTAAATGTAGTCTGTGTTCTCTCTCAGAACCACTCAATACTTTAGCCCCTCATTGTAAATGTAGTCTGTGTTCTCTCTCAGAACCACTCAATACTTTAGCCCCTCATTGTAAATGTAGTCTGTGTTCTCTCTCAGAACCACTCAATACTTTAGCCCCTCATTGTAAATGTAGTCTGTGTTCTCCCTCAGAACCACTCAATACTTTAGCCCCTCATTGTAACTGTAGTTTGTGTTCTCTCTCAGAACCACTCAATACTTTAGCCCCTCATTGTAACTGTAGTCTGTGTTCTCCTTCAGAACCACTCAATACTTTAGCCCCTCATTGTAACTGTAGTCTGTGTTCTCCCTCAGAACCACTCAATACTTTAGCCCCTCATTGTAAATGTAGTCTGTGTTCTCTCTCAGAACCACTCAATACTTTAGCCCCTCATTGTAACTGTAGTCTGTGTTCTCCCTCAGAACCACTCAATACTTTAGCCCCTCATTGTAAATGTAGTCTGTGTTCTCTCTCAGAACCACTCAATACTTTAGCCCCTCATTGTAAATGTAGTCTGTGTTCTCTCTCAGAACCACTCAATACTTTAGCCCCTCATTGTAAATGTAGTTTGTGTTCTCTCTCAGAACCACTCAATACTTTAGCCCCCATTGTAACTGTAGTCTGTGTTCTCCCTCAGAACCACTCAATTCTTTAGCCCCTCATTGTAAATGTAGTCTGTGTCCGTGCATTCGCTGTTTTTTTTACTTCAAATCAGATTTAAGTTTATACATGTGCCATTTCTTAGCGTCTTAAGGTTTTGGATACAATTGTGTTGCAGGAGACGGTAACTGCCAGTACCTTGAATGGGAGGAAGGAGTACCTGAAGGCCGATATTGGGGACAAGGAGAAGTGGGACTTCTTGAATTTCGCGAATGCGTGGACACCCAGCGAGGCTTTGGAGCGGGAAGTCCAAGACCACGACGACGTCTTTTTTTCCCATGTGAGTTTGACTGTACTCAGCCATAATGAATCAAGCACATGGTGTACCGCCACCAAGCACATGGTGTACTGTAGTTTAGCATTACTGTAGTCTTATAAAAGTATAGACTCTGACGCTCTGTATTATCTCAAACATTAGAACTTTGTAAGCAGACTTTAATAACCTGGATTTTCATTTCAGCCAGAATTATTTTATCAATATGGCTGTTGAACCAAGCCAAATTGCATATTTAGATTTTTATTTCAGTCTGTTTCTGCTTTTTACATTTCCATTAAGATATTATTGTAAGATATTATTGTTCATTTTAAGTACAGCACTACACTCTTTACTGTGACTCATATGTGAATAAATGTGGTTGACAACATCATAAAATTGACATGTATGTTTCCCATTACTCCATGATAATTCCCAGCATGACATGTTCCCAGCAAATTAATAGAAAACTATTGATTGAAAACTCTAAATAAATTTTTCTAAATCAAACATTTTCCAACATGATCCGGGGGACCCACTGTGTACACTGCTTTTAGTTTCTATAATAATTGCAACTAATGAGCTGTTATTTGTTTTAAATGAGATACTTAATGTTTACTGAAGGATAATTTACCCTCGTAGGTCACATTATGTCAGAAATAGCTATGCAGGCCATGAAGAATTAATATTATACTTTCACATCCCAGGACCTTTAATCAGTCAGATCAGCTACAGCAATGCTTTCATTTTATGTAACATGCTGTCTGACAAATTATTTAAAAAGAGGTTACATTTTTAATAGACTAAATTTTTGACTGAAATTATAGGGGTACTAATTGTTGAAAGTGAGGTCACATGGTCACTAAAGCTAAACTATTTGTGAAAATGAAGAGTTCGATGACAGAGCAAATGACAATGAGCCAGAACTGCATTGTGTTGGAAAGTGGATGTATAAATTATGTTAGAACTTAAATGCATTTTTTCAACAGCTTTAATTCATCAAGCTATCGGTTGTGACAGCAAACTCATTGGGTCCCCTGGACCAAGTTATATAACCTCTGTAGAATATGAATTACACAAATTATATAAATGATTAAAGCCTCTTAACTCAGAGTGCATTATAATTTAAAATTTAACTGAAATTTCTTTAGGAAAATTGGTCTGGTCTGTAGTTTGGTAGTATACATACATTTTTAAACGTTGTTATTTTCTGTTACAAGGAGTGAATAAATTTTTCAGTATTTGGGCTGCAGGATCATTTAAAACCGCAGGGAGTTTCTGCATTACCTAAAGACTGTCTGTATCAGGAAAGGTACCCTGTGTTGTGTCTCTTATTCAGGAGTGAGTTTTAACTGCAAAGGGAGTTGTGTCCATTCACATTAGCTAAAGGTTCTCTGACCTCCCTGACTTATTTAAATTAATCTGCTGTTCAGTGCATCACTGCCAGTGTTGAGTGAATCTGCTGTTCAGTGCATCGCTGCCAGTGTTGAATTAATCTGCTGTTCAGTGCATCACTGCCAGTGTTGAATTAATCTGCTGTTCAGTGCATCGCTGCCAGTGTTGAATTAATCTGCTGTTCAGTGCATCGCTGCCAGTGTTGAGTGAATTGGCTGTTCAGTGCATCGCTGCCAGTGTTCAGTGAATCTGCTGTTCAGTGCATCACTGCCAGTGTTGAATTAATCTGCTGTTCAGTGCATCGCTGCCAGTGTTCAGTGAATCTGCTGTTCAGTGCATCACTGCCAGTGTTGAATTAATCTGCTGTTCAGTGCATCGCTGCCAGTGTTGAGTGTTGTAATGTTTCTCAAGGAGCTACAACAGCAGTATTTTAATGAATGCATTGCGTAACCTATAGACATGGTTACATTAGAGAGGGAAAAAACATTTATAATGACTAATAATACACTCACGATGTTAATGTGTCTTTTGCTTGCCTGCCATTGTTCTTGCCTTTGCTTTTTCCCATGCAGTTTGAGAAGGACAGGCAACACGACATTCGCACGTTTCTCTCACCAAGCTTGTCCAAGGAGGAGAAGAAGAAGAGGAGGAGAACAGAGGAGGAAGGCCGCCCCCTCCCAATGTCTGAGTTGGGGGAGGAGCAAGGGGATCAAGGAGTGAAGAATCGAGAGGGGCAGAGCCCGGAGACGGACCATAGCTTTTGTCTCGAGGGCCCGGAAGATGACGAGGACTTTTCCCCCCTGAACAAAAAGATTCGGGTTGCAAGCCCCCAGCTGCCCACTGGGAGGAAGAGGAGGTCCCGGACAGGGCAGTCCTCCCCGTTGTCCTTGCTGGTGTCCCGTCGGTTGTCAGTGGGAGGTCGGACCCCTCCAGCGGGCATGGTGAAGGGGTGGAGCTGTGGAGCCTGCACCTATGCCAACAGCTCCCTCCTCTCCTACTGTGAGATGTGTGCCACCCCACGGCCTGATAGTGGTGAGTATAAATCCCACTCCTCACTATAATAATAATAAATATAGGGGTTTTCCTGGGGTTCAAGCAGCATAAGCTACAGGTGTCAAACACAGAGGCTACGTACACACTGCAGCTAAATACGCTTGTCACTCCCAATTGGTGAGTTTAATCCTGTTCACACACAGTTTGGTTATAAAAGAAAGTAACAACCGCATTCTACACAACAACCGTAGTCACTACGGAAAGTTTCTGGTATTCCGGTATTGACTGGTTGTGGTTAGTCTGTGCAGTGTGAACCAGAACCGCACTGGACAACTAGTTGTTGATGTAGCCTACGCGCTAACGTTACGCGCACTCCGACGCTGCTCCCTCCTTCCTTATTCATTCCCGATAGTAACAAGGGACAGAGCGAACAGACAGCACCAGCTACTGTATGCTTCAGGTGCATGTAGACTCTTTAATTACAGCACAGTGAGCTGAGGTACTTAAGGTGCATGTAGACTCTTTAATTACAGCACAGTGAGCTGAGGTGCTTCAGGTGCATGTAGACTCTTTAATTACAGCACAGTGAGCTGAGGTGCTTCAGGTGCATGTAGACTCTTTAATTACAGCACAGTGAGCTGAGGTGCTTCAGGTGCATGTAGACTCTTTAATTACAGCACAGTGAGCTGAGGTACTTAAGGTGCATGTAGACTCTTTAATTACAGCACAGTGAGCTGAGGTGCTTCAGGTGCATGTAGACTCTTTAATTACAGCACAGTGAGCTGAGGTGCTTCAGGTGCATGTAGACTCTTTAATTACAGCACAGTCAGCTGAGGTGCTTCAGGTGCATGTAGACTTTTATTATAGCACAGTGAGCTGAGGTGCTTCAGGTGCATGTAGGCTCTTTAATTACAGCACAGTGAGCTCAGGTGCTTCAGGTGCATGTAGACTCTTTAATTACAGCACAGTGAGCTGAGGTGCTTCAGGTGCATGTAGACTCTTTAATTACAGCACAGTGAGCTGAGGTGCTTCAGGTGCATGTAGACTCTTTAATTACAGCACAGTGAGCTGAGGTGCTTCAGGTGCGTGTAGGCTCTTTAATTACAGCACAGTGAGCTGAGGTGCTTCAGGTGCAAGTAGGCTCTTTAATTACAGCACAGTGAGCTGAGGTGCTTCAGGTGCATGTAGACTCTTTAATTACAGCACAGTGAGCTGAGGTGCTTCAGGTGCATGTAGGCTCTTTAATTACAGCACAGTGAGCTGAGGTGCTTCAGGTGCATGTAGGCTCTTTAATTACAGCACAGTGAGCTGAGGTGCTTCAGGTGCATGTAGACTCTTTAATTACAGCACAGTGAGCTGAGGTGCTTCAGGTGCATGTAGACTCTTTAATTACAGCACAGTGAGCTGAGGTGCTTCAGGTGCATGTAGGCTCTTTAATTACAGCACAGTGAGCTGAGGTGCTTCAGGTGCATGTAGACTCTTTAATTACAGCACAGTGAGCTGAGGTGCTGATTTGTTGTTCTTCCATCTTCTCCTGCCAGCCACCAGCAGCACTACGGAGGCTGGGCAGCCCTTGGCCCAAGCAAGCCCTTGTGTTGTAATCTCCAGCTCGGACGATGAGCCAGTGCCCCGCCCCACACTCACCTCTCTTGGACCAGCGCAGGAGGAATCCGAAACGAAGGGTGGAGCAATGTCAGAGAAAGGCGGATGTGAGAGAAAGGATTCGCCAAGAGAAAGCTCAGCATCCCACAGCCAAACCGATGGTAATCCACTCTTTATCGCTCCTGTTCTCTGTAAATACAGTGCAGTTCATAAGTATTTGGACAGTGATACATTTTGTTGTTGTTTTGGCTGTACTCCAGCACATTGGATTTGATGGATTTGAAATGGAACAGTGACTATGCGGTTAAAGTGCAGACTTTCAGCTTTAATTTGAGGGTTTTTACATCCATATCCATATATGTTTTATACATGGTCCCCCCCCCCCCCATTTTACGGGATCAAAAGTAATTCGAACAAATTAACATAAAATTAAATAAAGTCATCATATTTAATATTTGGTTGCATATCCTTTGCATGCCATGACTTCCTGATGTCTGTGACCCAACAACATCAAAAGACTCTTGATATCTTATTTTTATGTACTCTTACAAGCGATACTGTAATCTCTGCATTTGAATGGGAATTGGGAGGTGGGACTAGATTTAGCTGTAAATTATGCTGGAACAGTATGGAACACATGGTAGTTAAAATGGCTGTAAATCATCCAGGGTCTGAGGTATCAGACGAGCCTCAAACCATCACTCTGCTGCCAGAAATACAGTAGATATGGATGGATCACTTTAAAGGGCCAGTTCGCCACTGGAATGCGCTTTTCTAGTGAATACAGCCGATTCAAGTAATTGAAAGCAAATCGGTTGAGTATAGCCTGAGAAATCAACAAAAACGTCCGCTCTTTTCTCTCCGAGCCACAGTTTCTTCCCCAGGCCGAAATACTACAACAACCAGCATGCTTTGCACACGCAAACGAGCAAACAAGCTTTGCTCTCTCTGGTGGCGTAAACAAGGCACTGCCAAGTATTTTTCTAAATTGTGTAGTAGGCGGAGACAGGCTGAGGCAGTGGGTGTACTTACTCTTTAATACGTTCACTGCCTACCCCGTCACGCAAGAGCAACTACGAAGCGCAAAGGCAGGATTTTACAAAGGCAAATGTGGTTATTAAAGGTACTGTCACTGACACATTGAAAATGTATACCCCCACACACATTGTTTTAGTAGATACCTTGCAACCCGGGGGGCAGGTACAAGAATCAGTTCAATAGAATATCATGCCCTGTGCCACCCACATTTTCAGAAACGCACCTGTGCAGCGCAGGTTAGAATACGGGGTATCTCAGTCCGCGTTAAATTCTCACAGGAGAGGCACTTAAGTGCATGACTGGCCATCTCTGAATCCGGCCCTTAGTCACTCCTATCCTGACAATGTTTCAAAGGGAAGTATAATATCAATAGGGTTCCAACAACTTTGTTCCTTGGACCCTTTAAAATAATAAAATATTTATGAGCTTTACAGGTACTTTACAGACAATGTACAAATAGGGAAAACTGTCATAATTAAGTACATTAAAAGTACAAATTTAAATGACAGAAAAGATTAAACAATCACAGTAAAAGAACAATACAGAGCTTGCACACAACTGCTGGACAACAGCACACATTCAGTTAGCTACTACATAGCTGTTTGTAGCACAGTGCAGTGTGAGGAGGGAACAATTTTGTACTACCCTACATTTTACGCATGGAAGGGAAGAGGTGTGCACGGCTCGCACAGTGTAATCATAGCCCTTACTGTGGTGCAGATTGAAGTCAAAAGATATAAATTTTTCCTCCATCATACAGTTAGAGGTTCGGCTACAGTAGCATTCACGGTGTTGGGCTTCTCTGCAAGTCTTTTCCATTTTTCTGCTCTGATGGTGAATCTAACGTTTGGTAAAGCCCAGTTATAATGGCTTTTCTGAAGTTTATTGGAAGGGAGAAGATTGCTTTCCAAGCAGCAGATGCGAATTCTAAGGCAGAACTCACCTGTCAAAGCTCATATTGTTTATCTCGACCATGTGACTCGCAGGGATTTAAACTTGCAATTCAACTGTTATCCTCCAGTGGCCCTTGTAGGCACTCGAACGGCACAATCAAGTGACTAATTATGCAATTAAGAGAACAACCAAAAAAAAAAGATTCAGTTGAGTGGCTAATTGAGTGGCGAATTTTAGTTTATCTAATACATGAGTCAGGGAATGTAAAGTTAACATGGATAACAAGTCGACCGACAAAAGAAATAGACCAACATTTAAAAACAAAGAAACAGCAATTCTGAGATCAACAACGAGGGGAATCTGTGAGCAGGGGAAAGAGTGGCAGCAGGGTGTCAAAATGTAACAAACGCATTCTTAAATGCAAAAAGTCCACAAATTATCCCAAATTATGTGCATTTTTATTACAAGCATGTTCCGTCAGCTAAACAGCCGAGACACAGGTATGTGCTGCAGCCCGCTGTTTTGCATAAAATCTAAATTAAAGAACTGGTCGAAACAACTGACAGCATAATTCACGGCAGTTTAATACAATCTATCAGCAAAGATACATTGTATTTAACTGCCATGAATTACTCCTCAGTTGTGGATGGCAGAAATAAATGCTCAGAGGAATATATGGTTGATTTAAAAATGTGATTGCATTTGTGTCAGACAACGTGTCTGTTAAAAGCATATAAAGATGTCTTTAACCCTTTCACGCAGACTTCCTAGTGGCCATTGTGCTGGCGCCGTGAGATTGCTCAACTCAGACATTCATTGCTCCTGCAACCAAACTATGAGTGGAAACAATAGACTCCATCTTTTATCATTATTTATACACGATACATGATAACTATGCCAGATACAGAGTTTCTAACTATGCCAGATACAGAGTTTCTTACTATGCCAGATACAGAGTTTCTTACTATGCCAGATACAGAGTTTCTTACTATGCCAGATACAGAGTTTCTTACTATGCCAGATACAGAGTTTATAACTATGCCAGATACAGTGTTTCTAACTATGCCAGATACAGAGTTTCTAACTATGCCAGATACAGAGTTTCTTACAATGCCAGATACAGAGTTTCTAACTATGCCAGATACAGAGTTTCTTACTATGCCAGATACAGTGTTTCTAACTATGCCAGATACAGAGTTTCTAACTATGCCAGATACAGAGTTTCTTACTATGCCAGATACAGTGTTTCTAATTATGCCAGATACAGTGTTTCTAACTATGCCAGATACAGAGTTTCTTACTATGCCAGATACAGAGTTTCTAACTATGCCAGATACAGTGTTTCTAACTATGCCAGATACAGAGTTTCTAACTATGCCAGATAGTGTTTCTTACTATGCCAGATACAGAGTTTCTAACTATGCCAGATACAGTGTTTCTAACTATGCCAGATACAGAGTTTCTAACTATGCCAGATACAGTGTTTCTTACTATGCCAGATAGTGTTTCTAACTATGCCAGATACAGTGTTTCTAACTATGCCAGATACAGAGTTTCTTACTATGCCAGATACAGCGTTTCTAACTATGCCAGATAGTGTTTCTTACTATGCCAGATAGTGTTTCTAACTATGCCAGATAGTTTCTTACTATGCCAGATACAGTGTTTCTAACTATGCCAGATACAGTGTTTCTAACTATGCCAGATACAGAGTTTCTAACTATGCCAGATAGAGTTTCTTACTATGCCAGATACAGTGTTTCTAACTATGCCAGATACAGTGTTTCTAACTATGCCAGATACAGAGTTTCTTACTATGCCAGATACAGTGTTTCTAACTATGCCAGATACAGAGTTTCTAACTATGCCAGATACAGTGTTTCTAACTATGCCAGATACAGTGTTTCTAACTATGCCAGATAGTGTTTCTAACTATGCCAGATACAGTGTTTCTAACTATGCCAGATACAGAGTTTCTTACTATGCCAGATACAGTGTTTCTAACTATGCCAGATACAGTGTTTCTAACTATGCCAGATACAGAGTTTCTAACTATGCCAGATACAGAGTTTCTTACTATGCCAGATACAGCGTTTATAACTATGCCAGATACAGTGTTTCTTACTATGCCAGATAGTGTTTCTAACTATGCCAGATACAGAGTTTCTTACTATGCCAGATACAGTGTTTCTTACTATGCCAGATAGTGTTTCTAACTATGCCAGATACAGAGTTTCTTACTATGCCAGATACAGAGTTTCTAACTATGCCAGATACAGAGTTTCTAAGTGCCACCATTGAACAAGCAACCCCCACAAGTGTCAACTGCAACTATACCGACCCAAACGTGACACATTGAACAATAGCGTCTATCTGGGACCCAAGTGTAACACATTGAACAATAGCGTCTATCTGGGACCCAAGCGTAACACATTGAACAATAGCGTCTATCTGGGACCCAAGTGTAACACATTGAACAATAGCATCTATCTGGGACCCAAGTGTAACAC
This sequence comes from Ilyophis sp. 1 JC-2022, assembly GCA_022702515.1. NCBI lineage: Eukaryota > Metazoa > Chordata > Actinopteri > Anguilliformes > Synaphobranchidae > Ilyophis > Ilyophis sp. 1 JC-2022. The sequence continues at coordinate 4,081,251 of CM040398.1, read as the reverse complement.
ATTGAACAATAGCGTCTATCTGGGACCCAAGCGTAACACATTGAACAATAGCGTCTATCTGGGACCCAAGTGTAACACATTGAACAATAGCGTCTATCTGGGACCCAAGTGTAACACATTGAACAATAGCGTCTATCTGGGACCCAAGTGTAACACATTGAACAATAGCATCTATCTGGGACCCAAGTGTAACACATTGAACAATAGCGTCTATCTGGGACCCAAGTGTAACACATTGAACAATAGCGTCTATCTGGGACCCAAGTGTAACACATTGAACAATAGCGTCTATCTGGGACCCAAGTGTAACACATTGAACAATAGCGTCTATCTGGGACCCAAGCGTAACACATTGAACAATAGCGTCTATCTGGGACTAAAGCGTAACACATTGAACAATAGCGTCTATCTGGGAGTTCATAAAAATATTCTTTCACCACAAAAAAATCTGGATTGCGTCATAGCAACAAGATAAAGCCAACAATAACCTGAACGTACACTATCGGTCAAAAGTTTTCGTAAATCCATAATTTTCAAGCAATCGGAGATAAAAACAGAAAAAAGATATAAACAACTTTTATTTTACAAAAAAAAAACTAAATCTTAGATGCATTAAAATGGCCGCTTTCTGCAGTAATAGCTGCTGAGCATATTCTTGCCTTTTTTTTCCTTCCAAGGACAGTTATATAGAGCTCTGTAGCTCTGCACTGCAGCCTATGCCTGGCTGGTCCGGAAGACTGCCGGAAGCCATTACCTGCCCCCACTTCGGGATCTTACAGTCACCCTTATGATGATACTATAGCATTGTATGGACCAAACTTTGACATATATGTGATACACAGTCCATTATATACTCACCACCGTGTTTAATTCAAATTTGAATCGTATAATTAACAGAGTTTGAAAAACATAACTACACTACCCAGAATCCCCGGTCGTACATCGCCGGCTCCCACTTTTGCTTGCTCACGCTCTGCTAGCGCAAATAGCTATTACTCGTTCTGCATATGCTAGCGAATATGGCTATCACTTTGTCTTATTATGGAAGTGAAACTAAGAGTACCACCAAGGGTGAGAATCACTATCAGTCTGGTCATGTCGAAAGTGTCAGCTTTATGGCTTTAACTTCAGCAGTGGTAGTGAGCAAGTGAGTAGACCGGATGTTGTCGTCGTTTTGGTTGTTTTTTTGAAAACGTGTTGTTTATTTGTTGGACATAATTTGAAATTACCAATTTTATAAATTATAAAAAAAATGTGACAACCCCTCTCTTGGGTGTTTTGAACGTCTAGCTGCCTGAATATAGAGAGAGAAAAAAAAACATTCCGTGCATTGACTCATTGTATTTTTTCCAAAAAGTGGCACCAGATGTTCGTCACCAAAGTGGGTGGGACTACGGAACTCTATGGTACTGCATCACTGCTGTAGAATTTCCCACAGACATGCTGCACTTGTGGGGTGCTTCTTCTAGACCTTTCTGTAAAATTTGTCCCAAATTAGCTTGATTTTACTTCTCTTGCTGGAAAATGGAAATAATTTGTTCACCTGTTTATTTAGCCAAATATTGCTATTTTAAGAGCTCAAAAATTTCAGTCACTATCCTGTGAAATAAAAGATTATTTTAAACTTCTGACTTTTCACTTCTTACCTTGTGCCATTTGAGGTTATGTACAAAAGTTAAACTGCTTAAATTACACTAAAAAGAAAAAAGTACAAAATATAACTTAAGTGGACTAAAACTTTTGACCGGTAGTGTATGCCAATAGAGGGATGAAAAACACTGCTCACTCAATAGCAAAATAGTGTAATTATACTGTGTCATTCTACTATCAAAATCTGCTACTAAATATGAAATAAATATACAATCCTACAATTGGTATTACCCTTTCAAGATTAAGTGGTCATTTATTGTCGTGGACAATCCGTTATAAACATACTCTTTTTATAGCGCTAGTACGTCTAAAACCCCGCCTGCTGTTCAAACCTTTGTCACGCATTCCAGTTAATTCTGGTTTGATTGACAACATTGCCAGATATGCAGTAGATATGGATGGATAACTTGAAGGGTTGTTTCTCCAGAGTTCAAGAGGAAAATGAGTCAGGAGAAACAACCTTTTACAGTGATCCGTCCGTATTTACTGCATATCTGGCAGCAGAGTGATGGTTTGAGGCTCGTTTGATACCATTGATTTCATGACTTACAGCCATTTAGCCAACCATGGGTTCCATACTATTCCTGTGTAATTTACAGGTTAATCTAGTCCCACCCCCCAATTCCCATCGAGATCCATTCAAATGCAGAGAGTTTATAGTATCTCTTGTAAGAGTACCTGAAAATAAGATATCAAGAGTCTTTTGATGTTTTTTTTATACCCAGTCATTATAGCATCACCTGTGGACTGGTAAAAGGTAAAACATTAAATATCTTTTCTTTGTACTGTTTTCAATTAAATATATGTAAAAGATAATTTACAAATCACTGCTTTTCTGCTTTTATGTGCATTTTACATACCGTCTCAACTTTTTGGAATTGGGGTTTGTAAATGGTTCAACTGTCTGGCTTCATGTAAGCCATTTTGCAAGTGTCTGTGATTCTCATACTTGAAGTTATAAGTTATAGGTGAGAATTTACCAAATTTGGCTTCTGCCCAAAGGGGTTAAACATTGTCCAACCTGGACAATGCGCTTAAGGAAGCATATTAGGAGCGTGGTTGTAGTCCAGGTTTCGACGAGTACTGGACTGGACACAATACAGCACATTATTATAGCACAAAAAAACGGCACTGCAATGTCACTGGGCGAATTCTGGGATACAGTTGAAGATATATTTGCAAACCCCACACGAAAGGCAAAATGATACTTGTCTGTGGAAACCAACTTTGCCGATGCAGAAAGATTAATCTCTTTATGGGGAGTTTTCACCAAGCATCACCAACTGTGATAAATCAATTTGGCCATGTTCAAATTTAATCACAGTTTAGAACCTTCAATTATCATTTGAATGTTGTACATGACAATCACCATTTTATTTCATTTATTTTTTTACATAGACCTCTGCTGCAAACAATGTCATTATTCAGAATGCAATTTCTTTCTGTTTTTAACTATTTTTGTGCAAGTTAAATGTTATATAACTGCTGCCATTCTTAATGTGACTATTCCCCACTGCTTCAAGCTAAAATTGAAAAATACTGCCGCATGTCCGCAGGACTGAATTTAACTTGCGAGTGTCCTTTGTAAACATCGCTGTCAATCATCATCTGTGCTTAATTGGTGCCAATTACTTAGAACGTAGATGATTGGGGCGATGAAATTGGGATAATTGTTTGACACATGGCTTGACAAAAAGTGCTATCGACCTCATCCTGGCGGAAAAAACAAGTCGAGATAAACTGGTGGCCCTAGTTATATGGTATTGAGTCAGTGATGTGAACCCTGGTATTGAGTCAGTGATGTGAACCCTGGTATTGAGTCAGTGATGTGAACCCTGGTATTGAGTCAGTGATGTGAACCCTAGTTATATGGTATTGAGTCAGTGATGTGAAAACAGCGATTTACCTCATCAAGCCTGGGAGAGGATTACTTTGATTGTTTTTTCATGAGTGGATCTTGTGAACTTTCATTGAAGACTGAAACAAATGAATGAATGATCTCTCTCCCCCTGAAAGAGAGCGTCTGTGACCCTGCCGATAGCCGCCTCCCTCTCTACGAAAGCCTGAAGTTCTGTCCCAGCCGCAACTCTGACAGGATCTATCTCTACACCAAGGTACAGAAAAGCTGCAATAAAAAAAACACCACAGCCACACTTTGCCTGCCTCGACTTCTCTCATGTTAGGCTTTGACTGTGTGCTCATACAGTAAACTGCAGGAATAGAGCAAGGCCTCAAACTGCAGGAATAGAGCAAGGCCTTCACTCAAGTTACAGAAAACTGCAGTCACAGGGAACAGTAATGAAATAACTTCAGGGGGAGTGACAATTGTTAAAGGCTATAATTGCATGCCACACATTACCTGTGGTCAATTTGGAAATAATTATTGTAAGTGTATTTCACTCAAATTCTGTAAAATCAGGAAAGCGTTAGATGAACAACGTGAAAGACGTGGGAGGTATAAAGGACAAGAAGAAAGAATGAGGGAACAAGAGAAGAAAGGACAGAGCATGGCGAGACAGCTGTGGAAAGTGTGCGGGGTAGATGTGGTACAAAGGAGCAGTGATTTATATTAAACTGGCTGTCAGATTATCTTAATACCAGATGTTTTCTTTCAGGCCTCATATAGGTTCAAGTCTTAAAGGGATTTTTTTAATGGTGAATCCTGCTGACCCTAATTAAGTATTTTAACCAGCAATGGTGGCCATTTGTCAGGTCCCCTCGACCATTGATTGTTTCCATTTTAATCACATATGCAATGTTTCCCTCTCCTAATCTCCGAACCGCATGTGTGAGCAGTGTAGTGGAAGCTGAATGGAGTTTTGAATGTGTGAGCAGTGTAGTGGAAGCTGAATGTGTATTTTGTGTTTTCTGCAATTAGGAGGGCAGTCCACTGAACTGCAACTTCATCCCCATGGACATCAAACTGGACAGCTGGGAGGACCTGCCCGAGGCTTTCCAACGGCAGGGAAACAGACGGCAGGTCAGTGTGCAGAGCGACGTAACATATCATGGTGGGGCCCTATAGACAGAGCAGGGCAGTGGGGCCCTATAGACAGAGGGGGGCCCTGTAGACAGAGCAGTGCAGTGGGGTCCTGTAGAGAGAGCAGGGCAGTGTGGTCCTGTAGAGAGAGCAGGGAAGTGGGGCCCTATAGACAGAGCAGTGCAGTGGGGCCCCGTAGACAGAGCAGGGCGGTGGGGCCCCGTAGAGAGAGCAGGGCGGTGGGGCCCCGTAGAGAGAGCAGGGCGGTGGGGCCCCGTAGAGAGAGCAGGGCGGTGGGGCCCCGTAGAGAGAGCAGGGCGGTGGGGCCCCGTAGAGAGAGCAGGGCGGTGGGGCCCCGTAGAGAGAGCAGGGCGGTGGGGCCCCGTAGAGAGAGCAGGGCAGGTGGGGCCCCGTAGAGAGAGCAGGGCAGGTGGGTCCCCGTAGAGAGAGCAGGGCAGGTGGGGCCCCGTAGAGAGAGCAGGGCAGGTGGGGCCCTGTAGAGAGAGCAGGGCAGGTGGGGCCCCGTAGAGAGAGCAGGGCAGGTGGGGCCCCGTAGAGAGAGCAGGGCAGGTGGGGCCCCGTAGAGAGAGCAGGGCAGGTGGGGCCCCGTAGAGAGAGCAGGGCAGGTGGGGCCCCGTAGAGAGAGCAGGGCAGGTGGGGCCCTGTAGAGAGAGCAGGGCAGGTGGGGCCCTGTAGAGAGAGCAGGGCAGGTGGGGCCCTGTAGAGAGAGCAGGGCAGGTGGGGCCCTGTAGAGAGAGCAGGGCAGGTGGGGCCCTGTAGAGAGAGCAGGGCAGGTGGGGCCCTGTAGAGAGAGCAGGGCAGGTGGGGCCCTGTAGAGAGAGCAGGGCAGGTGGGGCCCTGTAGAGAGAGCAGGGCAGTGGGGCCCTGTAGAGAGAGCAGGGCAGGTGGGACCCTGTAGAGAGAGCAGGGCAGTGGGGCCCTGTAGAGAGAGCAGGGCAGGTGGGACCCTGTAGAGAGAGCAGGGCAGGTGGGACCCTGTAGAGAGAGCAGGGCAGGTGGGACCCTGTAGAGAGAGCAGGGCAGGTGGGACCCTGTAGAGAGAGCAGGGCAGGTGGGACCCTGTAGAGAGAGCAGGGCAGGTGGGACCCTGTAGAGAGAGCAGGGCAGGTGGGGCCCTGTAGAGAGAGCAGGGCGGTGGGGCCTTGTAGAGAGAGCAGGGCGGTGGGGCCCTGTAGAGAGAGCAGGGCGGTGGGGCCCTGTAGAGAGAGCAGGGCAGGTGGGACCCTGTAGAGAGAGCAGGGCAGTGGGGCCCTGTAGAGAGGGCAGTGGGGCCCTGTAGAGAGAGCAGGGCAGGTGGTGATGAGTACTATCATGGCTTCTCAGGTGCTGCAGTTTGTGCGGGAGTGGAGCACCCTGACATCTATGAAGCAGAGGGTGGTCCGGCGGAGTGGACGTCTGTTCCACAGCCCCATCCTGGCCCTGGATGACATCAGCAGCAGCCAGAGCAGGCAGAGCATCACCAAAAGGCAAGCCATCCACTAACCCGTTTCCACGGAAACCACCGCATCCGGTTTGTCTTTAAACCGAAGCCGTGACTCACTTTGCTTTACTGACTTGTCAGAGGAGTAAGGGTTGTTATCCCCTCCTGGTAAAACCCCAGCCACCCCTGCACCCCATCACCCCCCAACATCTGATTAGCTGCGACACAATCCCTACCTGCTTTGATTCCCCAAGTTATCGTTGTTTCTTGGATGACCTACCTGGTTATATAAACTGCAGTGTCTCTCAAATGGAACAGAAATGAGAAATATCTCTGGATCTCCAGGAGCAGATTCACCTGCCCCATGCATGGTGTGTATTATTACCCCCATATCAGGTTCACCTGCCCCATGCATGGTGTGTATTATTACACCCATATCAGGTTCACCTGCCCCATGCATGGTGTGTATTATTACACCCATATCAGGTTCACCTGCCCCATGCATGGTGTGTATTATTACACCCATATCAGGTTCACCTGCCCCATGCATGGTGTGTATTATTACACCCATATCAGGTTCACCTGCCCCATGCATGGTGTGTATTATTACACCCATATCAGGTTCACCTGCCCCATGCATGGTGTGTATTATTACACCCATATCAGGTTCACCTGCCCCATGCATGGTGTGTATTATTACACCCATATCAGGTTCACCTGCCCCATGCATGGTGTGTATTATTACACCCATATCAGGTGAACCGTGTAGCAATTGCAGCCATTTTTACACACATATGTATAAATATGCACACATATACACAAAATAAATATACACAAGTATAAATAGAAAAATATTGTACATACAAGAACTATAATGATAACAATGGAATAGCCATTACAAATAGCAAACAAATTCAATATCATAATTCAAACCTGGAGAATTGAATGCATCAAGGCAATGTGTCCAAAATGTTTTTCTTTGATTAAGTTTACGGATTCGATCACCACCCCTTAAAGGTTAAAGGTTTAATGTGCTCAATACCTTCTATGCGTAGGACAGAATCATTGCTGTTATGTATTGCTGTACATTCGCTAAAATGCCTAGCCATAGGGTAATCGTGATTGCCGGTCCTGATTACATATTTATGTTGTGCAAGGCGGGCACGTAGACGACGTTTGGTACGACCCGCATAAAAGATACCCGCACATGTACACGTTAAGCGGTAAATGACAAAGCTAGTATTACAATTTATTAAATCTTTAATATTAAATGTTCTCTTAGTTTTAAAATCAGTAAACATTTTTGTTTGCAAATCATTGTGTCACAATGAGGGCGGTGCATGCATTTGTAGGTACCCATGGGTCTTTTGAGCCAAGTCTCCTTCTTATCAGGAGAAAATATGAAAAAGCCAGGAAAGGGCCATTTAATATATATTTTTTTTTAAATACGTAAGAGGACTGGTTATTGTTTGTAATGACAGAATCCGCTTTGTTCGTGTTCGTATACGTGCTTGAAGTGTCATTTTGAAACCGTTTTAGCTGCCCTATAGAAGTGAATGGAGAGCGACAAATACCCTATTCTGGATTATCACCCCAGGGGAGCACAGAGCAACTCAGGAACATATTTCACCACCATTTTACATACTGTCCCAACTTTTTTTGAATTGGGGTTTGTACATTAATGTATGCATATGATGATGGACACCTCCTCCACCACCCACCCCTCCTCCACCACCCACACCTCTTCCTCACTCACCCCACAAAATATCTTTCAAAATTGTGTGGTGGGCGGAGACGGTGACTGCACTTACTCTCTAAAACAATAAGCACCGCATCAGTCAGAACAGAAAGTGATTACTGGGCTGAGTACCTCCCTGCACTTTGGGCTGAGTACCTCCCTGCACTTTGGGCTGAGTACCTCCCTGCACTTTGGGCTGAGTGCCTCCCTGCACTTTGGGCTGAGTACCTCCCTGCACTTTGGGCTGAGTACCTCCCTGCACTTTGGGCTGAGTACCTCCCTGCACTTTGGGCTGAGTACCACCCTGCACTTTGGGCTGAGTACCTCCCTGCACTTTGGGCTGAGTACCTCCCTGCACTTTGGGCTGAGTACCTCCCTGCACTTTGGGCTGAGTACCTCCCTGCACTTTGGGCTGAGTGCCTCCCTGCACTTTGGGCTGAGTGCCTCCCTGCACTTTGGGCTGAGTACCTCCCTGCACTTTGGGCTGAGTACCTCCCTGCACTTTGGGCTGAGTACCTCCCTGCACTTTGGGCTGAGTACCTCCCTGCACTTTGGGCTGAGTACCTCACTGCACTTTGGGCTGAGTACCTCCCTGCACTTTGGGCTGAGTACCTCCCTGCACTTTGGGCTGAGTACCTCCCTGCACTTTGGGCTGAGTACCTCCCTGCACTTTGGGCTGAGTACCTCACTGCACCTTGGGCTGAGTACCTCACTGCACTTTGGGCTGAGTACCTCCCTGCACTTTGGGCTGAGTGCCTCCCTGCACTTTGGGCTGAGTACCTCCCTGCACTTTGGGCTGAGTACCTCCCTGCACTTTGGGCTGAGTGCCTCCCTGCACTTTGGGCTGAGTACCTCCCTGCACTTTGGGCTGAGTACCTCCCTGCACTTTGGGCTGAGTACCTCCCTGCACTTTGGGCTGAGTACCTCCCTGCACTTTGGGCTGAGTACCTCACTGCACCTTGGGCTGAGTACCTCACTGCACTTTGGGCTGAGTACCTCCCTGCACTTTGGGCTGAGTACCTCCCTGCACTTTGGGCTGAGTGCCTCCCTGCACTTTGGGCTGAGTACCTCCCTGCACTTTGGGCTGAGTACCTCCCTGCACTTTGGGCTGAGTACCTCCCTGCACTTTGGGCTGAGTACCTCCCTGCACTTTGGGCTGAGTACCTCTCTGCACTTTGGGCTGAGTACCTCCCTGCACTTTGGGCTGAGTACCTCCCTGCACTTTGGGCTGAGTACCTCCCTGCACTTTGGGCTGAGTACCTCACTGCACCTTGGGCTGAGTACCTCACTGCACCTTGGGCTGAGTGCCTCCCTGCACTTTGGGCTGAGTACCTCCCTGCACTTTGGGCTGAGTACCTCCCTGCACTTTGGGCTGAGTACCTCCCTGCACTTTGGGCTGAGTACCACCCTGCACTTTGGGCTGAGTACCTCCCTGCACTTTGGGCTGAGTACCTCCCTGCACTTTGGGCTGAGTACCTCCCTGCACTTTGGGCTGAGTACCTCCCTGCACTTTGGGCTGAGTGCCTCCCTGCACTTTGGGCTGAGTGCCTCCCTGCACTTTGGGCTGAGTACCTCCCTGCACTTTGGGCTGAGTACCTCCCTGCACTTTGGGCTGAGTACCTCCCTGCACTTTGGGCTGAGTACCTCCCTGCACTTTGGGCTGAGTACCTCACTGCACTTTGGGCTGAGTACCTCCCTGCACTTTGGGCTGAGTACCTCCCTGCACTTTGGGCTGAGTACCTCCCTGCACTTTGGGCTGAGTACCTCCCTGCACTTTGGGCTGAGTACCTCACTGCACCTTGGGCTGAGTACCTCACTGCACTTTGGGCTGAGTACCTCCCTGCACTTTGGGCTGAGTGCCTCCCTGCACTTTGGGCTGAGTACCTCCCTGCACTTTGGGCTGAGTACCTCCCTGCACTTTGGGCTGAGTGCCTCCCTGCACTTTGGGCTGAGTACCTCCCTGCACTTTGGGCTGAGTACCTCCCTGCACTTTGGGCTGAGTACCTCCCTGCACTTTGGGCTGAGTACCTCCCTGCACTTTGGGCTGAGTACCTCACTGCACCTTGGGCTGAGTACCTCACTGCACTTTGGGCTGAGTACCTCCCTGCACTTTGGGCTGAGTACCTCCCTGCACTTTGGGCTGAGTGCCTCCCTGCACTTTGGGCTGAGTACCTCCCTGCACTTTGGGCTGAGTACCTCCCTGCACTTTGGGCTGAGTACCTCCCTGCACTTTGGGCTGAGTACCTCCCTGCACTTTGGGCTGAGTACCTCCCTGCACTTTGGGCTGAGTACCTCCCTGCACTTTGGGCTGAGTACCTCCCTGCACTTTGGGCTGAGTACCTCCCTGCACTTTGGGCTGAGTACCTCACTGCACCTTGGGCTGAGTACCTCCCTGCACTTTGGGCTGAGTACCTCCCTGCACTTTGGGCTGAGTACCTCCCTGCACTTTGGGCTGAGTATCTCCTCTCCCCATTTGCAGCTCGTTGCCATGGAGAGGAGTGCCAATTAATTGGGTGAGAATTTTGTGTCCTGTTGTTCTGGAGTGATTGGTTCCTGCTCCCTGAGGATCTGCAGCATGCAAACCCCACCCCTCCCCTTTCCCTCCCCTGTTCCCTCAGCCTGTATGTCATGTGGTGCTTTTTCATCCCCTCCCGGTCTGCTTCTTTGATGAGCTTTTCTCTTTTATGCAGATGTGCGGAAGCAGCGTTTCTCTCCTTTATATGCCGCTGGTTTTCACAACACATCCCTTTCTTTTTCTTCCTCCTCTCGCTTTCTCTGTTTAGGTACCTGACCAAAGAGGACGTGGCACAGGCGTCCTTGAGCCAGGCCCAGAGGGACGGGGGCACCGTCCGCACTGTTGGCAAGGAGGTATTTTTCACCAAGAGGACCCCCGCAAAGATGGCTGACTCCATACCGGACAAGTGGGTCACCTTTCTCCTCTCTTTTACAGTGACTGATAATGCCCCCCCAGGCTGGTCTGATAATGCCCCCTCAGGCTGGTCTGATAATGCCCCCTCAGGCTGGTCTGATAATGCCCCCTCAGGCTGGTCTGATAATGCCCCCTCAGGCTGGTCTGATAATGCCCCCCTCAGGCTGGTCTGATAATGCCCCCCCAGGCTGGTCTGATAATGCCCCCTCAGGCTGGTCTGATAATGCCCCCCCAGGCTGGTCTGATAATGCCCCCTCAGGCTGGTCTGATAATGCCCCCTCAGGCTGGTCTGATAATGCCCCCCCAGGCTGGTCTGATAATGCCCCCTCAGGCTGGTCTGATAATGCCCCCTCAGGCTGGTCTGATAATGCCCCCTCAGGCTGGTCTGATAATGCCCCCTCAGGCTGGTCTGATAATGCCCCTCAGGGTGGTCTTATAATGCCCCCTCAGGCTGGTCTGATAATGCCCCCTCAGGCTGGTCTGATAATGCCCCCTCAGGCTGGTCTGATAATGCCCCCCTCAGGCTGGTCTGATAATGCCCCCCCAGGCTGGTCTGATAATGCCCCCTCAGGCTGGTCTGATAATGCCCCCCCAGGCTGGTCTGATAATGCCCCCTCAGGCTGGTCTGATAATGCCCCCTCAGGCTGGTCTGATAATGCCCCCTCAGGCTGGTCTGATAATGCCCCCTCAGGCTGGTCTGATAATGCCCCCCCAGGCTGGTCTGAAGGCAGAGGGCCTTTTTGAATTGCTGTTCGTGGAAAAAAAAAAATCTCAGGCTCGCTTCATCGTCAAGAGTTTTTAAATTTTCCTGAACAGGTCTTCCTGCATGACATTTATCCGTTTGGCATGACAGGAGTTTACTGTATCCCTACGCCTGATATCCCTACGCCGGAACCTCCCTTTAAATACTTTGTCTCAGTTAATCTCTGGCTGATAAGCATGCACCCTTTAAAATAATTTAGAGTCAAGGATAATCTCTGGTGCAGAAGAGAACACAGCTTGTGCATTATCCAGGTATACTGATATCCCTGCTAACGGATATCCCTGCTAACGGATATCCCTGCTAACGGATAGCCCTGCTAACGGATAGCCCTGCTATCTGTGGAATGGAACTGTGTGCATATGTGTATGTTTGTTCGTTTTTTTATATGCATGGTTTTGTGAAGCATTCATTCAGATGTTTTTCCAGTCAGTTAAATATAAAATGAAATGATTATAAGGGGTAGAGATATCTCCTCAAACTATTTGCTTTTTATAAGCCTGCAGTGTCTAAAAAAAAAGGGGCCTTTTTGAAACCTGTGAATATTTATCTCAGAGGATGAAGGCTTAGTCCATACACTGAAGGCAAATGACGTCTCATTAGCTAATACCTGTTGCCATGGAAACCAAGGTAGGCAATGCCGGTCGAGATGTTTCATCTGAAGAACAGCAGGGGCTTCTGGGAGGACAGGAACCCACAGCAGCAAAGCAGTACGGCAGTTGGATCAGTTTAATCATGTTCTCAGTCCAGCTCTGTATCAATACTTATGTTCATCAATCTTTCAATAATATTTCAAGTATTAATACTTATCTTTTTCAATTCAGACTTTTTATTTTTATTTTTTTTAAAGAGTCTAAGGGCTCTATTTTCCGGCTAGCGCATGGCGCGTGCATTTGTTTCTCAGGGTAATGTCTAAAATCACAAACTAAGTAGGCGAGGGCGGACCCAGCCGTGGGGCGAGGGCGGGCCCAGCCGTGGGGCGAGGGCGGACCCGGCAGTGGGGCAACCGGACCCGGCCATTTATCTTAACAATGCTTTTGTACAAGTTTCACCGCTAACTGCTCCTTCAACGAAGATAACGATTTCTGGGTCCCCCGTTTATCCCAAAGGAAGCTCTCAAGCGAGAGCTTCAGCAATTCTGGAAAATGGCGAGTGAGTTTAATCCCTTCGCACAGATGTAAATTTGGTCCATTTTCACTTATTTAGGGGGTTACTACCTTTTCATCAGTATCGGGGGATAGATATCTTTGGGTCCAAAAACCTATCCAAAGCCTGTCATAAAATAAATTAAATATTTTTTGTCCATTATAAAGCATATACACATTCATACTCACTCCAAGGAAAATTTTACATTCATCTAGCACATATACAGTAGATTTTAATGAGTATTTTCCGTGCCCTAAGCGACAAGTATAGCCCATGGAGATACTAATACGCCAGTGTATATTACATACGATTAGATTACAATAAAATTATATTCCACCATCAGGAAAATAAATGCTGACAAATGTTCTAGCTTCAGGGCAAATCAAATATAAAACATGACTGAGCCACCGATAAACACTTACACTACAGTATGTGAAATGCACTCAAAATGCAAAAATAACAATATCAAACATACAGCACAACACTGGCGCACTGGAAAAACTAATGTACATGTTTAAAATATCACAAGTAGTAATACTTACATATCGAGGAGGAAAATGTCCCTTATGCATATCCCTCAGGAATATTCTCAGACAGAATGAATGCTATGGTATCTATGGTATTTTGGTAACTATGGTATCTTCTGACCCACTCCCAAAATCCATGTAAGTAGGCAAGGATTCTCTATATTCATGCTAACGAGTTAGTAAATTAGTAAAAACTTGCAAAAATAACAGGAAACAACTATTACGCCTCGGTGAGTGAATGTACATTCTAAGGTGTTTGCTTAAAACTAAACTAATAAAAACAAAAAATTCTGTTAATTTCCGGCTGTAATTTATTGTTCAAATAATCCAATAAGACATTGCAACAACTGTTGCTATGGTTATAATGTCCTATATTGGATAAAAGAGTAGTCAATGAAACCAGAATGAACTGGAATTAATGAGACAGGTTTGCAGAGTGTGGGGGGTATTACGTGTCAATGTTTTAGATAGCAGTGTCATAGCGTTATAAAGTGCTTTGTATTTCTCAAACGGGCTGTCCCAGGCAATAAATGACTACTTGTAAGGGACATCTCTGTGTAAAACCAATGGTAGGATTGGAGGGACATCTCTGTGTAAAACCAATGGTAGGATTGGAGGGACATCTCTGTGTAAAACCAATGGTAGGATTGGAGGACAGTGTTGATATTGTCAGCTCTGCAGTCTCCACTGAGGACAGTGGTGATCGCGGTAGCGGAGGCACCGGGGGTTGAGCCGCCTATCACTGAGAGCCAGAGAAACGAGGACGAAGATAAAATGGACTATGATTCTGAATCGGGTGGCGTTTCTCAGAGGATTTTTACACACTACAGGAGAATGAGGAGATCAATAGTTTTCTCGATGAAACGTTTGGAAAGTCTGTAAAAGTAAAAGATTATTTTCCTGATATTGAGAAATGTTCAAAATCCGTATCTTTTGAAATATGTAGATCTTGACTTACTGGATGAAAAAAAAGTGCTACAGATTAAAAAAGCATGTGAGAGTTTTGAGGAAGTTTTGAGTCTTTGCCCAAGAAAGAAAGGGCAAAATATGAAAATCATTAAATGACGTATTGGTTGTTTTTTTTTGTCTTCAAACTCTGACTTAGTTGTTTTAGTGGATTTTGTTTTCAGTTTTGATTTAGTTTGTTGTGTTTTTAGTTTTCATTCTTGGTAGTTTGGGGTTTTTTTTAGGTCCGCCTCCCCATTGTGGGTAGGCCTGAACTCCCCCCTTAGTTTTTTTTTGGTTATTTCAAATGCCTTTGTTACGTTGTTTTTGAAGTACTTTTTTGTCTCTTTGTCTGTGTTGCACTATGCACTATGTACGTCGCTCTGGATAAGAGCGTCTGCTAAATGACTATAATGTAATGTAATGTGTTACTCCTTTTTTTGTAATAATTTTTTTTTGTGGGGAAAAACTTTCTGACTAGATGCACATTGAAAATTGTGTCTTTAAAGGGATATTTCACCTTAGTGTGACATAAGTAATTTTGTGGAGCCTATCCCATTATATTTGCATAGTGTGAATATTGGCAACATCAGCGATCCCTGTTGACCGTTAACAGCATCCCCGTTAGTCCGGCTGTCAGGGTCCCCTTTCACTCCTATTAATTTTCGCGACCTCACCAAATATACCACTATAATAGTGGAACTATTTTCAGATATGCTACTGCGTAGAAATACAACAAGCCATTGTTTGATTTTTAGTTTTATTATGACGCGTAAACCTGCAACTAACGGTAGCCTACTACAGTTGGTGAATTGACGTCAACTCTCGTACGCAAGGATTCTTCACTGAGTTAAAATAAAGGTTTTTGCCGGATCTTCTTTTTCTTTTAAAAGGTAATAAAACATTGAAAGTACATTAAATATCAAAACAAACATGTACCTTTTCACCGTCGCGTTCTCTTTTATCGATGTATTATCTGCCGTAGTTAGTGTGTTCTTTAAAACAATTCATTTTGCTGAGGTCCCGAAAATGAATGGGAGTGAATGGGGACCCTGACAACTACCAGGGATGCTGCTAACGGTCGGCAGGGCATCTGATGTTGCTAATATTCACACACTGCAAATATAATGGGGTAGGCTCCACAAAACTTATGTCACACTAAGGTAAAATATCCCTTTAATAAAGTTTTTTTTTTAACTCTCTCACTCTCACTCTCTCTCTCACTCTCAGTAGAGAGGAGAAGGGTTTTGGGAAATCTGCGGAGCAGGGTTACCTGCAGGCCTTGGACAGTGAAGGCAACCCTCTGTGCCTGTACTGCCACCTACCCTGCGGGCCGGCCGGGTCCTGGGACGGGCGTTTCTGTGGGCGGGACTGCCAGGAGGAGTTCCAGGTGCGCTCCAGCCAGGCCTACATGCGGATGCGGGTGCTGGAGACGGAGCACGGCGTGTGCCAGACCTGTGGCCTCAATGGCCAGCAGCTGTACCAGTCCGTGCGCGATGCCCCACCCGCCAACAGGAAGGAGATGCTGGAGAACACCAGGCTGTCCCAGCTTCCTCTCAAACAGGTAATGGAAGCTGCAGCACCCTGAGAGTGACGTTAGGCCGGATTTAATAAAACACATTGAGCTGGTTTAAGGGCACATGCAATTCAATCAAACACATTGAGACGGTTTAAGGGCATATTCAATTCAATCAAACACATTGAGACGGTTTAAGGGCATATTCAATTCAATCAAAAACATTGAGACGGTTTAAGGGCATATTCAATTCAATCAAAAACATTGAGACGGTTTAAGGGCATATTCAATTCAATCAAACGCATTGAGACGGTTTAAGGGCACATGCAATTCAATCAAACTCATTGAGACGGTTTAAGGGCATATGCAATTCAATCAGGCTCTGAGGATTCATCTGGCACAGTAGCTCAGTAAAGTCTACTTTGCTGTCTTTATGGAGTTACGGCAAAAACAAGTGAGAGGTTCTTGTAACAAAACTTTGTTCTCATAAAAAGATTGATAGTGTTTCTTGTGGTTCATTGGTTAAGCCACTTTTTAAATACTTGCCTTGTTGCCGGGCGCCAGGCTGAACTAGAACAGTGATCGTCGCTAACTGGCCGGACGGAGCGCAAGTGGCGTGAATACCTAAGCAGTAAATTGTGGGATACTGATCTTGCAGTGTTTGTGTGGAAGCACAGAAAACGTCACTGGTCATCGCAAACATCATTTTTCTGATTGGTTACCGCTCACCAGCACTTTTTCATATTGCGCACATTTGATCGGTTGGGTAAATAAAAAACCCCAAAAGTACACATCGTATACGGAATATACAGTGCGGACAGACAAGAGATGAGCTGTCTTCGTTTCATTTAATGTTAGTTTCGAGTTTTGCAATGTATGGACGGTGTTGGGGAAGCTGCTTTGAAATGGTAGATTGCCAGGCTACAAGCTACTCATGATTTAAAGCAGCTAAGCTACAGCAAAGCTACCCTTTTGATTGTACTTTATAGCACAAAAATGAAAATGTAACAATAATACATTCAAGAATATTAATGAATACTATTTAAAACTAAGGTCTAGCATGGCAAGCCATTTTAACATGTATTCAACTTCTATAGCTAGCTACCTTATTCCTCCAAATTAGCTAGCTAGCTGGCCATATATGACTTAGCTAACTACCACAATTGCCTAGCTAGCAAGCTGCCGTTTGTGGCAAAATTTTATTTTGTAAGCAAAATAAAACACTCTCGTTAAAATATTGGCTGACAAAAATAGGTCATGACTGTAGCACTGTATTAGAACCCTATGTTGCATCACAGGGCATTAAAGGATGCTTGCGGTGCATGTTGTGCATGGTGTCCATGTTGTGCATGTGTGCATGGTGTGCATGGTGTCCATGTTGTGCATGGTGTGCATGGTGTCCATGGTGTGCAAGGTGTCTATGGTGTGCAGGTGTCTATGGTGTGCATGGTGTCCATGTTGTGCATGGTGTGCATGTTGTGCATGGTGTCCATGGTGTGCATGTTGTGCATGGTGTGCATGGTGTGCATGGTATTCTTCTATTTACTAAATAATTTTTAACTTCCTTCTCTGACTGCATTTTATTCATTGTATGAAAACAGTGAGTTGGAGGCATGTTTATTTGAAAGGGTAAGTCTCGCCACCATAATGTTCAGCAGACCCCTCTTCCTGTGTTTTGCATTATTCTTAAAGAGCGTTAAGTGTTGTTTGTCTGGTTTCATTGAACTGCATATGCTCTTAAGCTAAGTGTGTCTGATTGAATCTCTCCTTTTATCCACATCAAACCGTGAAGAGTGAAGTCAAGTGATACATTTAGGGAACTTAATTGAGTTTAGTTTCCAAAAAAACAACCACAATACGCAATACAAAATATATATATTTTTAAAAGCCACGTCAACACCGCCACACAAATGTTCTTTGTAAAACCTTATGGCTGCACAAATGAAGGAGTGCCTATATCTCTTTGTGTGTATTTTGCATTGCAGGAGTGCCCCAGTGCCTTGATCTGTGCCAATGATCTTTCTCAAGAGTCCTAATAACTTTTTCTAGTTTTGGTCTTGTTTTCACATATTACCAAAAAGAAAATGCAAATGAGGCAGAAGCTTTGGTTTTCTGTGTACTTTAAAAAAAAGAGAGAACTCATTACAAACCTTATCAACATTAAGAGTTGCCTTATAAAGTAAATGAATTCATTTTGTTTTTGTTCGGGTTCTAAAGTTCAATTTATCATCAGCTTCAGCACCAAGATGCTGATATTCAGCCACTCTCTGGATATCCGCACATTTCATGGAGGCAGAAATAATGTAAAACTGCTTTACCCTGAAGTTAGAAACCATGTCCAAGGTTTTTTACAATCGCTACAATTACAATTTTACAAGTTTGCAAAATGAGACTCTCCTGTGTAGTCCATTTCAATAATGTGACAAATATACGTTCATTTTATTTTGAATAACTGGATTGGACAAAGTTGACCAAAAACTGTAAGGCTCAGAGCACAGCCAAAGATTGTCACATAAACCCTGATACAAAAGACGAGTTATAGTACCGCAAAATGTATATCAACAAAGGGATTAATACACATTGTGAAAAATCTTGACATTTTGCATGAAAATACAAAAGGTGCAGTTGCCTTTCCTAAATCATTGTCAATTTCCTTCATAAGCCTTGATGACAATAATATCCGTTAGTGGAGCGGTTAGCCAGTGCGCTAAACGGATCGCTATAATAATATCCGTTAGTGGAGCGGCTAGCCAGCGCACTAAACGGATCGCTACAATAATATCCGTTTGTGGAGCGGTTTGCCAGCGCACTAAACGGATCGCTACAATAATATCCGTTAGTGGAGCGGTTAGCCAGCGCACTAAACGGATCGCTACAATAATATCCGTTAGTGGAGCGGTTTGCCAGCGCACTAAACGGATCGCTACAATAATATCCGTTAGTGGAGCGGTTAGCCAGCGCACTAAACGGATCGCTACAATAATATCCGTTAGTGGAGCGGTTAGCCAGCGCACTGAACGGATCGCTACAATAATATCCGTTAGTGGAGCGGTTAGCCAGCGCACTAAACGCATCGCTACAATAATATCCGTTAGTGGAGCGGTTAGCCAGCGCACTGAACGGATCGCTATAATAATATCCGTTAGTGGAGCGGTTAGCCAGCGTACTAAATGCATCGCTACAATAATATCCGTTAGTGGAGCGGTTAGCCAGCGTACTAAATGCATCGCTACAATAATATCCGTTAGTGGAGCGGTTAGCCAGCGTACTAAATGCATCGCTACAATAATATCCGTTAGTGGAGCGGTTAGCCAGCGCACTGAACGGATCGCTATAATAATATCCGTTAGTGGAGCGGTTAGCCAGCGCACTAAACGGATCGCTATAATAATATCCGTTAGTGGAGCGGTTAGCCAGCGCACTAAACGGATCGCTATAATAATATCCGTTAGTGGAGCGGTTAGCCAGCGCACTGAACGGATCGCTATAATAATATCCGTTAGTGGAGCGGTTAGCCAGCGCACTGAACGGATCGCTACAATAATATCCGTTAGTGGAGCGGTTAGCCAGCGCACTAAACGGATCGCTACAATAATATCCGTTAGTGGAGCGGTTAGCCAGCGCACTGAACGGATCGCTACAATAATATCCGTTAGTGGAGCGGTTAGCCAGCGCACTAAACGCATCGCTACAATAATATCCGTTCGTGGAGCGGTTAGCCAGCGCACTAAACGCATCGCTACAATAATATCCGTTAGTGGAGCGGTTAGCCAGCGCACTAAACGGATCGCTACAATAATATCCGTTAGTGGAGCGGTTAGCCAGCGCACTAAACGGATCGCTATAATAATATCCGTTAGTGGAGCGGTTAGCCAGCGCACTAAACGGATCGCTATAATAATATCCGTTAGTGGAGCGGTTAGCCAGCGCACTAAACGGATCGCTATAATAATATCCGTTAGTGGAGCGGTTAGCCAGCGCACTAAACGGATCGCTATAATAATATCCGTTAGTGGAGCGGTTAGCCAGCGCGCTAAACGGATCGCTATAATAATATCCGTTAGTGGAGCGGTTAGCCAGCGCACTAAACGGATCGCTACAATAATATCCGTTAGTGGAGCGGTTTGCCAGCGCACTAAACGGATCGCTACAATAATATCCGTTAGTGGAGCGGTTAGCCAGCGCACTAAACGGATCGCTACAATAATATCCGTTAGTGGAGCGGTTAGCCAGCGCACTAAACGGATCGCTATAATAATATCCGTTAGTGGAGCGGTTAGCCAGCGCACTAAACGGATCGCTATAATAATATCCGTTAGTGGAGCGGTTAGCCAGCGCACTAAACGGATCGCTATAATAATATCCGTTAGTGGAGCGGTTAGCCAGCGCACTAAACGGATCGCTATAATAATATCCGTTAGTGGAGCGGTTAGCCAGCGCACTAAACGGATCGCTACAATAATATCCGTTAGTGGAGCGGTTAGCCAGCGCACTAAACGGATCGCTATAATAATATCCGTTAGTGGAGCGGTTAGCCAGCGCACTAAACGGATCGCTATAATAATATCCGTTAGTGGAGCGGTTAGCCAGCGCACTAAACGGATCGCTATAATAATATCCGTTAGTGGAGCGGTTAGCCAGCGCGCTAAACGGATCGCTATAATAATATCCGTTAGTGGAGCGGTTAGCCAGCGCGCTAAACGGATCGCTATAATAATATCCGTTAGTGGAGCGGTTAGCCAGCGCACTAAACGGATCGCTATAATAATATCCGTTAGTGGAGCGGTTAGCCAGCGCACTAAACGGATCGCTATAATAATATCCGTTAGTGGAGCGGTTAGCCAGCGCACTAAACGGATCGCTATAATAATATCCGTTAGTGGAGCGGTTAGCCAGCGCACTAAACGGATCGCTACAATAATATCCGTTAGTGGAGCGGTTAGCCAGCGCACTAAACGGATCGCTACAATAATATCCGTTAGTGGAGCGGTTAGCCAGCGCACTAAACGGATCGCTACAATAATATCCGTTAGTGGAGCGGTTAGCCAGCGCACTAAACGGATCGCTACAATAATATCCGTTAGTGGAGCGGTTAGCCAGCGCACTAAACGGATCGCTATAATAATATCCGTTAGTGGAGCGGTTAGCCAGCGCACTAAACGGATCGCTATAATAATATCCGTTAGTGGAGCGGTTAGCCAGCGCACTAAACGGATCGCTATAATAATATCCGTTAGTGGAGCGGTTAGCCAGCGCACTAAACGGATCGCTATAATAATATCCGTTAGTGGAGCGGTTAGCCAGCGCACTAAACGGATCGCTATAATAATATCCGTTAGTGGAGCGGTTAGCCAGCGCACTAAACGGATCGCTACAATAATATCCGTTAGTGGAGCGGTTAGCCAGCGCACTAAACGGATCGCTATAATAATATCCGTTAGTGGAGCGGTTAGCCAGCGCACTAAACAGATCGCTATAATAATATCCGTTAGTGGAGCGGTTAGCCAGCGCACTAAACGGATCGCTATAATAATATCCGTTAGTGGAGCGGTTAGCCAGCGCACTAAACGCATCGCTATAATAATATCCGTTAGTGGAGCGGTTAGCCAGCGCACTAAACGCATCGCTACAATAATATCCGTTAGTGGAGCGGTTAGCCAGCGCACTAAACGCATCGCTACAATAATATCCGTTAGTGGAGCGGTTAGCCAGCGCACTAAACGGATCGCTACAATAATATCCGTTAGTGGAGCGGTTAGCCAGCGCACTAAACGGATCGCTACAATAATATCCGTTAGTGGAGCGGTTAGCCAGCGCACTAAACGGATCGCTATAATAATATCCGTTAGTGGAGCGGTTAGCCAGCGCACTAAACGGATCGCTATAATAATATCCGTTAGTGGAGCGGTTAGCCAGCGCACTAAACAGATCGCTATAATAATATCCGTTAGTGGAGCGGTTAGCCAGCGCACTAAACAGATCGCTATAATAATATCCGTTAGTGGAGCGGTTAGCCAGCGCACTAAACGGATCGCTATAATAATATCCGTTAGTGGAGCGGTTAGCCAGCGCACTAAACAGATCGCTATAATAATATCCGTTAGTGGAGCGGTTAGCCAGCGCACTAAACGGATCACTATAATAATATCCGTTAGTGGAGCGGTTAGCCAGCGTACTAAATGCATCGCTACAATAATATCCGTTAGTGGAGCGGTTAGCCAGCGCACTAAACGGATCGCTACAATAATATCCGTTAGTGGAGCGGTTAGCCAGCGTACTAAATGCATCGCTACAATAATATCCGTTAGTGGAGCGGTTAGCCAGCGCACTAAACGGATCGCTACAATAATATCCGTTAGTGGAGCGGTTAGCCAGCGCACTAAACGGATCGCTACAATAATATCCGTTAGTGGAGCGGTTAGCCAGCGCACTAAACGGATCGCTACAATAATATCCGTTAGTGGAGCGGTTAGCCAGCGCACTAAACGGATCGCTACAATAATATCCGTTAGTGGAGCGGTTAGCCAGCGCACTAAACGGATCGCTACAATAATATCCGTTAGTGGAGCGGTTAGCCAGCGCACTAAACGGATCGCTACAATAATATCCGTTAGTGGAGCGGTTAGCCAGCGCACTAAACGGATCGCTACAATAATATCCGTTAGTGGAGCGGTTAGCCAGCGCACTAAACGGATCGCTACAATAATATCCGTTAGTGGAGCGGTTAGCCAGCGCACTAAACGGATCGCTACAATAATATCCGTTAGTGGAGCGGTTAGCCAGCGCACTAAACGGATCGCTATAATAATATCCGTTAGTGGAGCGGTTAGCCAGCGCACTAAACGGATCGCTACAATAATATCCGTTAGTGGAGCGGTTAGCCAGCGCACTAAACGGATCGCTACAATAATATCCGTTAGTGGAGCGGTTAGCCAGCGCACTAAACGGATCTATATAATAATATCCGTTAGTGGAGCGGTTAGCCAGCGCACTGAACGGATCGCTACAATAATATCCGTTAGTGGAGCGGTTAGCCAGCGCACTGAACGGATCGCTATAATAATATCCGTTAGTGGAGCGGTTAGCCAGCGCACTGAACGGATCGCTATAATAATATCCGTTAGTGGAGCGGTTAGCCAGCGCACTAAACGGATCGCTACAATAATATCCGTTAGTGGAGCGGTTAGCCAGCGCACTAAACGGATCGCTATAATAATATCCGTTAGTGGAGCGGTTAGCCAGCGCACTAAACGGATCGCTACAATAATATCCGTTAGTGGAGCGGTTAGCCAGCGCACTAAACGGATCGCTATAATAATATCCGTTAGTGGAGCGGTTAGCCAGCGCACTAAACGGATCGCTATAATAATATCCGTTAGTGGAGCGGTTAGCCAGCGTACTAAACGCATCGCTACAATAATATCCGTTAGTGGAGCGGTTAGCCAGCGCACTAAACGGATCGCTATAATAATATCCGTTAGTGGAGCGGTTAGCCAGCGCACTAAACGGATCGCTACAATAATATCCGTTAGTGGAGCGGTTAGCCAGCGCACTAAACGGATCGCTATAATAATATCCGTTAGTGGAGCGGTTAGCCAGCGTACTAAATGCATCGCTACAATAATATCCGTTAGTGGAGCGGTTAGCCAGCGCACTAAACGGATCGCTATAATAATATCCGTTAGTGGAGCGATTAGCCAGCGCACTAAATGCATCGCTACAATAATATCCGTTAGTGGAGCGGTTAGCCAGCGCACTAAACGGATCGCTATAATAATATCCGTTAGTGGAGCGGTTAGCCAGCGCACTAAACGGATCGCTATAATAATATCCGTTAGTGGAGCGGTTAGCCAGCGCACTAAACGGATCGCTACAATAATATCCGTTAGTGGAGCGGTTAGCCAGCGCACTAAACGGATCGCTATAATAATATCCGTTAGTGGAGCGGTTAGCCAGCGTACTAAATGCATCGCTACAATAATATCCGTTAGTGGAGCGGTTAGCCAGCGCGCTAAACGGATCGCTATAATAATATCCGTTAGTGGAGCGGTTAGCCAGCGCACTAAATGCATCGCTACAATAATATCCGTTAGTGGAGCGGTTAGCCAGCGCACTAAACGGATCGCTACAATAATATCCGTTAGTGGAGCGGTTAGCCAGCGTACTAAATGCATCGCTATAATAATATCCGTTAGTGGAGCGGTTAGCCAGCGCACTAAACGGATCGCTACAATAATATCCGTTAGTGGAGCGGTTAGCCAGCGCACTAAACGGATCGCTATAATAATATCCGTTAGTGGAGCGGTTAGCCAGCGCACTAAACGGATCGCTATAATAATATCCGTTAGTGGAGCGGTTAGCCAGCGCACTAAACGGATCGCTACAATAATATCCGTTAGTGGAGCGGTTAGCCAGCGTACTAAATGCATCGCTATAATAATATCCGTTAGTGGAGCGGTTAGCCAGCGCACTAAACGGATCGCTACAATAATATCCGTTAGTGGAGCGGTTAGCCAGCGCGCTAAACGGATCGCTACAATAATATCCGTTAGTGGAGCGGTTAGCCAGCGCGCTAAACGGATCGCTACAATAATATCCGTTAGTGGAGCGGTTAGCCAGCGCGCTAAACGGATCGCTATAATAATATCCGTTAGTGGAGCGGTTAGCCAGCGCGCTAAACGGATCGCTATAATAATATCCGTTAGTGGAGCGGTTAGCCAGCGCACTAAACGGATCGCTACAATAATATCCGTTAGTGGAGCGGTTAGCCAGCGCACTAAACGGATCGCTACAATAATATCCGTTAGTGGAGCGGTTAGCCAGCGCACTAAACAGATCGCTATAATAATATCCGTTAGTGGAGCGGTTAGCCAGCGTACTAAATGCATCGCTACAATAATATCCGTTAGTGGAGCGGTTAGCCAGCGCACTAAACGGATCGCTATAATAATATCCGTTAGTGGAGCGGTTAGCCAGCGCACTAAACGGATCGCTACAATAATATCCGTTAGTGGAGCGGTTAGCCAGCGCACTAAACGGATCGCTACAATAATATCCGTTAGTGGAGCGGTTAGCCAGCGCACTAAACGCATCGCTATAATAATATCCGTTAGTGGAGCGGTTAGCCAGCGCACTAAACGCATCGCTATAATAATATCCGTTAGTGGAGCGGTTAGCCAGCGCACTAAATGCATCGCTACAATAATATCTGTTAGTGGAGCGGTTAGCCAGCGCGCTAAACGGATCGCTATAATAATATGGCACAAAAAATATCATGGCTATGTGACTACCAAGCTAGCTTTATACTAGCAACATACAGTGACCAAAGTTTAAGTTCTAACGTAAAACTAGGCCTAGTAACTTTAGACAATATCATCAGGACAATTTTGTGAATATTAACAACCAGTAATTCCAGCTAAAAGACAGACAATTACAGAACTTACAAGAGAAGCTTTCTCAGGCATACATGCAAAGATAAAAATAAAAGCTCCTTACACAAAGCCTTATGTTTTCACTTCCACAGAAACCAGCAAATTACTTAAAATGTCTGCTCTGAAGTAATGTCACTAAGTTAACCAATAATTGCAATTATTACAAACGGCAACGACTATAATTGAGAACAAAGTGCACTCACTCACACGCATGCACAACTAATTACAGTACATGACCCTGCACGCCTTGTATTGATGAATACTATGAATACCTGGAGCATGTTGTTTTCTGTGTCCTAGCTCAATGAGATGATCCGTAACCCTGCGGAGGGGCAGTTTTGGCAGGTGGACCACATCCGGCCAGTCTACGGTGGGGGAGGCCAGTGTTCCCTAGACAACCTGCAGACTCTGTGCACCGTCTGCCATAGAGAGGTGAGGCTTTGTTTCTTATTTATTATTGTTATTATTATTAGCTTTATTTTAACAGGGATGTCCCACTGAGACTAAACTTTTTAATGCATCAGGAAATTGGTAAGCACAGCCAGGTACATCAGAATATACATGAAACAAGTTTTTTAAAAATCTAATTATGTAATTAAATCATATTAATGATTATTATCAAACAAATAAATAATTATTAAGCAAATGAATAATATCATGATTCAAGATACAATTTAAAAATAAGAAATAGATATTAAATATATATATAAAAAGAATGAAAGAAATAAGAAATATAGCTGCAAGCGGCAATTGGGGGTTTGAGGCATTAAAAGCCTAAAGAAAGTCAAGTATATATAACCAGGGTGGGGAATTTACTTTCTGACCTACCAGCCACAGTGGCTGGTCGATGCAAAATTATACCAGCCACCCCAAAATATTACCAGACAGCTTTTTAAAAAATATTTTTCCAATTACACTAAAATAACATTTCAGATACATTGTAGAAAATGCATACTCCTGTTTATACCTCTAATATAGAGGTATAATATAATAAAATAGTATTTATTATATTATTACATGTATTTCATGGTGAAATAGTCAAACATTGTGTATAAATGTATTACATAGCCTACATTTCATATGTACCTAAATACAAACCCCAATTTGTTGGGACAGTATGTAAAATGCACATAAAAGCATAAAGCAGTGATTTGTAAATTCTCTTTTACATATATTTAATTGAAAACAGTACAAAAAATATATATTTTTCATTTTCCTATTGAACTCTATGGAAAAATAAGTCAGGGGAACCCACCCTTAAAGTGATCCATCCATATCTACTGCATACCATGACTCCTTTTATACCCAGTCATGATAGCATCACCTGTTTACCTGTGGAATGTTCCAAACAGGTGTTTTTTTAACTTCCCAGTCTTTTTTGCCCCTGTCCCAACTTTTTTGTAATGTGTTGCAGGCGTCAAATTCTGAATGAGCGTATATTTACAAAAATCAATAAAGTTGATCAGGTAAAACATTAAATATTTTTTCTTTGTACTGTTTTCAATGAAATATGTAAAAGATCACTGCTTTCTGCTTTTATGTGCATTTTAAATACTGTCCCAATTTTTTTGGAATTGGGGTTTGTAAGTAGGCTAATAGAGAAGTATAAGGATAACAGCTAGGTAAAGCTTGAGACAACATAAACAAAACACATTATTTACTTTAGGCGTTACTGCTGCCAGCGGTGCGGGTCGTTTAACTCCCGCCAGATAAATAGTTATTAAATGATCTATTATCTAATATACGTTAGCTGTTGCTGTTTTTCTGAACAAACAAATGCCAGCAACGTTCCAGCGAGCTGTCTGGATGTCACTTTTACCTCAGAGCGTAGGCTATTGGTCAGTTAGTTTTACTGTGCGATGGTCATCTTGCTAGAATTGCTTTATGGTAAATCGAACACAAATCAGTTCCACTGTAAGACGGGCTCGCCTCGGGATATTCTAACAGGCGCTTTTTTCTGTCACAGTGGCTGAGTTAGTAACACATTTAGCGGCTGAGTTAGTAACACGTTTAGCGGCTGAGTTCGTAACACGTTTAGCGGCTGAGTTAGTACTACGTTTAGCGGCTGAGTTAGTAACACGTTTAGCGGCTGAGTTAGTAACACGTTTAGCGGCTGAGTTAGTAACACGTTTAGCGGCTGAGTTAGTAACACGTTTAGCGGCTGAGTTAGTAACACGTTTAGCGGCTGAGTTAGTAACACGTTTAGCGGCTGAGTTAGTAACACGTTTAGCGGCTGAGTTAGTAACACGTTTAGCGGCTGAGTTAGTAATATAATAGAAGCCAATGCAGCCCATTCATTTGCATGTATTTTATAACTCAAACTGCATACATACTTGGTATGATGTCTGGTGTCTTTGATAAGTTGACAGTTGAATGGAGTTTCTACTGTATTCAGTGGCTGAGATATAAATACAGTGGATGCCGATGGGACATAGGAAATATGTTACTGCGTAAAGACTCTGAATGTAGATTCATGGAGACCTCTGGACCATGTTTTCTGAATTTCATGACATTCTATGGAGCCGTTAGTGAGAAACTGATTTTTGGATTATGGTGCCCCCTGTGAACGGATTTGTAACTACTTTTGGATGTGTGCTCTGTCGCCTGTCACAAACATGATTCTCACGTTTTTTTCAAATTGGGTAAACGACCAATGAGTTATGGCCATTTCTTTGATAGGCCACGCCCATTCGCTGATTGATTGGCTCACAGCTTCCAGGTATTGTCCGATAGGTGGATTATAGTTACCTAGTATGAGTAGGTACACTAATGATATGTACCAAGTTTGGTCAAGAGGCAAAAAAGCCTTGGAGAAAATATTTTTTTGCATAATATGGTGGACTTTCATGATATCTTGCATGCCCTATGGGCTCAACTCCTAATAAAAACAGCCAAACACTCGTAAAATATGTGTTTTCTATTTACTTATATGTAACTACTGTTGGTGTCTGATCCACAGAGCCAGTTAGTGCACATTAAAATAACTGTGGGCAGTCCTCTGTGCCCAGGTCTGTTATTGAGGAAAGAACTGTAAAGCACTAGGCAACCTAAATTCAGCGTGCCTTGGAGTTTATTCCATGTCCACGGCACAGAGAAACTGAAGCCGTTTTGCCGAGGTCAATAGAGATATGGGGAGTTTCAAGGACTAGCCTCGTCTGAGTGTAAGATGAGTTGGTTAGTAAGACGAAAGGAGAGCTCAATAAATTAATTGATCCCCTAAATATACACCATCACAATCCACAAAATAGAATAATACAGGATACACTGTCTCAGCAGTACAACATCAGTACAACATCACTGTGTCTTCTCCTCAGAGGACCTCCCGGCAAGCCAAGGAGAGGAGCCGACTGAGGAAAGGACTCGCTGCCTCCAAGGTGGCTTCGGACATCACCAGATTCTTCATCAAGAAATGAAGATTCCCAGAGACGGTCCCCGCTGTGGAACCCCCGCCATCTACACGTCACCCACACACAATGTGTCACTGTCACACGCCTATTCACCACTCGCCAAAAACAGCCCATCAGTCTACACCCTCCACCAACAGCCCAACAGTCTACACTCTCCACCAACAGCCCATCAGTCTACACCCTCCACCAACAGCCCATCAGTCTACACCCTCCACCAACAGCCCAACAGTCTACACTCTCCACCAGCAGCCCATCAGTCTACACCCTCCACCAGCAGCCCATCAGTTTACACTCTCCACCAGCAGCCCATCAGTCTACACTTGACATTTGTTTCTCGCTATTAAACTCAAGATGGGGGGGTGGACGGGTGAAAGAGCCGAAAGTTACTATGGAAACGGACCTGAGTGATAATCTGGGCTGAGAATATGAGCTTGTTTTGCAGCTCACTTTCTGTTTATAGAAATGCTAGAGGACAGGCTTGCCGCTCCCAGTGAGACTGTGAACAGCTCTCCTGCAGTCTGTGAACAGCTCTCCTGCAGTCTGCTTTATTGCGCTCACCGGCATTCCAAGTTGTCTTTCTTTTAAAATGTCTGGAGCTGAAATAACACAATTATTTTAATAAACATTTGAAGAAAACAAATAGAGTGCAGGGGTTTTGTGGGGTAATCTCTCTGCAGAGCCTACCACACACTGGGCATCATGGGGGTGAGCGGAAGGAGAGCCAAAAGCAACAACACAGGTGGCGGAAAAAGCCTCAAGATGGCTCTGGATGAAGACACACACACTACGATCCTTGTGAGAGCTCCTGCCACTAGGACACAAGCTGGGGCCTGATCAACCCTGACTGGGTCGCCTGGGCGAGGGTGTCTGGTGTTGAAAGACCCGAAACACCCGATGACCCCAGGTTACAACACTGATTATGTGTTCTAGTGCATCTAGAGTGCATCCAGTTTTCTGCTAGTTCAACAACATTCACATTTGTGTAGTCATTTTGAGGTGGAGTTAACTACAGGAACTAAAAATAAAATATTATTTTCCAAACCCCTCTGACCAAATGCCACCTCCTCTGTTTCTATTCCTAATCGAAAGGAGAAGAACTCCACTCCACTATAGTTGCTAACAGTCAACTGCTAATTGCCACACATTGCTGAGTCTCTCCACTGAGCTGTATAGTGGTTCTTCCTGTGTGCAAAATGAAGGCCTGTTGACATGGCTCTGTAAAGGCCTGTCTGGTAGCACACACTCCACCCTAGATGGGTGCGAAAACATCTTCCCTGAGCCAGTTCACAATTAATTAAATTTACAGGATCAGATGCATGTTGCACACATTCCCCCTTTTAGCCTCACGGATATTCATTTTATTCGGCTCAGGGCTCTGAGGCTGCACTTCATCACCGGATAACTGCCAATAATACAAGAGGTCAGTCCAGCCAGACCGTTTTAATTACTAAATTGTGCAGAGATGACAGAGAATAAATCAGGCAGACTATAAAGAGCGTGTGTGAATGTGCCAGACGTTTCCTCTGCTAATCAACCAAGTGACAAATTCTCTAAATCTCAATTACATTCAGAGAATGACAGTTGGGGGGGGGGGGGGCACCCAGAGGGGGCACCCAGAGGGGGCTGGTCATGCCAGATTATGCTTCTCTAAGCACAATTAAAAGGGATTTGGGTTAGATTTAGAGGCCTTCTTCAGATAGGGTAGTATTTACCAAGTACCTGCATATGCACAATTTTCCATTTGGTCAAAATCCCTTGCCTTTCCTTTTCTGCTGAGATGAGAGCAAAAGGAAGAAAAAAGTTGGGGGGGTGATAAAGTACTTAAGATAATTCATAAATCTCCCAATCTGTGACAGATTAATATATGTCACTTTAGCAATTGTGTCTGTCCATTTGGAGGTGCAATTTATTCATGTGGCTCAATTACCACTTCAATCGATTCAGACTGAGGGTAACACATTAGTGCTTGTGTGTGTGTGTGTAATGTGCGTCTGTGCTTGTGTGTGTATGCGTAATGTGTGTCTGCGTGCTTGTGTGTGTGTCTGCGTAATGTGTGTGTGTTCGATTCAGACTGAGGGTGACACATTAATGCTTGTGTGTGTATGCATAATGTGTGTGTCTGTGCTTGTGTGTGTATGCGTAATGTGTGTGTATATGTGTGTGTGTGATTCACAGTGACACATTAATGTTTGTGTGTGTAATGTGTGTCGGTGTGCTTGTGTGTGTGTGCGTGTATGCGTAATGTGTGTCTATGTGCTTGTGTGTGTGTGTACGCGTAGTGTGTGTAATGTGTGTCTGTGCTTGTGTGTGTGTGTGTAATGTGTGTGTGTATATGCGTAATGTGTGTGTGTGTAATGTGTGTCGGTGTGCTTGTGTGTGTGTATGCTTGTGTGTGTGTGCGTAATGTGTGTGTAATGTGTGTCGGTGTGCTTGTGTGTGTGCGTGTGTCTGCGTAATGTGTGTTTGTGCGTGTGTGTGCGCTTGTGTAATGTGTGTGTGTGTGCTTGTGTGTGTGTGTATGCGTAATGTGTGTGTGTATGCGTAATGTGTGTATGTGTAATGTGTGTGTGCTTGTGTGTGTGTGTGTAATGTGTGTGTGTGCTTGTGTGTGTGTAATGTGTGTGTGTGTAATGTGTGTCTGTGCGCTTGTGTGTGTATGTGTAATGTGTGTGTGTGTGATTCAGACTGAGGGGGACACATTTTATTTGTTTGTTTTTGACAGCACAAAGCACACCTGGTAGCAAACTCTCCACCCGAGAAGGAAGGAAACCTTTCTGAATCTTTCCTGAGTCAGCTCACAATTAATTGAACTAACGAGTGATTAATGTGGCAAAGCTAAATCATAAAGGACATCAACATGTATAGCATTTGTCCTCTTTATGTTTTAACTACCAACTCGATCGTTTTTTCTGGCACACATTGTGCAAAAGCCATAAAGGTGCATTTGCCAATCCCATACAAATCAGATAAGTCTCTAAGAGATGTCATCCTGCTTTATTTCCAGAAAAGGCTTGCGAAACGTAGACATATTGCTATTTATAAATCCATAACGGACATTATAAAACAATACACCGCTGCCTTTATGGGAATATAATGTCACTGTGCCAGAATGTAATGATGGGGAAACAAAGCTTTTCACAAAGCATGAGAGAGAGAGCCGTATGCACACACATTACTGTGAGAGAGAGAGAGAGCTGTATGCACAAACATGTATTACTGTGAGAGAGAGAGAGCTGTATGCACACACATGTATTACTGTGAGAGAGAGAGAGCTGTATGCACACACACGTATTACTGTGAGAGAGAGAGCTATATGCACACACACGTATTACTGTGAGAGAGAGAGCCGTATGCACACACATGTATTACTGTGAGAGAGAGAGCTGTATGCACACACATGTATTACTGTGAGAGAGAGAGAGAGCTGTATGCACACACATGTATTACTGTGAGAGAGAGAGAGCTGTATGCACACACATGTATTACTGTGAGAGAGAGAGAGCCGTATGCACATACATGTATTACTGTGAGAGAGAGAGCTGTATGCACATACATGTATTCCTGTGAGAGAGAGCTGTATGCACACACATGTATTACTGTGAGAGAGAGAGCTGTATGCACACACATGTATTACTGTGAGAGAGAGAGAGAGAGCTGTATGCACACACATGTATTACTGTGAGAGAGAGCTATATGCACACACACGTATTACTGTGAGAGAGAGAGCCGTATGCACACACATGTATTACTGTGAGAGAGAGAGCTGTATGCACACACATGTATTACTGTGAGAGAGAGAGCTGTATGCACACACATGTATTACTGTGAGAGAGAGAGAGAGCTGTATGCACACACATGTATTACTGTGAGAGAGAGAGCCGTATGCACACACATGTATTACTGTGAGAGAGAGCTGTATGCACACACATGTATTACTGTGAGAGAGAGCCGTATGCACACACATGTATTACTGTGAGAGAGAGCCGTATGCACACACATGTATTACTGTGGGAGAGAGAGCTGTATGCACACACATGTATTACTGTGAGAGAGAGAGAGAGAGAGCCGTATGCACACACATGTATTACTGTGAGAGAGAGAGCCGTATGCACACACATGTATTACTGTGAGAGAGAGAGCTGTATGCACACATGTATTACTGTGAGAGAGAGAGCTGTATGCACACACATGTATTACTGTGAGAGAGAGCTGTATGCACACACATGTATTACTGTGAGAGAGCTGTATGCACACACATGTATTACTGTGAGAGAGCTGTATGCACACACATGTATTACTGTGAGAGAGCTGTATGCACACACATGTATTACTGTGAGAGAGCTGTATGCACACACATGTATTACTGTGAGAGAGAGAGAGCTGTATGCACACACATGTATTACTGTGAGAGAGAGAGAGCCGTATGCACACACATGTATTACTGTGAGAGAGAGCCGTATGCACACACATGTATTACTGTGAGAGAGCTGTATGCACACACATGTATTACTGTGAGAGACAGAGAGAGAGCTGTATGCACACACATGTATTATTGTGAGAGAGAGAGAGCCGTATGCACACACATTACATGTATTACTGTGAGCAATTTAGCACCAGACTAATTAAAGCCAGAGAACAACACTTTAGCACCAGACTAATTAAAGCCAGAGAACAACACTTTAGCACCAGACTAATTAAAGCCAGAGAATGACACTTTAGCACCAGACTAATTAAAGCCAGAGAAAGACACTTTAGCACCAGACTAATTAAAGCCAGAGAAAGACACTTTAGCACCAGATTAATTAAAGCCAGAGAACAACACTTTAGCACCAGACTAATTAAAGCCAGAGAACAACACTTTAGCACCAGACTAATTAAAGCCAGAGAACAGCACTTTAGCACCAGACTAATTAAAGCCAGAGAACAGCACTTTAGCACCAGACTAATTAAAGCCAGAGAACAGCACTTTAGCACCAGACTAATTAAAGCCAGAGAACAGCACTTTAGCACCAGATTAATTAAAGTCAGAGAACAACACTTTAGCACCAGACTAATTAAAGCCAAAGAAAAACACTTTAGCACCAGACTAATTAAAGCCAGAGAACAGCACTTTAGCACCAGACTAATTAAAGCCAGAGATGTGTCGTAACTGTAGCAGTAGCCAGTCATATCTGATTGTCACATGCTCCGAATGGCATCCTCCTAAACTCGTGCTTCCCACTTTTCCACAGAGCAGTACTTATTTTACAAAAAGATTGTTACTCCTGAATTTTCTTTTGCAGAACTTAGCACAATAGCATTTAATTTAATTTCTATATGCATTGCGAACACAGGGCAATTAAGGAGCAGAAGGTAACGTCAGTAAAATTGCATTATCTTCAGACTAATAGAATTATCTAAGTAGAACATTGTTACAGTAAACTCAACATTGACAGCCTGTAATCTTCTGGAAAGAAAAGGAAGAACAAAAACTAAAGAGGGATGTTTTTTTTAAGACAGACAGTAATGACTTCAAGATAGCAAAAGGTATCCGTGGCAACACAGGCAGGCATTAAAGCATCTACTCATCTATTTTATCTATTTCCACCCTCATTAAAAAAGTAGCTTTAAAAAAATGGGGAAAAAACTGTTATCTGCCAGACATTCTTCACAAAGGAGCCGTGTATTACGAGTACCTCAGTACTTCAGCCGTCTGAAGCTCTCCGCCCGGCCCTGGCCCCGCTTTATGGGTCGACTTTGACTTAAGAATCTCTTCAACATGCAGGAAGATGGCCTGCACGGGGAGCACTTACGGTTTACCGTTTTTACATTGTTTTTTTGAGGGGAAGTCGACAGTTATAGAGTGTAAAGGGGAAGGAGAGGATTGTGGGTATGGCATCTGCACAGACTGATGCCATTGTTTGACTAAAGGGCTATAATGACCTTTTCTCACTTGAACCCCAACACTGGATGTATCAGTGCCAATGGCAGACAGAGCTGATTATGTGGTTAGTCCCTAATAATCTGTGATACTGGGAAAGCAGTAAGTGGACCATGTCAAATTCAGTGTGCTGGTACATTTGTCCATTTCCAATGGACCTGCAAGAACATAGGTAGCCCGCTGGTATGCGGGGTTTGAGGTTTCACACTCTAGCTAGTACAACACTACGACAGTCCCCATCAATCCCACGACACTCCTCTGAGAACATGGGAGGATTTCAGTCACTATACCCTGATGTGCCCTGAGCAGTTCCTTTCACTGCAGGCATCAATGAAACACTGGCTCCATCTAGTGGAAAAATGTGGAATAACATATCCTGTGCAAGTAGACATTAATCCCAGTAATGCAGTTTTACTTATGTGATCGGCTCTTTTATGCAGGTACTGTAATGTGAGTTTATAAAAACCTGGCACTGAATGGGTGTGACCTGGGTTCTCTCAGACTTTTGGGCCTGTATGAAGGTGATTTATGGGCATGACACTGGGGGTGTAAGTGGAGTGTGTGTGTGTGTGTCTCAAAGATCAGAAAAATAACTAAAATGATACACAACAAACATTTGATTATTCAATTCAAGGGAAACAAGAGTAAAACTTCAAGCTATAAAATACAAGATGTGAAATGATTTGCACACAACTTCAGGAAGTAAGAGTAGAATTTAATCACTTGATGAATTTGAGTTAATTCAGGTTTCAAAGCAAAGCTCAATAAAATATGCAGAATATAGTCAGCAGTAAGCTTATTTAATTCCAGTGATTAGGGTGGTGTATCTGTGACTATGGGCCGGTCACGGGTGGGGAGTGATTAGGGTGGTGTATCCGTGACTATGGGCCGGTCACGGGCGGGGAGTGATTAGGGTGGTGTATCCGTGACTATGGGCCGGTCACGGGCGGGGAGTGATTAGGGTGGTGTATCTGTGACTATGGGCCGGTCACGGGCGGGGAGTGATTAGGGTGGTGTATCTGTGACTATGGGCCGGTCACGGGCGGGGAGTGATTAGGGTGGTGTTTCTGTGACTGGGCCGGTCACAGGCGGGGAGTCATTAGGGTGGTGTTACAGCTACTATGGGAAACCTTACAACAGGCCTACCATTTTATTAAACAATTTAGCTTAGCTATTAAGGGAATTGTAAATACCGCAGCTTCGCACGCTGTTCAGGATTTAGGCTTACCTGAAAAGGTGCATCCCGAGATCGAACCTGAACAATTGGCACAGCTGTAAGCAGCACCAACTGGCTACATATCCAGTACTGCAACGCACAGGTGGTTCTTGACCAATCAGATATCATCTCGTCTGGACATTTTTGGCAGCGCATACCACCTTGCTAATTCGCCCATTTTACTTCATTGAACCGTCCGTAGAGAATTATGGGACATCGAGTTTTTAAACAGTGCCAGCGCTGGTATATTCACAAAAAATACAAAAACGTAAAATACTTGAAGATATTTTGCGAACGGGCGATATATTGAACAATCAAGGGAATTGATGGCAAGACATAATCACAGCTTAGCCTTAGGTTTAATAATCATGTTGGCAGAACAAATTAATTACAAATGGCTTAACTCATTCATTCATCAACACAAGCGACATCTGGCCGCACTGTAATTATGACAAATGACCTAAGAAAAGCAATTGGGCTCCTGCTGTTTTTCTTTCTGCCCGATTTTAACTTCATTATCAAGGCTAATAATACACTGCTCAAAAACACAATCATCACAGTATAACACCAAGTCAATTAAACCAAACCGGTCATGCTGGATGACATTGCAGGCAGCACAACATTCGCCACGGCGTCTCCAGACTCTTTAACATCTGTCACGTGCTCAGTGTGAACCTGCTCTCATCTGTGAAGAGAACGGGGCGCCAATGGCAAACCTGCCAATTCTGGTGTTCTCTGGCAAATGCCAATCGAGCTGCACAGTGCTGGGCTGTGAGCACAGGTCCCACTACAGGACGTCGGGCCCTCATGCCACCCTCATGGAGTCATGTGCCATCCTGGAGGAGCTGGACTACCTGTGCAACCTGAATGGGCTGCAGGTACCGCCTCATGCTACCAGTAGTGACAAGGGCACTAGCAAAATGCAAAACTAGAGAAAAATCAGTCAGGAAGGATAAGGAGAGAGAAATGGTCTGTGGCCACCACCTGCAAAACCATTTACTTTTTGGGGGTTGCCTTGCTCTTGCGTCTCATGGTAGGGGTGGATTCAGTCTTTCCTAAAAAAGGTTGGACGATTCCAGAAAAGATTCAAATGATCAATAAAAGCCATGTTGTGTAACGAGCAGACTGATTGCAGCCAGGTGTGGAGTTATCTGCCTCTGCCAATAGATGAAAATACGTTTGCCACAGTTCTTAAGTGCGTTAAAAAAACAGAAAATCGTTA
Source organism: Ilyophis sp. 1 JC-2022 (assembly GCA_022702515.1). NCBI lineage: Eukaryota > Metazoa > Chordata > Actinopteri > Anguilliformes > Synaphobranchidae > Ilyophis > Ilyophis sp. 1 JC-2022. The sequence goes on along the minus strand of CM040398.1, from coordinate 4,044,423 downwards.
CAGCCAATGTGGACAATCACATTGTGGGCATGAAAATGTTTGTCCAGAATGCGCGGAATACATTCCAAAACATTTAAAACCTTGGCGCTTGGGAAACAAAGTTTCCACTGAATTCCTTCTTATGTTTCTAATGATAGAATCACTGATTATCAATGAGGAAGGAGGAGGGGCCGGCGGTGGAATTCTGTCCAATGAAACTGGAGGGGAATGTGAAGGGATTTTCACCTGGGAGGGAACAGCAGGCAGAGAAATAGCTTGAAAGCCCGGCTGTTCCATGATGAGGACGACCAGCAGCAGGACGGGAAAACTGTCGGGCCATAGTGGAATGTGGGCCCGGTGGCGATTGAAAGTGTTCGGACCCATTCGATGTTTCAGGAGGAGAGGGCGGTTTTACATGTCCAGCTAACGAAGGAATATTCAGCTCCTCCAAATCTGTTTGCCAGCTGAATATCTTGGAACGGAGGGGGACGTGGGGGTACGCCTACCACCTCGTTTTCGACTGCCAGCAACAGCCCACGGCTCCAGTTGAGTGGAACTGACTGGGGCTTTGGGTCTAGATCCCAGTTGGACCCAAGGATCCTTGGTCTGGGTGAGAACATCATCCGTGCACGGTCCAGAGGAATCTACCTCTCCAGCGGTGATAGGACACAAGGGAATGGATGAGTTTCATCCTCCTGGATCTGGTGTAGCGCGGATATTCTCCCTTCCAGTTCTGCCATCTTCCGACTAACCCACCTCACAATCGGACGAAGGGGCGAGCGGAGGCATGATTGTGGGGAACTGGAAAAGTTGCTGGAGGAGGGAGAGAACAGCTATGGCCAGTAAAGGGTTCAATGGGCAAAATGTGGGAGCTAAAAATTGGTAACCTTTTGAATGCAATAAAATGGCACGGCCCGGCACGTACTCCCGATGGCTCCTGAAACAGAGCCCACAATAACGACGTGGCTTTAGGCAGTAACGTTGCACAGCAGATAAAAGGCCCGATAAAGGCCCAATAACTGGGGCCACTGCGAGTATCAGGCTCCGGTACGGTTACGTTGGCAGGGGCTATCTCTTTCCCGATGGTTTGCTTTCAAGAAGAAGTAAAATAGTAAAACCAGATTAAAGTAAATAAAACCAGGATGATCGGTTTAAAAACAGTAAGTAGATATAAATTATGGTAAAATTATAAAATTGTGCTAAATAAAAAAATTAAACGATAATAAAAATAATGATACGTGTACAGTTCTGACGAACCGACTATTGAAAGTGTCTTACAGCACCTACAAACTCCTGTAACATACGTGTGCACAAAAACGAAACGAAAAGCCTTTTTTGGGTTGCAGATTTTCTTCAGCTTTTTGACTTATATTCACATCTCAATGTGCATATTGAGCCAACCTCAAAGTAAAGCGCTCGGCGTAGGACATGTGGGTTACCTGGGTGAGTCTGGACAAAGGCAACTATGAAGATAGAATAGATGGAATTTATGGATTAAATGGATTAAAGCACAGAATAGATTAAAGACAGACACAATTTTACGGTAAATTAAAACCTTTAGATTTATTCATAGAATTTAAACGTGTGGATATGAAGATTTGCGCATTTGGTTTTGAACCACGGTGAGTAAAATCCCTAGCATAATTAGGAATGTACATTCTTGGCTTAATTTCAAACTCTGCACACAGAAACCGAGGACTAATCAAGTCTATAACAATAATCTGCATTCATTAAAAAATGCATTATGTAGGAAAGTGGCCTACAAAGTATGGAGCAAAATGGTACACCTCCTTCATTTACTTTGAAATTATTATTTTTTGCCCTTTTCTCAAAGATAATGCTATTGTTATCGACTTACTGCTCTTGAATCTAGGCTACTGCATCAAGCCAAGAAAGATTTTTTAAATGCACTTCACAGCAAAGATTATGTAAACTTTATAGTCCTATAACTGTCCAAATTTCAAATTGAGGCACAGCCTTTGGCGTCCAGCTCAAGGTCTCGGGAGGTCACAAACATTGTACAAATTGCGTGACCTCAATCCAAGCTATCAATTGGTAGGGTCTGGATTGCCCAAAGCAAATGGGCCCGGCAAGCTGTCATGGCAGCCAGAGCAACTGCAGTCTCAAAACACACTGCTGGAGTGCTGCAGACCAAACCACCAACGGACTCTTACACCATGTTACAATAGTCTTTTTTTATATATAGATATATATATCTATAATTCTGTTATACTTACAAGCAGCTCCAAACCTGAGTATTTATAGTATAGCTTTAACATACATTCAGTCTCCTGTTTTATCCCTTTGTGATTGAAACATGCAAATCATACATACAGTACAAAGTTATATATATTTTTTAAAAAACAAACTACGCAACAAAAAAAATCCACTTTCGTCGCTGCAGTGTTTGAGCCGTGCGTTGAACAGCACAAGGCACTGCGGCGTATTGGAAGTGGCCACTCTCTCTCGGGAGGTTTACGGACATCGGAATACTGTTTAAATTATAAATTTATTATTATTTTTATTCTTTTATTTTAATGTAAAAAAAAAAAAAAAAGATTTTGCACCGTTCATGTATTTATAATACTACTTTTTGTGTGGAGATTAACTCATGTACACTCTCCCTCCCCACACCCCAGAGAATGAAGGACGAAGCAGCAATTGGAAAGAAAGGGCGAAAACAGGCGGTAGTAGTGTTTTTATGTCTGTTCGGTGGTTTTTGACCTTATTTTTTCCGCCCACGTGTGTTTTTGCGTTGTACACCCATTGGTGCTCGGCCTACAAGTGCATCCCTTGGGCACTTAACAGCGAATCAAGCATGTCAAACGCGTGTCTGTAATCCATGTGCTGGCCGTTCACGCCCTCAGAGGCGTGGCACTCCGCTGGCCTCCTGCCCCGTTTCACTAGGGTGCTGAGATGTCCGTAGCCCACCTGGTGTGTGACAGGGGGAGGAGGGGGGAAGGGTAGGTTAAGATCAGAGCTGTGAGAGGACACACACTGCTTTACAGAGGAACAATGAGAGGAACTACCTGTGCTTTTGGAACTTTTGCTCGTTTTGGAGTGGTGGTTGTGACTGGCGTCCGTGTGCGCCCTCTTCCGGGAGGAGGAGGAAGAGGAGCCGCCGCCCAGGCCCACACCATCGCTGCTACAACCTACCGGGCTCCTGAGGGACGCTGCTGCAGAGGCTGAGGGCCCCTCTGGGCCCCCTCTCCCGTTCCCACTGTGCTGGTGCAGATGGGCGTGTCCGTGTTTTTGGTGCCGGTGGGCTGAGTGTTCCCTGTACTTCTCCTTGCAGGCCACCAGGGGGCTGCAATGTTTGCTCTTGGCCCCGCCCTCGTCCGAGGAGCTGTGCCGCTCTGAGGAGGACAGCTTGACCGTACCGGTTCCGCCCTGGTCAGCAGACGGGATAGGGATGCGCAGCTTCAGGGAGCTGGCTTTGTCCCGCCTCTCGCCCCCCTGCAGGGGAACTTTAATCGTGTGGGGGGAGGCGGTGGGGGTGGAACTGCACCCAGGGGCCTGCTGAAGATGTGGGTTGGGTTTCCTGTGGTGGGGGGCGGGATCCGTCAGGGCCGGGGGTGGGTTTGAGTCTTTCGGCTCCGCCTCCAGGGCCTGATCCTGCCCGCGTTTCTGCTCGGCCAGACCGGTCGCCTGCTTCTCCCTGTACTTGTCCAACGACAGTTTCTGGGAGGGCGCAGTGGGCGGGGGGTGTTTGGACCCGCCAGACGCTGCCTTGTGGTCCTGCTTGACCTGCGGGAAGTCGGCAGGGGCCTGGGGCCAGTCGCTGGGAGCCAGTTGCTGGGGGCCAGTTGCTGCTGGCCAGTCGCTTGGGGCAGTGAAGGTGTAGGGGACGCCCTGCACGTTGCCAAGGCTGTCCAGTGACAGGGCCACAGGGAACGCCGAGCTGGTCGAGACCTCTGGAACGCTGTCCACTGTGGAATTATCCTGCATCAGGGAGGGGCCGGGATACATGCCGTCTGCCGACTGCCCATCGCCTTTGGGCTTCTTGGCTGCTTGCGTGGCCTGAAACCAAGAGACAAGTTACAATAGCCCCTTTTCCACTGTGGGCCAAACCTAGTGCTTGAACTTAGTTCCTGGGCCCTTTCCACTGCGCTGGGCGAGGCTTAAACAGGGCTTATGCAGGAACTTAAGCCCAGCTACAAGCCCCCTCCAACGGTCAGGAGTGCTTACACCTCATTTCACGCTGGTCCTGCTTCAACGGTTTTTATTTATTATTTAAACGCTCAAACAATCCATCAGCTGTCTTTTAATCCTTCACCTCACAAAATCTATCTTACGTTATCAAGAAAGTTATGTATGTCGGAAAACACAAAACAAATGGACCTCAAAAGAAACGAAAGCGCTAATATATGAAGTGAATCAGATATTCAAAACAATTAGATATGGCATCTGGCATGTGAGAAATGACAAGTTAATCGTGGGAACGCTCCAGTAAACTGGGTTATAAAACTAGCGAGGGAGAAGCTGAAAATTGAAACGGCACTGTCAACAATACTGAACAAAAGCAGGGCTGGACGGATAATGTTTCAGTGGTTTGACATTTATTGAATGCTACGGTTAGCTTCACGAAACGCAAATAACGTTAGTAAAAAAATAAAGTGCAGTATTTTGTTTATTGGCATAACGTTACCTGAGTTACGCTTGGTAGTTACAGCTGTTGACGTTACTAAAACATTTTTATTTTGCTAGCCAGAATTATCAGACTTTTTTAAACAAGCTTGCTAACGTTATGTGCTACCTCATGCCTGACTTCCCAAGTTAAGTTGCTACAAAGGGGATAGCTGGAACAATCTCTCACTGATTTTCTTGGGAGAGATGCTTCGTTTTAGCCAAGTTGTTCTGTGGTAGCCTAAATATATTTACTTGGCATAACGTTAGCTGACTACTTCCGCTGACACTTATTTTCTTGATACTAGCTGCAGCCAATGTACAAATGATGACACATATTAAGGTAGAAGCAATTATTTTATTGGTTAGGACAATAATGCATACTTTGCCTACATTAAACTCGGCGACCGACCGGCTTGAGTTCCTAGGCTTTTGACCCACAGCGGAAAAACGGCTAGTGGCTAATTTGAGAAACCAACTCTTCCCTAATTAAAAACCCCTTATATCTAAACCATAATGCTAGTTTGGCCAATTCTACAAAATTCAGTTTTATCATAAATGTGAACAATCCTCAGTTAATGCTTGAGCAGAAATATAAGCTTGTACATGCTTGAAACACTCACTGATCAATGATCCCCTCTTCCGTGTGAAAAGACAAACAACTTTGAAATAGAAGTCCTTACCCTCCAGTTCCGTATTCGTTTCAATCTGCTAGGCGTCTTCTCCAGAATCTGCAGGAACTCGTGGGTCAGTTCTGAACACAAGGGGAAGTCACACCAACACTGCTCAATTGACCCTTTGCTAAGCCCCGCCCCCCCTTAGTTACTGTTGCACACTTAGACAAGCTTTACGTTTTGAATGTTCCATCCCATAGGGAACCATTCAAACTAAGCTAAAACTCAAACTCCTCTAGCTTTTATACCTATTGATCAACTAAAAACCAAAATGGCTAAAACCAATCAGGAGACCCACGTTTATATGCCACCCTGGGTGCTTTCTTTGATCATTAAGAGAACTACATAGAAACAACCTTGTGTAGTGTAACAAGCATCTGGCACTGTTAGTCCTTCCTTGCTGCATCCTCACTAGCTTGAGCGAGCCCTAACGTTCATAACACTATTAAACGTCTGATTCTCCGGTAGTTTATATTTTCTAAACTAACTGATAAAACATCAAGTTTAATGGAAAGACTTCACTGACTGTCACTGCGAAAACTTGCTGTAGTAGCAGTAGCTGTTATGATAGTAGCTATATTGTATAGGTTAGGTTGATTAACGTTAGCTAGGTAAGCTAACATTAGCTAGGTAAGCTAACGTTACTAGTCAGATAGGTCACGTTAGCTAGAACAGACTAGAACCCTGCGTGCCAGCTGTAGCCAGCTAACACCCGGGGTAACATTACACAAACTTATTTTAACAGTGCGCTATTATAGCACACACAAAAGGGCGTGCCAAAGGGCAATACATCACTGTGAATGTTTTAACAGAGTGGCATTATAGCACACACAAAAGGGTGTGCCAAAGGGGGGGGGGCATCACTGTCACTGTGAAATCGGAGCCCCGCGATATTTTTTTTCTTTTTCTAAATTTAGGCATTTTTTTTTTTTCTGATACGATGAAAAAAATAAATAAATAAAATAATAAACTCTCTCTCTCTCTCTGATGCAGCCCCTGTCTCTGAAGGGTTACTACTTAGGCTGGCTCTTCCCGCAGCATTATCGGATTGGTTATACGTCACCAGTAAAGAGCCAATCAACACACTACTCTGTATGTCTGTGGGAGAGACATGGGAGACAGGGTTGCCAGACTAGGGGATTAAAAATATTCATAGGGGATTTATTATTATTATTTTATTTTTTTATTTTTATTTTTTTTAAATGTATGGGAGTCAATGATAGATGGGGGATTTTAAAAGGACATATGGGGGCAAATTATGAGAAAATTGTATGGAGCTCAATTTAAGATGGGGGATTTTCAGAATTGTTTGGGGGGAAAAGGGGAATTAATTCAGGCATCTGGCAAAACTGGTGGGAGAGGAAAACTGAGATTTTTAGACACTGAATGCTGAAGAGTTGCAATAAACATCACGATACCCAATGCTGAAGTTGCAATAAACATCTCACAATCATTAGAATCTGTTTATATGATAACAATAAGCAAAGGGATTTCATTCAACTGAGGCGGAAAAAAATTGCTTTAAAATCAGTCGCGTATCTCTCCCGCATAAGGCACTGTTAGTAACATTACTTGAATACGATACGTATGGATGATATCAGTAGTTGGCCTATATTGGAAATATTAGGATACGTTATTTGGATATTTCCACCCAGTTAGCAAGCGGCATTGTATTTGTTACATGAATGGTAAGCAAGCCGATGCGTTTCTTTCACACCGACACATTAGCTAGAAACTCGATAAACTAGGCTACATTCTGTCAGCTACATTCCATAAATTATTATCAGGGCTTGACATTAACGGGATAGTTCACTCATTTTTAAGAATTGTCTACGTTAAGATGCGACAAGTCTAAGACAAGTAATTCGCTTAATAACCAAAACCATTTAGTAAATTATTAGGCTACCAATTTATTTTGAAAGTAGTAAGTATTATTGCCTGATCCTTGTTAGTTATCTTTGTCGTCGTCATTTCTTAATCATTATAGGCTACATAATATATTGGTCTTGATGATTATTCAGCGAATAATGAGCAGAAGTAGAAACTGTGGCATTAAAGCTGTATGATTGAGAAAGAATAATGTCATTCACATCTATTTATGTGAATTGGCTTTTACCGATGCAATTCATGTCATACAAACACATTCACACACACGCTCATGGCACGGCGTCCAAAAAAAACACACACGGCTACCTTTACATTACCAATCAATATATGACCAAGCCACAAATTAATAGAATAGAACTTGAAAAATATCTGTCCTACCTCTCTCCATCTCTCTCTCGCAACAAGGCAGTCGGACCAGTGTCGCGTACAATTCTTTCCAGCATATAATTTTTCCCACTTCCAGGTTCGTTGGTTGACTGTAGGTTATGTCTCGCTAGCTACTAGCACCTAGCACTGAACTGATCATTTCCAGTGTATTTATTCAATTGGCCTGTAAATAAACATTATTAGCGAGTTCAACACTTGCTTTACGTAGCACAAATGCTAGCTATTGACCACGGATGGGTTCAAAAAGATAGCTTGTCTTTTCATTAACGTGCACAAAGAAAGTGTTATCTGATTGGACATTGCTCAACTTCCCGCTCGTAGTTGAGCAGTGATTGGTTATTTGTCCTGTTCGAGTGACGGACCCGGAAGTATCCGGGAAAAATAATACGCTGGGAAGAATTGGCCCAAAACAGTAGAAAATCAGACCGGCTCTTCTGGCATTTGTCAGAACCGCCAGATGGCCAGTGCGGGCCTGGGTGGAGCTAAGGACCGAGGAAAGGACACGATGAAATGATGCAAGGAGTGAAAATAAGTTATTGGACTGAACCCAATTCCTTTTATTTTACAGAATTGCATATCTTAAGAAGGGGGACAATTTTCCCAATTTCCCTTAACAAGGGGAGCTCCCCCGCGTTCAACGACAATTTGAATACTGAGTATAAGCTACTAGAGTGAGAGCGAGGACTTTTTCAGGGTGTCAGGCTTCAGGCATATACAATGACTGCTGGATATCTGGCCATTTTGGTCGTTAAATTCAATTCACTTTGGGAAATAGTTTTAATACAATTGCTGACAATGTTTTTGACTGAATTTACCTTTCAGTTAGGGTTTTTCACATTCACAGTGAGGCCCTTTTGTGTGTGCTATAATGCCACTCTGTTAAAACATTCACAGTGATGCACTGTATTAGGGGTCGACCGATATGGTTTTTCATTTAGTAATGAAGGAGACCGATAACCGATATATGGAGCCGATATTCATTTGCAGTGAATATGGAAATTTTTGTGTCAAAATTTAGACAAACTCCAACACAAAACTTCCTTTAAACAAACAGTGGCGTGAAAAGTTTTGCCCCCTTCCTGATTTCCTCTATTGCATACTGTTGCATATTTCTCGCACTGGATGTTTTCAGATCTTTAGACAAAATATAATATTGATTTTAAGGAACCAGAGTGAACAAATGACACATTTGTTTTTTACTTATTTCATTTATTTAATGAACAAAAAATCCCAACACCCATTTCCATTGTGTGAAAAAGTTGCCCCCTTACAATAACTGCAGCCAATGTAGAATAAAGTAGTCACTTTTTATATTTGGTGGCATATCCTTTGCATGCCATGACTTCCTGATGTCTGTGACCCAACAATATTATTAGAACTAGATTTAGCTGTAAATTACACTGGAACAGTATAAAACACATGGTTGGCTAAATTGCTGTAAGTCATCAAGGGTCTGAGGTATCAAACGAGCCTCAAACCATCACTCTGCTGCCAGATATGCAGTAGATATGGATGGATCACTTTAAAGGTTTCTTCTCCTGACTCATTTCCCTCTTGAACTCTATGGAAAAATGAGTCCGGAGCAACGACCCTTAGTGATGGTTTTAGGCTTGATATGGATGTAAAAACCCTCAAATTAAAGCTGAAAGTTTGCACTTTAAACTCATAGTCACTGTTCCATTTAAAATCCAATGAGCTGGAGTACAGAGCCAACACAACAAAAAATGTGTCACTGTCCTAACACTTTTGGAGTGCACTGTATACTCGCTGGTCTGTGCTTGCTGTTGGCCAGGTCTGGCACTATGGCTCATAAATGGAGGTATTTTACTAGCGCGCTCCTACATTGTAAGCTGTTCTGGATAACAGTGTCTGCTAAATTAATGTAATGTAGTGAAAGAAAGGGCAGGGACAGGAAATTCACCATCGAGCAGCTCAAGCGTGACGGACGGGTCCACGTACTCCCACCAGTGTTTCAGATCCGTAGAGACGGGGATCGCCCAGTTGGACCACTTGCAAGCCAGGTGAATGCACACACAGGCTATGACCGTGGGCTTGTGCTGCAGGCAGAACGTGGTGAGGTGCAGGCTGTGCCATTCACATGAGGAGAGAGGAGAACACGCTCATTAACCCTTGTGGCCAGGGGAGAGCACTTCCAACATTAAGTTGAGTGCTAAGCCTTAGTTCACCTGTTCTACCACATACAAATGCTAAATTGCTTATTTCAGGTATCAACGCTAGAAGAAAAACAATGATTAACTTGCAGACATCATTTCATAAACATTACAAAAATAACAGGGACCATATGGTTACCATCCAGGTACTTCACATAAAAGGTGAGATTGTCCACTGCTCAGAACATTAAAATATTTGTACCAGTCTATATAGTCAGAAGAGATGAATTATTTTAAATTTTTTTATTTTTCAGATTTTTTCCCCCTTTTCTCCCAATTTAGTAGCCAATTGAACCCCTATTCTAATTAAATTCCCCCCATGTAGCAACCGCGAGAGAACCACCACTATACAACCCGGTCAGCCGGTAGTAGGAAGGAGGGCGCCACGTCCTCTACAGGGCGCGACTCCTCGAGCTCCTGACCGTGATTCCAACTCGCCCAGGGCCATTTTATCCAGAGGGGAACTCTAGGAGGGGTTCCCCCCCCGGAAGCAGCCGCCAATTGCCGCTTCCACAGGCACCGGCCACGCTCGGATCTAGCAGGACCGGGGCGCGAACCCCGATCCTCGGAGTACAACTGCGCTGACTGAAAGTGCATTTTAAATATACAACATTTTTTTATTACAAACTTCATCCTTTCAGACTTTTAAAATTGTATTCCATTGTAATGGTTAGGCTAAACATATTGTACTAAACTGACTTACTCAGGGGCATGATATGAGTGAGCCACAAGGTGGTCACTTTAGGGTGTCTTGCTATTTGGGAACCCCTGCACCAGAGCCAAATTCACTGGATCGACTCAAAAATCTACGTCTGAAAGGCCAAGAGGGAGGCACTGTTACCTAAGCTGGATGGTAACCTTGAGCCACACAGTGAAGCACAATGTCTGGACACTGGACTAGAGACCTTGAGCCACACAGTGAAGCACAATGTCTGGACACTGGACTAGAGACCTTGAGCCACACAGTGAAGCACAATGTCTGGACACTGGACTAGAGACCTTGAGCCACACAGTGAAGCACAATGTCTGGACACTGGACTAGAGACCTTGAGCCACACAGTGAATCACAATGTCTGGACACTGGACTAGAGACCTTGAGCCACACAGTGAAGCACAATGTCTGGACACTGGACTAGAGACCTTGAGCCACACAGTGAATCACAATGTCTGGACACTGGACTAGAGACCTTGAGCCACACAGTGAAGCACAATGTCTGGACACTGGACTAGAGACCTTGAGCCACACAATGAAGCACAATGTCTGGACACTGGACTAGAGACCTTGAGCCACACAGTGAAGCACAATGTCTGGACACTGGGCTAGAGACCTTGAGCCACACAGTGAAGCACAATGTCTGGACACTGGACTAGAGACCTTGAGCCACACAGTGAAGCACAATGTCTGGACACTGGACTAGAGACCTTGAGCCACACAGTGAAGCACAATGTCTGGACACTGGACTAGAGACCTTGAGCCACACAGTGAAGCACAATGTCTGGACACTGGACTAGAGAGCTCAGATTGAACATCAGAATCACCAAATGCTTTAATTCTCAGTAATGGGAGCAGTTCTTTGCATGCAGACGTTGAGCAGATGCTCAGACTCGAGCCATAACTGTCTCATGGCAAACTCGCACCTTGAGCTACCCACAGGATGGGATCCTCCTGTGGGGTTCATGGAGTTTTTCCTAATTGCCACTTTTGCACTCGACTGGCTTTTGAGCGGGTTTTAGGGCAGGATCTGCTGTGAAGCATTGTGTGAAGTGCAGCATACAAGTTAACTTGATTTTCTCAAACAAACAGGGGCCAGTTGCACCAATAGGGCTTATGCCCGGTCATAAGCGAGGTCGGTCGTAACTTTTTGGGCGTAACTAAGACCGTTGCACCGACTGGTAGTGAACACCATCACAAAGACCGGGCGTAGATTTTACACCTACCCAAGAGCAGGCGCAAGTCTCATTTTCAAATGTTTCTACGATTAACGGATTTAAATAACCAAGTTAATCACAACGGTGCATCTGATCCATCATATTCTCAACGGGCAGGCCTTTAGTTAGGGATCAAAGCAATCCATTAGATGTCTATAATGAGACAGAGCTTAAAGAGAGGTTCCAACTTTGTAGACCTTGCCTATATGAGTTCATTGAAGAGCGGTCACCGGAACTGCAAACGCTGATGGCGCTGTTTTTATGCAAACGGTGTATTTCAAAACACAGTAGGTGACATGATTCAAGGTGTGCCAATAGTCTCTTGCTTAAAAGGGGAATTCCACCCAAAAATGATGTTTGATTTGTAGAAAAGTAGCTTTCGTCCTGATTAAAATGAGCTCTCGGCCAACTTTCTACCTGTAGTGAGAGCAGAGATATAGTCCCAAACTACTGCGCATGTACCAGGTGCCTAGATTGAATGTACTGTGGATTTCTCATTATGAAAGAAAAAAATACATTGTACTAACACTAGCCAATAACTACTAGATAATAGATAATGTCTGAGTTGGGATCGAGATCTCTGGATCTTTTTTGTGCGCCTACGTGTTAGGAGACGATGAAGATCTCTGGATCTCGTTTGTGCGCCTACGTGTGAGGAGACGATGAAGATCTCTGGATCTCGTTTGTGCGCCTACGTGTGAGGAGACGATGAAGATCTCTGGATCTGTTTGTGCGCCTACGTGTGAGGAGACGATGAAGATCTCTGGATCTCGTTTGTGCGCCTACGTGTTAGGAGACGATGAAGATCTCTGGATCTCGTTTGTGCGCCTACGTGTGAGGAGACAATGAAGATCTCTGGATCTGTTTGTGCGCCTACGTGTGAGGAGACAATGAAGATCTCTGGATCTCGTTTGTGCGCCTACGTGTGAGGAGACGATGAAGATCTCTGGATCTCGTTTGTGCGCCTACGTGTGAGGAGACGATGAAGATCTCTGGATCTCGTTTGTGCGCCTACCATGTCCAGACATTGTGCTTTGCAGCTGAGATCTGCTCAGACATCTACACAATTCTTCATAATCACAGATGCAGACATACTAGAAAATCATAAACAAACCCGTTAAGGATCCGACATGTACTTTTATTAGTGTGCCAAATAAAAGCAATATTGTGAGGTTACTGAAAGTCTATAGCTTGCATGAAAATGAGATTGGAGCCAAACGTTTTTCAAACTGACTCAACCCTGACAGCAGTGCCTGCAACCGTAAGCAGATTCATTTGAATTCAATTCAACAAGCGTGAGCGAGGGAGAGTGAGTGTGTGTATCTGAGTGAGAGCGAAAGAGAGAGAGCGTGAGCGAGGGAGAGTGAGTGTGTGTATCTGAGTGAGAGCGAAAGAGAGCGCGTGAACGAGGGAGAGTGAGTGTGTGTATCTGTGAGTGAGAGCGAAAGAGAGAGAGAGCGTGAGCGAGGGAGAGTGAGTGTGTGTATGTAGGCTGTGGTTCTTTTCAGTAACATAGTGATTCTTTTGCCTCTTAGTCTCTGGCTGGTTGGCCACCCCTGACTCCTTCAAACAATTAGGATTTAAGTATAATTTAGTTGCAAGAATACTAGCATTTTGAAACAAACCTCTCCAAATCAAATACAGGTGGCAGGTCCTTAATGGGTTTTATCAATTCAGAAAACTTGCTTAAGCACCAACATCACATTCTTGTACACAGAAAATATATTAAAAATTACAGATAACATGAATTACCTGTAAAATAATTACAACAGAAATTCAAATTAACATTTTATCAAAACAGAGATTTAAAGCAGATTTTAAAAAGCTAAATTTCAAGTAATTACAAAAAACAACAACAACAAAAAATATATTTGTACTTACCAAGAAGACTTCTAAGTTTACATCTGTGTAATCTTTAGATGCTATTCAGGCTACTGTTTGCGTCTTTAGACATATGCACTCTGTACCGAGCGAACGTGAGCTTAAAAGCATCACTACACTTCACAATGTGCATTCAACCCATCGGTGCCAACACAGACCCTCGTACAATACACCGCACTGCAGCCGGGCCCGAGAGCGCCCACCAGGGGGCGTCCCGGGGAAACCGACGCAAGGAGGCGTGTTGAGCACGGGAAGGGGACCCTGCAGTAAAGGAAGTTATAGTGTGCCATCACAGTGCAACAAAGAGGGTCAGGATAACAACCTGTTGGTAGCCATGAAATAGGAAGTCTGTGCCAAATCCTTGCTTGCTGCAAGAGAGGAGAGAATGGGAAAGCATTACTTTACTATTTCTTATTTTAATATATCAGCAAACACCTTTACCCATTGCAGTTTTATACTTTACAAGGCAAACATTTTTTGCATAACATCTATTTCTAAAGCTGGATACATATACTAGGTCTGTGGAAATTAGATTCCACATTCGAATAGGGAAAAAACATTTAAATTTAAAAAATGTACATTTAAATATGTAATTACATGTGCACACTGAAAACCTTGTGCCCCTTTCCTTAAAAAACTTGTTCCCCGTTTCAAAACGTTACCTCCTGCTTCTGAATAACCCCATTTTTTCCCCACTCATGCATAGCAGCTTAAACTAGCCAATCACAGAAGAGCTCGCTCGCGATTGATTGTTTTTCCGGAAAGACCGATGTGTTGCTGAGTTAGTTTGCTGTGTACTCACAATGCAAGGTGTCTGCTCATTTCAACGTTGTTTAAAGGGTAACAAAACACGCTGGTTTAGCGAGACCCCTTTTGAAATTCGAAAAATGCCACAATCTGGGCGTGATAAGGAAATAATAGGGGCTGAGCAGAAGCAATGGTGGAGAATGTGGCACGCATAGCCTCGTTCGGGCTTATAATGATGCGGCCAGTAAACAACAAATCACAAGCTGTACAAATAGTTACCCATGCCACGTATTTTTAATAAACTATATATATATATATTTTAAAAATTAAAAAAATTAGCTAGCTACTTGCTAAGCTAGACTGAAAAACAAACTATCAAAAAACAAGGTACTATCAAGCTAACTATAAAGAATATACCAAAAATAGGTTTCTATAACTTAATAGAATATTCAAAAAAGCTAAACTGTTCGCTCGCTCTCTCTCTTATCTCCTTTCCCCATCCACAGCACGCAGATCAACCGCTAAGATTCACTTTTATAGCTGGGGCGTAGCCCGCCCTCACTCCAAAACATCCGGGCGTAGCTGTACAGATTTCTATTTTGTCACCGAGTACCGAATACGTTAGGGAAGACCTTTCTGGCCAATCACAGATTGAACATGCAGTACCTAACGTTGTACCACTAGACACTTTTGAGCCAGATTCTTAAAGTTTATGCTTTTTTGCGCTGACTGCAGTAATTTGTCAAGATTTGGACCAGGATCAATGAGTAATACTTAGAAAAACCCAAATGCATCAGTTATCATCCAAAGTAAGTGGTTTTAGTGCTTTGATACCCTTTAAACTTACCAAAATGTATGTACTTTAAAGAAATCAGTGGTAAAATCTATTTTTACCAAAACATAAAAGAAAATATTGTGTAGCATCAGTTAGCAAAGTAGCTAGCTAGCTAACCATCGGATGACTAAGTTCTGGGCGCTGCCATGTTGTTGTTTATGTTACCCATAATGCCTTGCATTCATGTTATATGCATGCTAACCGTCAATGGAATGTTGTGTGTGGGGATGGTGTTCGGGCGTTCCTCACTGACTTCAAGCATTTTCTGGTCTGATGACAAATTCTGCCTGCTAAATAAAGTGTTATCCCACATCAGCCTGATCTGTGCCTCAGGTCCATCGCTACAATACCTTCTTTTGCCTTTGTGCCTGCCTTCTCATTTCTCCTCATTGCACACATAACAGGAAGGGCCCAAGAGTATTTCATGACAATGCATTTATAATGCAACTTTGATAGTCTCATGTAAATTTTGCAAAAAAATATTTGAATAGAATCATTGTTGTTTTCTGAAATAGAATATTGATGTTATTTTTTGATCGAAAATGACAGCCCTTCCATATACTGAGGCAATATCAGGTAAGTTACTTTAGGGTACAAAAAGGCAGTGTCCAAAGTGGGACTTGAACCTGCAACCTCTGCCTTACAAGTCTAATCATTATACTGAACTGCTGAAATATTGTCAAGTGTGACATCACAGCTACCAGATCTCACTGCACTCTTGGAGCTATGACACCAACAGCAAAAGCGCTTGTATGCTTTTCATCCCAGAGGGCAACAGGGGCAACGGAAAGCACAAGAGTGAAGAGGGAAAGGCTGTACCTCGCACTAGCTGGGAACATTTCACAACATCAGTATGCGGATGCTCAATTGTTATTTCAAACCCTGAAATAAAATACACATTGCACCGTTAGGCCGCCATTATTTCATGACAAATATGCAAACATTTGAGAAGAGCATTTGTCCATTTTCACATGACAGTATATCATACACGGATGTGCCATCTGCATGAATGACATCTGGCCATTTAATACTACATATAACCAATGATTTCCACACAGGAATACAAACACTTGCCATGGTTCACCTTTGTGAATATGGCACGTGGTCCGTTTGCAAGAGGGGCTCCTTATAAGCAAGTGATTTGATGGCCACTAACATTCCAAAATAAAACTCTTATAATTCATCTTCACGGAAACTGCAGTTCATCCAGACAGATCTAACCAACCATTACGCAACATCCACAGATTAAACCGTGAAGAGGTGGCCCTGCTGTGTTGGAAGATTTAAAGCCATCCAACAACAATGCATTTTTTTCCCAGGCAGATGGAACACATCTCTAGAGAGGTAGAGCTAGAGAGCTAAAGAGGTAGAGCTAGAGAGATAGAACTAGAGAGGGGCGGCAAGAAGAAAAAAGAAAAAAGTAGCTTTGGGAAATGAAATGGGTGGTGGGGTGGGGCACATAGAAACGGCAGATTGACTGGAAGCCCGTATATAAACACAGCTGCAACCCCTCATACATTATAGATGCGGTTTGCTGTTGCTTGAGCAGCTTAGTCTCGACTTTGGCCTTTACTCACCTAATGTCTGCAGCACTATGGTTTCAAGTATCACCAGCTCTTGAGCTTGCTGGAGGTATGCCTGAGGTTCAACAGACAATCAATATATTACGTTTGTATTGTACCTCCACACACTCCAAACCTAATCCAGAAAGCAACCCATTTCAGCTGCTTGGATGGCGCTGGTGGTGAGCGGCTCTCAACGTTTCGTCCCAAATGGCACAGAAAACAAACGTGTAATTCCCAAGGCAAAAAAAAAAAAAGATAAAATATTGTTCACAGAAAGTCTGAAACATTGTATTCATATTTACAACCCTGATAATTTGATGTTAAAACTGCTTAAAATGCTTTGTTTTAACCAATGACGCTTTGTTGGAGATTATCAAAAATGAAGCAAGGATCGATAACAGCACTTTAACCCTCCCTTTCCTCAGACACAGTCTGGTCTGAGTACAAGCGGGACGGAATTAAGGCAAGCTGGGTTTGAGTCTAATGATGAATATACTCCATCTCCACACACGGCGGAGGACATCACGGCTCGCATTACGGGTAAAGCGCAAGCGTTTATAACACAATACCAACAGTACCCACACTTACATTACTCTTAGTATCTAGCTGGGGTTCTTGAGGGTTTAGGCAGGCATGTGCCACTTTAATTACATGTTCAAGTTTCCGAGGTTGCTCCTCAACCTTTGCAGCCAAGAATAAGGTGGTTGGAGAAATGATCTGTGAAACAAACAAAAAAAGATCAAGGATTCAATATTTCTCAGGCTGTCATGATAGAATGATTCATCAATTTTCTAAGACAATAATGGAAATGCGATCCAAACAAGTAAACTTGTCACTCGGTGGTGTATACGACCACAGCGGAACATCTAACTAGGCTGCAGAAAACCTTTCAAAGTCAATGTGTGTCTGTCACAGCAAATAATTGCCTCCTTGAGCACATAAGCTTAGTAGAGCACCAGAACATTATCTGGGCAATTTACAACATGCTATACTGGCTTCATGCTTTCAAATTGTAAATAGGCTAATTGTGATGTATTCCTTAATATCTATACCAGCCCAACACTAAATCAAATTAATAAAATTCAATCATTTTGAAAACATTTTGTTTGTAGAACTTATTTTAAGAATGTCTCCTGTTGCAAAAAAGTACTGATACAAAATACAATACAAATACAAAAGAGCCTGAAAATATTCTGCAGTACTTACATTTCTGTGGAACTTGCTGAACGAATGGTACATATAAAATCTATGCATGTAAACAATTGCAGTGTTAATTGTAAGTTGGGAGCTGAACACCAGGATTAAGGAAAAAGGATTAAAGAAACATTTCAGGCCTTGTTTGATTGTTTGTCCATTTTTATATCATGCCAGTTAGATCAAACTTAGTTTTTAAAAAATGAATCGGGTAATATACACAGGCATAATGTCCCTTTACAAGCAGCTTTGGAGTTATGTGAATGACCGCCATAATGTTTGGGACAGATATTTTATCTTGATTTAAAAAGTGCAGTAATTTCTAAATGCTGAATGCTTTTACGGCCAAAATGTTTCTCCGAGGGGGCCATGCCCCCAGACGCTCATAACTGCCTACTTTTTGCCCACTGGCTGGCTACTCCATATCTCTACTCCATAGCCCTGACATTATGCCAGAACAGTATGGAATACACGGTTAGAATAATTGCTGTAAGTCATCATGGGTCTGAGGTATCAAACGAGCCTCAAACCATCACTCTGCTGCCAGATATGCAGTTGATATAGATGGATCACTTTAAGGGTTGTTTCTCCGGACTCATTTTTCCATAGAGTTCAATAGGAGAATGAGTCCTAAGGAACAACCCTTAAAGCCAGTTGCTGACTACTGGAGCAAGTCACGAAGACGACCTTGAATATTAGGACTCATATCGGGGCCAGGGAGCTATAACGTTTCTGATGCCTTGCATAGGCTTGCAAAAGGTTAGACTATTAGAGAGTTAGCTTGGCTGAAAAACAGAGAAAAACGGAGATAACCCTGAAGCCCAATTCATCCATTTCCCAATTTGTTGCTTGTGCTCTATTTATATTAATTGATTTGAAAACCAAAAACACAGTTTTTACTTCGAAAAAATGTATATATTGGGGCATTTATTTTTATTAAAAATTAAAGAAGACGTAATTCTTAAAGCCAAATACAGCTGAAAAAAAAAAAAAAAATTCATTGCAAAGAGACGTTCTCGCGCTGCAACACTTTCCTAATTGGCACGAACACTGCTTTCTACAATGGGAATTGAAGCAGCTGACCAAAGAGCACCGAAGCCGAGCTTGGCAGACAAAGGCAAGGCAGGCTTGGCTCTGAGAGGAGAGAGAAAGCTTTTGCGAGGTTAGGGTAGAACCGTAGAAAAACTGGTAGCGCACTCATCATTGCAGTCAGCTGTGTGTGTGTGTGGTGTGTGTGTGTGTGTGTGTGTGTGTGTGTGTGTGTGTGTGTGTGTGGTGTGTGTGTGTATTTTTGGTGGGCGCGCGGTCGGTTTTATCAGTCCGCCGTGGAAACAAGTTGCCAACTAATAATTGGTAGCTAGCTAATCGCTGCGAATCATCAAGAACAATGAGTGTTGTTTCCAAGAGCGAGCTTAACGCTGGATTGATGAATTGTTTTTTGAAACGCAACATTTCTTCGTGATACAGATTTTTACTGGAGATCACTTCACTGCATGTGTCAATTTGTTTTTTTAACGCGTTTTTTTTCTTCTTAGCGCTGTTTCTGAATCGACCAGTCTGTACCGCCTCAATACGTCACAGAACATAGACGGTCTGTGTTTGGTTATATTGCATGTCAATCAAAGGCGCAAACTCTGAAAAATTGCATGCCATCGCTCGCCTCCCACAATCTTTAATCTGATTGGTTATTGCACCACATTCCCCCATCTCGTCTGGACTCCTCGCGTCGCAAGCAATCCCAACATGCTTTGCAGACACAAGGTATCTCCTCTTATTGAAAATGAATGGAGGCGATGTAATCGCACGAGAAATACGCTCCACACCGCATTCTGTTTGGCTTTGTCCTTAAGGTGGATTCTCACCAAATCTGACGACGCATGGGGACGCGCTGGACCCGCAAACTGTGCGTTTGATAGGCAATGCAATTAGATGGGTTCAGTAGCCTACGAGGGAACATTAATGGCACCTGATTGGTTGGATGTATTTTGCCTAAGTTTTCAAACCGGAACAATATGGCGGCCTGTTGATAAACTTTCTTTTATACCACTTAAACCAGGGGTGTCAAACTCCAGTCCTGGAGGGCCACAGTGTCTACAGGTATCTTTGGTTTCCTTTCAGCCAGCACCAAGTTAAAACATTGAGAACAAGGTGTGGACTTCTTAGCAAATCAGTGACTTAAATTAATCTCACTCCAGCAAAAACCAGCAGACACTGCGGCCCTCCAGGACCGGAGTTTGACACCCCTGAGTCTTAAACGGGCCACTAAAATACGTCTCTGAAAACATTTGAGGCGAGAAATAGTCTATGCAGTTCCTAAATCTTGATTCATATTTGATCTAAAACGCCTACTTTGACCGTTGATCCTCACGCATTAATTTGCCTAAAGTAGGCTTGGAATCTATCCTCTCCATAGAAAAGGAACAGAATGCGTCCAAACGATTCACCTCGCCGGTGAGAACCAACCTTTAGGCAAGTCTATGGACCAGACTGTGTTTATCACAAAGTCTGGCCTTCGCGAGACTACTATAACGTTAACAAAGTGCCGTATGGCCTTAACGTTACAAGATCTAGATACGATAGCACTTCAAGTTAACTTAATGTTATTTAATTTAGCCAACATACGAACCAACAGAGTATGACGTTGGAAAGATTGTTAGTTTGCATGTTAAATAACGGTCTTGAATACATTGGCAATATAACGGTTAGCCACAGAACAAGTGATTTCGTTATCAGAAATAAAACGGAAACTATGTTTAACGTTACATATTGGCTTACCAAAACACAACGAATATGACAATACCAGTGTAGTCGCACTAGTGAGCTTGGCCCAGCAACATAGTAACTTAACGTTATAAAATAGTCATACAGTCCTGCCTTTGTGGGAGCATCTTCTGAAATGTTAATGTTAGCTAGGTAACGTTAGTTAGCAAGCTACCAGATTTACACTACTTTAAAGCCAACCTTAGTTGAAGTTTATATTTAGAAAATACACTATTCATGAAATAGCGGTTGTGCAGTTAATAGGAGACTAATTTGTTTCGCCTAACACGATTGTTAGCAAATAACTTAGCTAAAGCGATGGGGCCTACTAACGCTCCGTTAGCTAACGTTACCACAAGCGCGTCTCCTCCGTTCAGACGAGTCTAGTCATTTCGCTCTCAGAAAAGGATACACGTTGAGTCTCTGGCCCATGTCTTGAATGAGGTTAGCCGCCTGCTGTCTATATGACAGCTCTCTGTCCGGCTCGACTCCACAGCCGCGGGACGGCGTGGTTTCAAGCTGATCCCGGGTGAAGAACCATCTTGAAGGGGATCCCCGGCACGCCGCCATTGCTGCTCCAGCACTAGCACAGGTGCGCCGAGAACACGACGCGCACAAAACACGCCAAAGACAGAGCGCCGGAAACGGCTACGTCATACACACAAGACCAGAGAGTAAACAAAATACTCATGGGAAGTGGAGTACACACATAATTAAAGAGGCAGGTTCAGGTTTCTTAATTGAAACAACTTTGTCTTCTAACTATTTTGCAGTGTTAAATGTGATTTCAGGCTGAATGTTATTCAGAAGAGTTATAAAGACCTATAAAGACATTATAAAGACCTATAAAGACATTATAAAGACCTATAAAGACATTCCCAAAGGGTTCTGTGGCGATGGGAAGAAGGGAGTGTTTTATGCTTTTTATTCAACTATGAACTTTCAGGGCTTCTGTTCCAATTACTGCTTTTATGAAAGTCGCTGTCAGTTGCTTTCTTACAAAGCTCATGGTAGCAGTATTACCATCTCAGTGTGGGTTTCAGGTTTCTTTTGTTTGACCTTTTTTTTGTACAAATGTACGTTCAAATTCATATTTTCATTGAAATGCACAAGTGAATCTTTCAAGAGCAGTGATTGGCTGATTACTATACTTGATTTGTACCTGCTGCATCTTGTTCTTCATGTGTAAGCTTACTGACACCCTGATGTTTCATAGAAAAAAGAAAATATTGCAATATTATTTTATTGACACAGCTTAATTCCATTTACTCCTTACTCCACATGATTGACTTGTTCAACATGGTAACCACACACTGGGATATGTTGGAATACTTGGAAAGGATAGAAGGGGGTGGACAGATAGAGAGAAGGGGTTAATCACAGTCATTGTATCATGATGCAAAAACGATAAGATCTGTAAGGTACACTTCTGTCCATGAGACGGCCTTGGGCCCTGGAACAAGTAACCTGTTGATTCCTCAACAGTGTCATTATGGCCAGTGGACTCACAGAACACCTGTAACACCTGCTGTAACTACACTAGGGTGCTGAGGTATGTAAATACAAGTGAATATGGTCAGAATGCTCGATAGATCAAGAATGAAACAAAGGTTATTAAATCTTGACATGAATGACGTACATATTTTAAAAAGATTATGAGGACCTGGGTTTTCATATTAATAAATGAATGAATGTGCAAGATCTGCCATTTCCCTCCAGTCCACCGTCCTTTCATTTTTCCTGTTTGTCCTGTTTTCCCGTTCCTCATTAAGTCCACAAATTAGCTGTGGGAAGTGGGACAATAAAGGTAACCGAGTGTGTTCTACTACAGAAGCTGCACCGCGTAAATGTCAAGAAGTAGTTGGAAATTATGGATTTATTTACAGTGGTAAATAAATTACTTACTGATATTATTTACTGATATTGCTGATATTGCTCTCTAGGACCAGGGTTGCCTACTCCTGGTGTAGGCTATTGAAAATCAACTATGTGAAGTCAGACCATCTTTCTTCTCTTTTTTTATTGTTCAAGTAGGGGGCAGACAAATATAAGAAATGTTTTCTTCTTGCTGCTCCTTTCCAATCATGGAGGTGTTGATTTGAAAATGTAGTGTGCATTTTTGTACAAATAATGTTGTCCACTTTCATGAAAGGAACAAATAAATAAATAAAGATAGGGAGGATTGTAGGGCTGATATTGTGAAGCTAGGGATGATTGTAGGGCTGATATTGTGAAGATATGGATGATTGTAGGGCTGATATTGTGAAGATATGGATGATCGTAGGGCTGATATTGTGAAGATATGGATGATTGTAGGGCTGATATTGTGAAGATATGGATGATTGTAGGGCTGATATTGTGAAGATAGGGATGATTGTAGGACTGATATTGTGAAGATAGGGCTGATTGTAGGGCTGATATTGTGAAGATAGGGATGATTGTAGGGCTGATATTGTGAAGATAGGGATGATTGTAGGGCTGATATTGTGAAGATAGGGGTGATTGTAGGGCTGATATTGTGAAGATAAGGATGGTTGTAGGGCTGATATTGTGAAGATAAGGATGATTGTAGGGCTGATATTGTGAAGATAAGGATGATTGTAGGGCTGATATTGTGAAGATAGGGATGATTGTAGGGCTGATATTGTGAAGATAGGGATGATTGTAGGGCTGATATTGTGAAGATAGGGATGATTGTAGGGCTGATATTGTGAAGATAGGGATGATTGTAGGGCTGATATTGTGAAGATAGGGATGATTGTAGGGCTGATATTGTGAAGATATGGATGATTGTAGGGCTGATATTGTGAAGATATGGATGATCGTAGGGCTGATATTGTGAAGATAGGGATGATTGTAGGGCTGATATTGTGAAGATAGGGATGATTGTAGGACTGATATTGTGAAGATAGGGCTGATTGTAGGGCTGATATTGTGAAGATAGGGATGATTGTAGGGCTGATATTGTGAAGATAGGGGTGATTGTAGGGCTGATATTGTGAAGATAAGGATGGTTGTAGGGCTGATATTGTGAAGATAAGGATGATTGTAGGGCTGATATTGTGAAGATAGGGATGATTGTAGGGCTGATATTGTGAAGATAAGGATGATTGTAGGGCTGATATTGTGAAGATAAGGATGATTGTAGGGCTGATATTGTGAAGATAGGGATGATTGTAGGGCTGATATTGTGAAGATAGGGGTGATTGTAGGGCTGATATTGTGAAGATAGGGATGATTGTAGGGCTGATATTGTGAAGATAGGGAGGATTGTAGGGCTGATATTGTGAAGATAGGGGTGATTGTAGGGCTGATATTGTGAAGATAAGGATGATTGTAGGGCTGATATTGTGAAGATAGGGAGGATTGTAGGGCTGATATTGTGAAGATAGGGATGATTGTAGGGCTGATATTGTGAAAATAGGGATGATTGTAGGGCTGATATTGTGAAGATAGGGATGATTGTAGGGCTGATATTGTGAAGATAGGGATGATTGTAGGGCTGATATTGTGAAGATAGGGGTGATTGTAGGGCTGATATTGTGAAGATAAGGATGGTTGTAGGGCTGATATTGTGAAGATAAGGATGGTTGTAGGGCTGATATTGTCAAGATAGGGATGATTGTAGGGCTGATATTGTGAAGATAGGGATGATTGTAGGGCTGATATTGTGAAGATAAGGATGATTGTAGGGCTGATATTGTGAAGATAAGGATGATTGTAGGTATGATATTGTGAAGATAGGGATGGTTGTAGGTATGATATTGTGAAGATAGGGATGATTGTAGGGCTGATATTGTGAAGATAAGGATGATTGTAGGGCTGATATTGTGAAGATATGGATGATCGTAGGGCTGATATTGTGAAGATATGGATGATTGTAGGGCTGATATTGTGAAGATATGGATGATCGTAGGGCTGATATTGTGAAGATAAGAATGATTGTAGGGCTGATATTGTGAAGATAAGGATGATTGTAGGGCTGATATTGTGAAGATAGGGATGATTGTAGGGCTGATATTGTGAAGATAGGGATGATTGTAGGGCTGATATTGTGAAGATAGGGATGATTGTAGGGCTGATATTGTGAAGATAGGGATGATTGTAGGGCTGATATTGTGAAGATAGGGATGATTGTAGGGCTGATATTGTGAAGATATGGATGATTGTAGGGCTGATATTGTGAAGATATGGATGATCGTAGGGCTGATATTGTGAAGATAGGGATGATTGTAGGGCTGATATTGTGAAGATAGGGATGATTGTAGGACTGATATTGTGAAGATAGGGCTGATTGTAGGGCTGATATTGTGAAGATATGGATGATTGTAGGGCTGATATTTTGAAGATAGGGTGATTGTAGGGCTGATATTGTGAAGATAAGGATGGTTGTAGGGCTGATATTGTGAAGATAAGGATGATTGTAGGGCTGATATTGTGAAGATAGGGATGATTGTAGGGCTGATATTGTGAAGATAAGGATGATTGTAGGGCTGATATTGTGAAGATAAGGATGATTGTAGGGCTGATATTGTGAAGATAGGGATGATTGTAGGGCTGATATTGTGAAGATAGGGGTGATTGTAGGGCTGATATTGTGAAGATAGGGATGATTGTAGGGCTGATATTGTGAAGATAGGGAGGATTGTAGGGCTGATATTGTGAAGATAGGGGTGATTGTAGGGCTGATATTGTGAAGATAAGGATGATTGTAGGGCTGATATTGTGAAGATAGGGAGGATTGTAGGGCTGATATTGTGAAGATAGGGATGATTGTAGGGCTGATATTGTGAAAATAGGGATGATTGTAGGGCTGATATTGTGAAGATAGGGATGATTGTAGGGCTGATATTGTGAAGATAGGGATGATTGTAGGGCTGATATTGTGAAGATAGGGGTGATTGTAGGGCTGATATTGTGAAGATAAGGATGGTTGTAGGGCTGATATTGTGAAGATAAGGATGGTTGTAGGGCTGATATTGTCAAGATAGGGATGATTGTAGGGCTGATATTGTGAAGATAGGGATGATTGTAGGGCTGATATTGTGAAGATAAGGATGATTGTAGGGCTGATATTGTGAAGATAAGGATGATTGTAGGTATGATATTGTGAAGATAGGGATGGTTGTAGGTATGATATTGTGAAGATAGGGATGACTGTAGGGCTGATATTGTGAAGATAAGGATGATTGTAGGGCTGATATTGTGAAGATAAGGATGATTGTAGGTATGATATTGTGAAGATAGGGATGATTGTAGGGCTGATATTGTGAAGATAGAGATGATTGTAGGGCTGATATTGTGAAGATAGGGATGATTGTAGGGCTGATATTGTGAAGATAGAGATGATTGTAGGGCTGATATTGTGAAGATAGGGAGGATCGTAGGGCTGATATTGTGAAGATAGGGATGATTGTAGGGCTGATATTGTGAAGATAGGGATGATTGTAGGGCTGATATTGTGAAGATAGGGAGGATTGTAGGGCTGATATTGTGAAGATAGGGATGATTGTAGGGCTGATATTGTGAAGATAAGGATGATTGTAGGGCTGATATTGTGAAGATAGGGATGATTGTAGGGCTGATATTGTGAAGATAGGGATGATTGTAGGGCTGATATTATTGGTTCTGTTGTTGGCCACATGTTGCCTGATCCCATTCATTCAGTCCCTGGTCAAAGGGATGAGGGCCACTGTGGTTGTTGTGGACCCTGAAAAGGACATTACCTACTGACTACTGAATTAGTGTAGCATGGTGAAAAACTGTGATTGTCCTAAATATTTTTGGGTGTGGACAGAACTTGGAAATTAGACTTTGTCATTTGCAGTTAAATGCTTTCCAGGTTCAAACAGGAAACATCATGAAAGATGTGTTTAAACTTGAGTGCTTCTGGCACAAGAGCTTCATGTTTTCAGAATTGTGTCCGTCACAGTGTGTACCTAATTTGGAAAAACTATAAAATCAATGATCAATCTGAAATCTTGCTGATACCCTGAGTGTGTGTAAGCCCATATATTGGAGGTATGTTTAAGTGTGTCTGTGTGTGTGTGTGTGTGTGTGTGTGTGCACATGTGTGTGTTCGTAACATGTGCAGGGTTTGTGTTCAAGGGTGCGTATGTGAACATGTTTGTAATGGGTAAGTTTGTGTATGCCTGTGTGTGTTTGTAATGGGTAAGTTTGTGTATGCCTGTGTGTGTGTTTGTAATGGGTAAGTTTGTGTGTGCCTGTGTGTGTGTTTGTAATGGGTAAGTTTGTGTATGCCTGTGTGTGTTTGTAATGGGTAAGTTTGTGTGTGCCTGTGTGTGTGTTTGTAATGGGTAAGTTTGTGTATGCCTGTGTGTATTTGTAATGGGTAAGTTTGTGTGTGCCTGTGTGTGTGTTTGTAATGGGTAGGTTTGTGTGTGCCTGTGTGTGTGTTTGTAATGGGTAAGTTTGTGTGTGCCTGTGTGTGTGTTTGTAATGGGTAAGTTTGTGTATGCCTGTGTGTGTGTTTGTAATGGGTAAGTTTGTGTGTGCCTGTGTGTGTGTGTGTGTGTGTGTGTTTGTAATGGGTAAGTTTGTGTGTGCCTGTGTGTGTGTTTGTAATGGGTAAGTTTGTGTGTGCCTGTGTGTGTCTTTGTAATGGGTAAGTTTGTGTGTGCCTGTGTGTGTGTTTGTAATGGGTAAGTTTGTGTGTGCCTGTGTGTGTGTTTGTAATGGGTAAGTTTGTGTATGCCTGTGTGTATTTGTAATGGGTAAGTTTGTGTGTACCTGTGTGTGTGTTTGTAATGGGTAAGTTTGTGTGTGCCTGTGTGTGTGTTTGTAATGGGTAAGTTTGTGTGTGCCTGTGTGTGTGTTTGTAATGGGTAAGTTTGTGTGTGCCTGTGTGTGTGTTTGTAATGGGTAAGTTTGTGTATGCCTGTGTGTGTTTGTAATGGGTAAGTTTGTGTGTGCCTGTGTGTGTTTGTAATGGGTAAGTTTGTGTATGCCTGTGTATGTTTGTAATGGGTAAGTTTGTGTATGCCTGTGTGTGTGTGTTTGTAATGGGTAAGTTTGTGTGTGCCTGTGTGTGTGTTTGTAATGGGTAAGTTTGTGTATGCCTGTATGTGTGTGTTTGTAATGGGTAAGTTTGTGTATGCCTGTGTGTGTGTGTTTGTAATGGGTAAGTTTGTGTGTGCCTGTGTGTGTGTTTGTAATGGGTAAGTTTGTGTATGCCTGTGTGTGTGTTTGTAATGGGTAAGTTTGTGTGTGCCTGTGTGTGTGTTTTCTCGCAATGGGTGTGTGTCTGAGCGTGTGCATGTGCATCAGTCTTTCTTGGAGTTGAGAGTGGCTGACTGAGGTCTTGTTGCACACCCAGGTGTGTGTCTGTTTCGCTGTGCCAGACACACATAAATTCAGTGGCTGATTTCCTCTGCCTTCTCACAGACCCTACTCTCTGACATTAAAGCTACACACCTTACTGTGGCTAAAGAACGAGCATTAAAGCTACACACCTTACTGTGGCTAAAGAACGAGCATTAAAGCTACACACCTTACTGTGGCTAAAGAACCAGCATTAAAGCTACACACCTTACTGTGGCTAAAGGCAGAACCAGCATTCGAGAATTAGAACATCATTATTGAGCCAATGATCATGCAGACCTCACAATCTAAATGGACATTATGTTCATTGGCTCAATAGGCTAAAATCCAATGATTAACTAATTATTAACTAGAAGCAGGACCACAGTAGCAAATCATTTTTAACATATGCTGCCCTTGTACAGGTCTGTTTCTGTTTTGTTTTTGTTTTTTGTTTTTTTGTTTTTGTTTATGTTTTGTTCTTGTTTATTTTGCTTTGTCTAAAAAAGTAATGTAAAAAGGGTAGGCATAATAAGCCTTAGCTTCAGTCTACACCTTTTCGGTTACCTCCTTGTTCTGTTTTTTCCACTATACTGACACTTTATTGCTTATTATTTATCTCTATGTACTGTATACATTCTGGAAAACTGTCAAAGAGAACCGAAATAAATTAATACTAACTAACTAACTACAGAGAAAAGTTATTTAGCCAATCTTGTAGGGATTGGGTCGAGTAGACAGGTAGTCGGTTTTGAGGACATAACCAGTTTAGACAGCTCCTCCATGTCAATTGGCGTAAAACAGTTTAGTGCCACTGTTGATACATCTTCCTGTGTTGACCAGGATCTGGGCTGTTCATTGATTTTTGGAGGAGTAGGCAATTTGGAGATCTGGTCTCTAATAGTTTCAATCTTATGATTGAAATAATTACTGCTGTAAACGCAGGGGTAAGATGATGGCTCTCTGCATTCAGTTAATCTCTTCCTGTGGTATTCCATGCTGAAATGGTATTGCCCCATCTGCTACTATGTCAGACAATGATTGTACCACACCAGACCTCTTCTGTTCAGAATTCTCTGGCCAGCTGGCTGTCCCATCCCATCATGCTCTTGGTACCCACTCCTTATAACCCCGCCTCTTCTCAGGCCACTTCATCAGCCAGGAATGCAGATTCACTGGTAACTAATATCTAAAAACCCACCTTTTCAAATGCACATTTATAAATCACATTAAAAGCCACGTTAAAAAGCATCTGCCTAAATTATAAATTGAAGTTTTAAATCCCTGGGAGAACCTTCCCCTCCTTTGCTGACCCAGTTAAAATGTTTTGCATCACATGTCTGGTATCTGAGGAATCCACAAATCAATTAAGGCCTTCAATGTGATATTTATACAAAATTATCCACAGGATTAGATTATTGGTTTTTAATTTTAATTCCTTCTTTTCAAAAAGTAATTGAATATCTGTCCAATTAATTCTGAACAAGATTTGCTTTTATTTTCATAAAATAAACATACGAAATAAACAGGAGTTCTGCTTGTGAAATAATCTTCATCGCTCTCATTTACCGCCCCCCTGTGGCCTCATGTGGTAATTGAACTAATATGATTCAGATGCCAACAATGTAAATAGGCTTTCACGGTGCTTACAGTGAGTAGCCCGTCGTATTTGTGAAAAAATATAACACCAACAGCAGCAACAACAATAAAAAAAAGAAATTAATTACTTTTTTGTAAGTGCATAATTAACACGATAACCAACGATGTTTATTATACAGCATACGTATAAGCCGTAGCTTTAACATACGCATCACGTTATTAAAATATTATGCATGACCGAATTGAATGCACGTGATTAAGGCAAAGTCACGTGTCGCACAATTCTAATATAATTCGGTCAACGACCATCGCCTTTTAAAGAATGGTAACTTCTGAATTAAACAAATTGAGTTCATATATATATATATATATATATATATATATATATATATATATGCTACCTTTAAGATCTATATATATATATATATATATATATATAAACATCGAACAAAAAGTTCGGAAATTTGTGTTTGGTAGATTATTTCTCTGTTGTAACAATGCTTCTTGGCAATACATTTTATACTGTTGGAAAGCCTGTTTATTTCCCTTTTAAATGGTGCCCCATTTGTAAGGAACATGCATTTGTGGGATGAGCAGCACAGCTGAGTATGTGGGTTGCACCCATGTAAAATTTGCCAAATCTTCTCTGCCAATGCCAAACAGCTTACACCTGCACTGGAACCTGAACATGTGGAGGAACGTTGTGTTCAGCGATGAGTCCAAATTCTGCCTACGGAAGTTGCATCGTAGGGTCAAAGTGTGGAGAAGACGGGGAGAACGCTATGCTGATTGCTGCACCGATAGAGTAACACCTTTTGGTGGAGGCAGTGTGATGGTGTGGGGCGGCATCTCCATCACTGGAAAAACGAGGCTTGTCATCATTGGAGGCAATCTCAATGCAGAGAGATATCGAGATGAGATTCTGCAACCAGTGGCAATCCCATATCTCCACAGTCTGGGACCGAACTCCATCCTCCAAGATGACAACGCTCGCCCCCGCAGAGCAGGGTTTATCAGAGACTACCTCCAGAATTTGGGAGTAGAGAGAATGGAATGGCCTGCCAACAGTCCTGACCTCAACCCAATTGAACACTTGTGGGATCAGCTTGGGCGTGCTGTTCGTGCTAGAGTGACCACACAACCACGTTGGCTGACTTGCGACAAATCCTGGTTGAGGAGTGGAATGCCATCCCATGGTGACCAGCATGAGGAGGAGGTGCCAGGCTGTTGTGGCTGTGTATGGTTCTTCCACACGCTACTGAGGCTCCTGTTTGTTAAATTAATAAATTGTAAAATTGCCAATATGTCTTGTTTCTTCCTTGTTACTGATAGACTTCAATCATCCAATCCACCAAACAACAGTCACTAGCAACAGCAGAATAAGCTGTTTGGCATTGGCAGAGAAGATTTGTTAAATTTTACATGGGCGCAACCCACATACTCAGCTGTGCTGCTCATCCCACAAATGCATGTTCCTTACAAATGGGGCACCATTTAAAAGGGAAATAAACAGGCTTTCCAACGGTATAAAATGTATTGCCAAGAAGCATTGTTACAACAAAGAAATAATCTACCAAACACAAATTTCCGAACTTTTTGTTCGATGTTTATATAGCCTACACACAACCGGAACTTTGACGGTTTCTCTATTGTACCCGACGTTCAGAGGATATTTTTTGCTTTAATGTCGACAGCAGGCGAGTGAAGTAAAATGAATGTAGTTGAATCTGTCAAATTATTTTCTTTTTTTAACTTAATATCTACTTAATATCTACCTAAAGACCGAACTCAAGAAAAATATAGCACGCCGACACCTAGGGTCTGGGCACACATGGAAACTTCACGAATAGGCTATCGCCTAACTCGCTGCATTGCATGCATTGGGTTTGATTTTTACACTATCAATCATCGTTGACTATTTCCGTTAAATAGTAGGCTATAGCCTAGCCTATATGGAAGTAAATAGATTATATAAAAAATAATATTTAGCCCACTTATTTATGTGTTTAATTCACGTTAAACAACAGCAACCAAAACTTTTAGATTGGATTATGATATGAAAACATCAGTAGCCTATTAATGATGTCCAATAGGCTAGTTTAACTGGGCTGCGACTGGGTCTTGTGGGAGCTGGCAAAAGATGAGTCCTCGATAGTCTTTTCACGTGCGAGAGATGCGCAGGGCATAGCGGCGCAATCGCCTGCCAGTGATTTTCTACTATGGCGCCTGACAGTGGTAGCCTACCAGGAACGGGATTCTGGACAACCTTCGGAGCAGGAGTTCAGTTAAAGAACGTAGATTTTTAATTAGAGACTGTCTGCTGTAGTCTCCGCTCTCTAGTTAGCGAGTTCGTGTCGGAGAGAGAGGGGGGCTCGTGTTGATGCAGAGGAGAGTCTCGATATCTTATCTGTTTGCCCACTTTACCCTGTGAAACTCAACACCGGCGGCATCAGCGCACTGGGTGATTGGACTTCTCGCTCCGGTGTGACATAATTTGCGTGCTTTATTTTAACTGAAACAAAATAGCGATGACCGACTCCTCGACACCAGACCCCTGCCCCGTGCCGGACCCCACTATCGTGGAGCCCTCTGCTCGGAACGGACAGTGCGCCCCGACGGAACAGCACCCACCCAAAAGGGAGAATCTCGGAGACCCCTTCAACATGGATCGGGACCAAGAGATGAAAATAAGCGACAGCGTAGAAGGTCAAGGTAAAATTATTTTAAAAATGTGTTTCAAAATTATATAATTTCTGTTATATTGTTCTAGGTTGATAATGGACAGTCTACGCAGCGGGACTTGGGAATGTATTTATGGCGTCTGCAGAGTGCGTTTAATTATTCAGGTGTACATTAAATATATAATGCATACAGAAAGTAGAGAGCAGCTTATTAACATAATTTCGCAACTACTTGTATACAAAGGTAATATTTAATTATTTTAACGAATAAGCAACTATCAATACTTTTTAATAGTACCAAATTATGATAGTTATGCTATTATGTGATAGCCTAATGTATTACATTTTATTGATGTATCTTGGTAATTGAAATTGATGTATCAGATCTATATATCCGTGCATTAGTCGTCTCGACCTTGTTAGAAAAAAAACACAAAAATATAATTCCAATTAAATTATGTGTGACATGTAGCCTAATCAAAGATATGTAAGACAAAGATTAAAACCTTGTTAGGTTTACTGCTGCAGAGTGAAGAATACAGTGGAAAGATTGCAGTGCCTTACAGTGCGCTGTATTGAGATTGCAGTGCCTTACAGTGCGCTGTATTGATTGCCGTTGTCAGACAGTATCGTATACTTTTTTGAGATGTGTGTGTTTTCTGTGGGAGGTGCTTTGACAGATAGTAAAGATCATATGGTGGCCTATTTAGGCCCAATGGTGGTGTTTTAAGTTGCTTGAAATGTTCCTGATTGGGGGTCAATTTGGGTCAGCAGGAGGCTGGAGAAAATTGAAGTCTAAATGGAAGTTACCTTAATACTGGGGGGATTGGAGATCATGAGCCATTATCAGGACTGTGGGCTAATGACATGGTCATTATACAGTCACATTGAGTGATGCACCACAAAGGCACACTGGTTCCATCTATGAGAAAAGAGGAGAAATCAGCCTTTTAATGGTTCATTATTCATTTCCGAGGTCCAATCATAAATATTACATTTCCGTTCACTATATGAACTGTATGAGTCAAATCTTCTCAAAATTACCCAAAAGTTAATTTGATAATCGTTCAGACATACTGTTTTCTGGTGAAACGCAAAACTTCATATGTTTATTCGTGTAAACTTTACATTCGTTACGACTTCTATAAGAATGTGTAATCTTGCCCATTCTGCAGTTACGTCAGCAATAAACATATTGTTGTATACATTTCCCTCTACACTACACCTCAAATCTATTTGCATTTTCAGTCAGCATAATCATCTCAGACTGATAGGCATTCTTTTGATTCCCTGGACAGAGACAGGAAAGGTGCTGTCAAAGAAGAAACGTATGACGTCCACCAGATGAACAATCTTTGTGCAAGGCACTAAGGCGAGGAGATGAGAAAGAATAATATCAAGGCTGGTTATTTTAGTGCTGTCTACAGGATACTGTTCTTTCTCTCGCTCCTCTTTCTACAATTCCTCAGATTTTGCAGAGTCATTTGAATATTGCAGGGAATTCTGTACATGCATTGGCAGTGAGGAGAGTTACGATACTGGATGCAATCTAGAGCAGGTTGCCCAAATGTTTTAATCTCAAGACCCCCTCAAGACCCACTAAATCGACCACCTTGCAGTTGTGGATCCATCACAATTAAATTAAAGTTTACTGTTGACACCTCTGACACCCACAGGATGTAATGCAGTGGCTATTTAACACACTCATTTATGAAATGAAAAATCTAAAACAAGATGTCATAACCTATATTTATATTATGGGCCTATTTATTTATTTATTTATTTTTATAGCAAAATATAAATTTTGTTACTACATGGCATCATTGGTTATGGGTCACATATAGAAGCTTTTAGCTTCTGTTGGCAATTGTGGGTTCAGCCTGTGGAATTGTGGATTCAACCTATGGAATCGTGGGTTCAACCTGTGGAATTGTTGGTTCAGCCTGTGGAATTGTGGGTTCAGCCTGTGGAATCGTGGGTTCAGCCTGTGGAATTGTGGGTTCAGCCTGTGGAATTGTGGGTTCAGCCTGTGGAATTGTGGGTTCAGCCTGTGGAATTGTGGGTTCAGCCTGTGGAATTGTGGGTTCAGCCTGTGGAATTGTGGGTTCAGCCTGTGGAATTGTGGGTTCAACCTGGAACAAGTGGAATTGTTGTAGGTCTATTCAACATTCTTCATGGTTGGGAGATATCAGCAACTGTTAATGAGCATGTGTTTGCTCTGTATTAGACGGCTGACAAATTACACAATCACATGTGAAATGTGGCCATGCTGATTGGTCATGACCAAATTAGCACCTGCCTTCTAGATTTAACCCAATTTTTATTTCATACTAGAAGGAATATTGAATATTAGCTCTAGCTAAGTTCCATTAATATTTGTACCATCTCATTCTTCTAATTGTCAGAGATGTTGTCACATGGTAGGAACTAAGCATCTCACAGCTTTAAAACCAGGCACCAGGGGTGCATACCACCAACATGGAACATGTGACCCTAACTGCTTAATCTCTGTTTCAGTGAGTGTTGCATTCCTTGCTAGTCTCCAGAACCTTGCAGCACATAGCCAAAATCGCACGTGCACGCACGCACGCATGCACACACACACACACACACACACACACACACCTCTCACATCTAGCAGCGTTCATTGTTCAAGTAAAAAGTATTTAATGTAACTTGGCCCTGTGTTTTTATGTGGTCATTCAAACTTTATGTGTCACGTAAAATCATTTATAGTGGAAATAATGTGCAATTCAGCTGTTACACTTAAACATTTTACAAATGACGACACTATATGTTTGAACAAGTGTCTGCAACCAGTGCTTTGGGTGTTTTGAAAGCACATCATGAATAAAATGCTCTCCTTTCTCTAGTGTAAATGATAGTGTTTCTTGGTATGAATGAATGAAGTTGCAATTTAAAACGTGTACATTTTGTACTTGACAACCAAGTATAAACATATCATTTCTGGAGTGTAATTTCTTCAACATTCATTTCAATCATGTTTTCTTCCATGAGGCAATTTTTGTTATTTGACACAAAGTCCGAATGACCGCATTCTCTTCAGATGGTAAGATGAAGAAACACAGGGCCAAGTTTCATTAAATTATTTAGGAAACATTGGGTAGCATTGCTATGGAATAGAGCTTGTTTAATTTGTGTGAGCTAAGATATACAGTGAGCGCCACCATAATTCAATGGACAGTGACACATTTTTTGTTATTTTGGTTCCGTACTCTAGCACTTTGAGTTTGAAGGTTTCCAGCATAATTTACAGCTAAATCTAGTCCCACCCCCCAATTCCCATAGAGATCCATTCAAAAGCAGAGAGGTTATAGTATCGCTTGTAGAAGTACCAGAAAATAAGATATCAAGAGTCTTTTGATATTGTTGGGTCCACAGACATCAGGAAGTCATGGCATGCAAAAGATATGCGACCAAATATTAAAAATGATTACTTTATTCTACATTATGTTAAACTGTCCAATATTTTTTGATGCCTGAAAATGGGGGGACTTTGTACAAAAGCTTCTATATTTCTAAACGGTTCATCTCATATGGATGAAAATACCCTCAAATTAAAGCTGACAGTCTGCACTTCAACCTCGTTGTCATTGTATCCTTTCAAACTCAAAGCGCTAGAGTACAGAATCAAAATAACAAATGATGTGTCACTGTCCAATGAATTATGGTGCTCACTGTATAAGCCAATATTGTTTGTTGTAATTTGTAATTTTGATATCAATACTTTTAATGGCAGGCCTAGATTTCGCTAGTTTTATTTGGCGTTTGCAAGGTAACAGTAACATAGTTAAAGTTGTTAAAATATAACACTAGGAATGCACCAGCGGCATTCTGTGGACGTTGTCACTAAGAAAATTTAATTCATATAGCTCTCCCTTCGTGACCTTTCCAAAAATGTATGTATTGAACATTCTGATATAATTAGACTATCAATATTGCATAAGAAAATAAAGTTACAAAAGTAAATAAATTAATTTAAAAAAATAAAAAATAAAAATAAACTTGTTGCCTGTGTGCTTGATAATGTTGTTGCCACGTTTGATCAGCAACGTTGTTGCGAAATGACAAGGTTGCCATACGCGCTTGTGTTGCCTAGTAAATATAATCGTTATTACATTTATTACTGTATGACTTATGCTAGCGATTCAGTATATCCAGTTAGCTAGCTACAACCCAAGAGGAGTAAAGCTGAATGAGGCACTGAAAGTGGATGACACTGACAGTGCTGATCTGTTATGGGTCTGTGGAAAGTATAGGCTTTTGGGGAGAGTGACAGTGAGCCAGAAAAAAAACTTTCTTTGCCTTAAACCTTTATTTTCTCTGCCTGACAAATGGGATATTTTTTCCAGTACTGTGTAACATTACCTACGGTAAATTCTTTGGTGGTAGTGAGTATGTCGGCTTCACCTGTGTTTAAGTCTAATTTAAACAGTTAACAGTTAATATTGTTCAATTTCTTTGCCTTCGCAATAAAAAATACATTCTTATATGTGAAAAGCATAACATGTGCACATTGTTTCTGTCACAAAAATACATTTAATGGAAGGTACCGGGTACCTCCAGCGTGCCGCCTCAACATAATAATTTTACTGGTCTATCCTGCGATTGCCTACTTTGATCAGATGTTCTTATTGGCAGATCAGATGTTGTTATCCAATGGGGAGAATTATTCTTTGATGATGAAAGGACCAAACGCGACAGTAGGGGTTCTTAAAGTGCTCAATATGAACACCACACAGTGTGGGGGACCCGCAAACAGGGAAGAAAATAATAAACTCTCCTTACAACGAGAGACTCCGCTACCAAACTCAAAGCGACCCGTTTTGGGCGAAATACTCTAACACTAGAGATTAAGACAAACAAACGAACAAAGTCTTATAGCTCACAACGAGGGAGCCGAAAAACACAAACAAGAGGAAAGAAGACGGTGAAGACAATCTGTCTAGGACAGGGAGACAGAGGTTAAGCAAAAGGACATACAAAGGGTGGAGAACAACCTATTCTAAGTTTCTAATAAACTCTTTGACACCCGAAACAAGTCCCGTGTAGCGACAAGTTGAAGATATACAGTCGTAACAAACTGTCCTATACCGTGAATACCGGCTTTCCTTGTCAAATCAATGGCAATATGGAAGCGTCAAACAAAGATGACATAATTTTCAAGTGGGAATGACTATATTTTCATCAGTATAGGGGGTTAGATATCTATGGGTCCTAAACCCCTATGCAAAACAAACGTGAACGCAAACATTTTTACATATCGCGAAAGGGAATACTCCCCTCCCTAATGCGTTTTCTATAGAGCTTGCATATTATGAGACCGTGAAAACTGAAACTTTTAAACAATTAATTTTTCAAAACACAAAATAAGACGTTGCATATACCGTTGCTATGGTTATAATGTACTCTATTGGATAAAAGAGCCAACAATTAAACCAGAATGGACTGTAATGAACGGGACAGGCTTGCAGAGCATGGGGGGTATTACGAGTCGACGTTTCAGATGGTGTAATAGCGGTATAAAGCGTTGTATATTTCTCAAACGGATTTTACAAGACAATAAATGACCAATAAATTTTGAAAGGAACATCTATATCTATAAAACCAAATGGTAGGATTGTAAATTTATTTTATATTTAGTAGCAGATATTCATTGTAGAATACGTGGTACAATGAGACAATAATTTCACGTTTATTTTGCATTTGAGTGAGCAGGGCTTTTCACCGCGTTTTTGGCATATGATCAGGCTATTGTTGGGTTTATCTTGTCGCTATGATGGAATTAAATTTTATACGATGAATAAATATATTTATGAACTAAAACATATATGCTATTGTACATATGCTACATATATTGACTTGTGAAATTAAGTAAAAATTGTTGGTCACAAAAAGTAAATATGTATATTAGACATTGTTCTTGTGTTTTGTGTGAAATTGGGCTGTTTTGTCGTGTTTGGCAGGCCTGCTGGAGAGCAGCATGCGACTAAAGCCCCATGAAGCCCAGAGCTACCGAAAGAAGGCATTGTGGGTATCCTGGATCTCCATCGTGGTGACGCTTATCCTGGCCGTGGCTGCTTTCAGTGAGTACTTGCAGTGTCCAGGCTCTGGTCTGCTGACTATTCAGGAATGATGATGAAGTATGAGGCCAAGTATAGGCCTGTTCAAAACACCCACAATACCTGCAGAATCGCAAATAAGATGGTAATTAGGGCCTGCTTGTTTGAATCCTGCAACACAATTCTTAGTACCTCTGGTTGATCTGCCCTTATGAGAGGGGCAGTGCACCATCATGCCTGTCAGAGAGGGTGATGTCATTAGAAAAATGTTGAGACTGGTATATTAGGTTCTTG
The DNA here is from genome assembly GCA_022702515.1 of Ilyophis sp. 1 JC-2022. Taxonomy (NCBI): domain Eukaryota; kingdom Metazoa; phylum Chordata; class Actinopteri; order Anguilliformes; family Synaphobranchidae; genus Ilyophis; species Ilyophis sp. 1 JC-2022. The sequence continues at coordinate 4,005,811 of CM040398.1, read as the reverse complement.
CAAAGCACTCTCATTCAGGGATGTCCTGGGTAATGAGTGTGGAGAGAGACACAATTGTTCTGTTTTACAAACTTCTACATTATGGATCAAGTACAATGGCAGATAGACAAGCATAAGTAGGCCACTTCTAAGTTGGTATTTGCAAGAATTGAGAAAGGTGGAGGTCAAGGACTAGTGCAAAGGAGAGGAAGAGGGGCCCATAAGGTATACTTTCCAACCCTCCCGATTTTCCCGGGAGACGGCAATGAATATCGGGAGTCCTCCCGTTTTCACAATTTTCCAGATTTTCTCCCGTTTTCCGGACAAATTGTACACTACATGTGTCGACTCCTTGGTTACGTGTACACGAAGAGACTTGAGCGCCGCGAATGAGCGTTAAATAACTCTTGCTGCGCCGACCAATGGTAGTCGGTGATATGGACAGCGAGAGACGGTCGCATGTTCCTGTGGCTCCCTGCATTTATGTTTCGGTATGCATAATAAATGCACCAACAAGTTGTTACCATCACATCTCCGGTATCTGTGTACTTAACCTACAACCACGGTTCTGTGTATTTACTATTACCGACGAGTTGACAGCCATTTAGTCGGGAGAGTCGACCACCTGGACTCGAGGCTCGTCACAAGCTGTCCCAAAGGAGGACGCCATTTTCGTGATTTTTGGGCTTTGCTTGTCAAGGCAGAGCCTGGAGTTTTGTCGAAACTGAAAGCTAACGTTAAGTGACAATTCCACAGTATCTTACTATAGTCGATCTAAAAGACTGGAATGTGAAACGCATGCACTCAGCTGCAATGTCTGCCAGACAACGAAAAGGACGATGTAGCTATTTAAGTAGCATTGCTATTTAAAATGTACTGATCAGGGTCCACATGTATAAACAGTGCTGAGCAGAAAAATGCCCTTAGAAAGCCACGTAAGCGAGTTTTCACTCAGAAGTTTAGATGTATAATATAACATGTGCTGTGAGAATCTGCATACCTCTGCATACGCAATGTTTGGGGTCCGTGTGAAATGTCGACACCAGCAGTTTCGCTCTTCGCTCTAGACCGACACACCTCCACCAGCGACTCTCCTCCCACTTCTGGTGCACGGCGAGTCAAACGGGCTCAGAAGCGTGAAAATACATGCCGACGATGTCACTTCGCCAATACGCTGGCTCGTCACCTGCCATGCGCCAGCCAGAAAATAGAGCTCTTAATAAAAAACTTTTGAATATGTCAGGTTCACTGTTTTATTTGCATTTAAATCATTCATATACTGAATGCATGTTCTACCATGTTTGAGATGATGACAATTATGATTATGAGATAATGTAGAATATATTCAAATTGAGGCTGACAGGAGTGTGACGGATGACCAGGGTGAAGGTCAGGAGGATTACGGATGACCAGGGTGAAGGTCAGGAGGATTACGGATGACCAGGGTGAAGGTCAGGAGTGTGATGGATGACCAGGGTGAAGGTCAGGAGGATTACGGATGATCAGGGTGAAGGTCAGGAGGATTACGGATGACCAGGGTGAAGGTCAGGAGGATTACGGATGACCAGGGTGAAGGTCAGGAGTGTGATGGATGACCAGGGTGAAGGTCAGGAGTGTGACAGATGATCAGGGTGGGCACCATTATCACACTGCAATTAGGAGGTGCAGAGTGTCACATTCCCTGCTAAATGGACGGATCAGTGTTTTTGGAGAAACGGTCGTCTCAGATCCAACCAAGTGGGTCCTGACCCCCCCTCAGCACCCCTGCCCACCGACCTGCAAAAGGCACTGAAAAAGCATCGAATGATTATAACCAGAAAAGTCTGTATATATGACCTAATGTTTTCATCTCATGTTTTGATAGTCATGCTGTTCACATTGGTAATGAGGAGGGAAAGGGGAAAGCCTCGGTAATGAGGAGGGAAAGGAGAAAGCCTCTGCAGTATGTGGTGGTCAGGCAAGGGAGTGGGAGAACATGAACTGGCCAGAGACATTTTCCCAGCTGTCCCTTAAAGAGCAAGACAGAGATAGAGACAGAAGCCCTTTTTATGCACACAGACTTTCTGAGCGCACACAAGCCGTGGTGCTTGAGCACACCGGAGTAACACCTGCCTGCTATTTCATTGGGTTTCTCAGAAACGTGCCAAGCCAAACGTGTTTCATTCTTCCGGCCTGTACATGTGAAAAAACTTCAGTTGTAGTTGCCAGCAGTAAAAAAGACATAGACACAAACAAACATGTTAAATAAAGACGTTCAATTGAATCGGATGTTTCCCATAATAGTGAAGGTATGAGTGGAGTGGAATACATTATGATTATGATTAAAGTTACTATTATTAGTAGTATTATGATAAAAATTATATTTAATTAATTAATTATTCAAATTGAGCATCAAAAGCAATAGCAGTTTCTCATCTGCCTTTACTTTCTTGAGATGTCCAGTGTCATTAAGCAGTCTTTAACAGCTGTAAGGTATATATATAGTATGTCTTCTAAAATCCATAGTTTATGAGTGGGATCTAAATTTTGGTATACGTTTTGGGAATATGACAGTTTATTTAATTTTGCTCGCTATGACACATTCTACACTCTCAAAAAGGATCTGTTTATATCCAACGCACTTTTTGTGGTCCTACTTTTGTGTTACTTTCAACACATTCTGGGTCAAAGTTACCACTTGTATGGTACTTTCAACACTTTTTGTGTCAAATTACACGATTTATGTGTTAAAACGGGAGACTTTTTAAACACAGACCTTAAAAGCTTAACTAGTTGTGTGGAGATGTGACATGTTATGTGTTGTTTTTAAAACATGTGTTTTGAGAGTGATGCATAGCTATGTACACAGAAGGGGCAGATTCCTCTGTGTGAGAAACAGGGCAGATGCATGTACAATCAATCACTTCTTATCTGGTTGTTTTATGTTTCCGACCATGCTTACCACGTGTATAGGCTACATGATTGGTCTTGATTATTCAGGTAATTAATTGTTTGATTTACGTAAGCAAGCAAAACTAATGGAAACAGGTTGAGAATACGTTCGGTTTAAATGCTTTATACTCCTCTTCTAGCGCAGCGGCTGTCATCTTGCCTGCATATTTAACACAATTTTATGACACAAAGAAAAATGTTAGCACACAAAAACTTGCTGTATTTATTGATAGGCTATTTGTTATTCAGTAAATGAATTGCTTGACTGATAATCAATGAAAACGGGTTGCGAGTTTCATCCGTTTAAGGGTACGGTGACGTTTTACACCCCACGATATGCCACTGTGCAGCATGGTGAACTTCTGAGTATAGATGGGGTGAAGTGCGTCTCAATTCAAATAACCTGCTCCGCTCTCGCTCCCTCCCACTCGTTAAACGCAGGAGTATACTCCTGCTTTATTGGTATGTGCGTCATGGTTCGTGGGTTATTGTTTTCTGTCGTTGCGGTTCTCATCCTGGTTTCCTGATTGAGAGGAATTTCTCTCACTCGTTATTCTTTTCACCTGTGCTTCTACCTGCGTGGTATTTAAGTTCCTCACTTCCGCTTCCCCGGCGCTTCTTTGTCATTGGACATTGCATTGAGCCAGGTATAGCCAGGTACTACTGACCTCCTGATATTAAATGTTGTTTATGTTCACGAGGGACTTGCTATTAAGCGTTATTTTCATGTATAGGTTTTGTTCCTCCTGTTAGCATTTTCTGCGCTATTTATTTTTTCTTTTGCTGTTCTCACTGAGACAGTTTTTTTTTGTGGTTTCGTTTTGGTTTTGCATTCTCCGGTCGTCTTATGTGCCAAAGGTGTTCTTTTCTTTTCTTATTTTCCCGGTTTAGCTCCAGTATTGAGCTCGGGAGATTTAGTTTTTTTCATTCACTCGTATATTCGAGTTCACCCTATTTTCATGGGTTGATTTTTATTTGGTTGTGTAAGCTACAAGGAATTCATTTCCTGTCTTTTTTTAATTTGCATTTATAGTAGTTCTCCCTTTATTGGTCCTCACTACGTGAGTGACTTGTTCTGATCCCCCTACCTTTGCGTTTGATTATCCGCTACTAAAATCCATTACAATGTGCATCACATCCTCCCAAGTGAAGTTTACGAGGGTGGAGCAAAAAACTGGATTCCCTGTTTCAATGGCTCTTCTTACTAGAGGAGCTGTCAGGACTCTGAAATACTGCATGAGACCTAGAAGTGGCATGCAATGTAGTTTTCACTGCAATCCAAACAGCCCTATAGCATAAAGCAGGACCAGAGGTGATGAGACACAGGTGAAGAGAGAGGGAAGAGCTGTGTGGGACAGAGGGGGGGGCGGTGAAAACACAGAGGGCAAGAACACAGAGGGCAAGGGCTGCACCGGCTTTCTTTTTGACCTCAATAAATCATCCTGTATTAGGAATGCTAAGCTACTTTTGGTTCCCCTTGCTCCATATTCCTTTTTACATTGACTACCGCAGCCAGGCTGCAATATGAAAACTCAGCTCTTCCCTTAGTTTGTGTCCCTGCATCTACTTAATTTTTTTTATAATGCTCACTATTTAAGAACAGTGTAGACATCCAATATTATTGAAATGCAATATAAGCGGGCTAGCATTTGCTACCTAATCCCTGATTATGAATTCCAAGCACATGCGCTATTTAATTTCTCTCCAGGGGTTATTATAAATAATATTCACAAATAATTTATGTTAGTAAACACAAAGGTAATGTTGCTCTTGTTGCTGTGTGGTGACATAAATTCACTAATGGGTTGGATATCTCCAAATCAAGGCCTGGAATTCACAAACAAATCCATAAAATGCATGCATTAAATAAACAGTAAAAGAGACACAGAGACAGTTTAGTGGTTGGTTTACGAGATGCTGGTTTCTCAGCTGTATCTCAGAGTGCACCTAGGGACGTATCAGCGCTGTGTGCTTGTGCAGATCAGCCCTGCTCAAAACCTGGAACTTGTGGGAGGGTTGTCAAGTCTGCACACTTGCTTGGGATCAACAATCCTGACAGCCTTAAGAAATCCATGAGCAAGTTGACAGAAATGTGATTTATTGATCTGGGTTGAAATATGTTTCAGGTCATTTATGGCGGTAAGGTACAGTAGGTCAGAAAGGAATACTTTCAAATCAGTTGTGATGGATTTTTCTTGAAGCGCAAATTAAACATGTAAAACAATTGGCTGTCCGATCTGTTGATTCACCATCTTGTGACCATGGATGAATCTCAGGTGTTTAATGTGTATGCAGAGCAGAGATCTGCAGTGCTCTGATTAGCTGATGGAAGTGCCCCATTTATTAAATGACTGTTTAAAATGCATCTAAGAGGATCATTCACTTTCTGCAGTGGAATATTTACACTTAAAAACAAGTCTATTAAATCTTGAATGACATAAGTTGCAAGTTCTGGATAGGAAAAACGCCAAGGGGGGTGAATACTTTTGCAAGGCACTGTATAGTCAGTCATGCACACACTCACCTCTTTGCTGTACCTGCCCAGAACTTTTGTAATTTGTTGTTTATCTCAATTACTCCTGGAGATGCACCCTAACCCTAACCCTAACCCTGCTGCAGGGGCTAGAGATGCACCCTAACCCTAACCCTGCTGCAGGGGCTAGAGGTGATCTTCATTCTGCAAGCAAGCACTCATTCTAAATAGTCTTCCTGTACACCATGAATAATTAAATACTTCTTTCATCAGTGGAACAGCAAGCAGAAGCATGTAGATTCAGAGGGCTTGGTTTGCAGGAGAATGCAGTGGGGTTTGACACAGCCACAGACTCATTGCCATGCACAGCCCAGGTTATAGAATACAAGAATAGCTTTTAATTAACACATCTGCCTCGAATGCTGTCATTTATTTATTTATTTTCTGAGCTGCACAAATGCTTTTTAACACAAAAAGAATAACTGGCTACATATTCCATTCACTAATTTCTGTGCAAAATATTCACCACCTTCCCATGAGAGAAAAATTGATATTCATTATAAGGACAGTGGAGTTTTTTTACGTCAGGCATCTAATAATACCCCAGCCTGCCTGTACATAAAGCAGGTCTTTTTTAAAAACGTGTTATTGCTGAATGCTGACTTTTTTTTGCTCCACCTGATGATTAAGTTTGTCTGACTGGTACAGAAATAGCATCAAAACTGCTATTCATCATCGCCTCCACCATTGTTTAAATGAACGTGTGAGGCATATTCTGTATAGATAATATTTTTTCCCTTTTTGGGTGAAAGGTACAGAAACAGGTTAACAAGCAAGGAGGGTAATACAGGAAATGGACTAAAAATAAACCAAGTGCACAGCATGCCAGTGTAGTCTGCCCCAATGGCGCATAATCTGTGCCTTTTTATGGCCTAATGAGGAAATGGGCAACAGCTGAGCTGGTTACCAGTCACCCTCAGATGTGTGTACCTGCAGGATCAGCCTCTGCTGTGTGTGTCTGTGGGATCAGCCTCTGCTGTGTGTGTCTGTGGGATCAGCCTCTGCTGTGTGTGTCTGTGGGATCAGCCTCTGCTCTGTGTGTCTGTGGGATCAGCCTCTGCTGTGTGTGTCTGTGGGATCAGCCTCTGCTGTGTGTGTCTGTGGGATCAGCCTCTGCTGTGTGTGTCTGTGGGATCAGCCTCTGCTGTGTGTGTCTGTGGGATCAGCCTCTGCTCTGTGTGTCTGTGGGATCAGCCTCTGCTCTGTGTGTCTGTGGGATCAGCCTCTGCTGTGTGATCAGCCTCTGCTCTGTGTGTGTCTGTGGGATCAGCCTCTGCTGTGTGTGTCTGTGGGATCAGCCTCTGCTGTGTGTGTCTGTGGGATCAGCCTGAGCTGTGTGTGTCTGTGGGATCAGCCATAGCTGTGTGTGTCTGTGGGATCAGCCTCTGCTGTGTGTGTCTGTAGGTTCCCCATAAGCTGTGTGTGTCTGTGGGATCAGCCTGAGCTGTGTGTGTGTCTGTGGGATCAGCCTCTGCTCTGTGTGTCTGTGGGATCAGCCTCTGCTGTGTGTGTCTGTGGGATCAGCCTCTGCTGTGTGTGTCTGTAGGTTCCCCATAAGCTGTGTGTGTCTGTGGGATCAGCCTGAGCTGTGTGTGTCTGTGGGATCAGCCATAGCTGTGTGTGTCTGTGGGATCAGCCTGAGCTGTGTGTGTCTGTGGGATCAGCCTGAGCTGTGTGTGTCTGTGGGATCAACCTCAGCTGTGTGTGCCTGTAAATAAGCCTGCCACTGTTACTGGTTCTGTAAAGCCTCCCTGAAGGATGTTCTGATGGCGGAAAAAGAGGAAGAGGAACCCTCGTCCCGCCCTTTCCAGTATTGTACTTTGATACATATTTTTACTTTGAAATATGTCCAGTTTCAGGTTCAGTATTTTGCTCACCAATTATGACTATATATACTTCCAACTATAATTTCATACAAGTAAACCTGTCACAGCTGAACAACCTGCCCTACTTGATTGCAGCTTTTGTGTTAGAAACACTCTGGAAAGTCAAAATCTTATGTAAATATCTAAAATATCATTAATTACACACAAAACTGTATGAGCCAATTGAAAACATACATATTCTTAAACTGAAGTAATACTTCCCCAGAAAGTGAACTATCCCTTTCACAGTTAATCATTTTAATGGACTCATTTTAGTCCATGATGTTTGGTGAGTAACCCTGGTAGACTAGACTACTTTTTTTTATCCCAAATGGAAATCATATAAACTCTATTAGTTTAATGAACCCAGAAAAACTTTTTTTCATGATTATCAGTGCAACTTTGGAAGACTATTCTATCCCCAATTGGAACTCTTATCAGTTAAATGAACTTTCTTTGAATTTGTTCAACAGTGAATAGTGCAAACCTTGTTTGACATGTGCAATAACTGTACATAGTTTTGCTTCATCAACTCCATCAAGGATTTATTGGAATTTGCATTCCAGCATCAGTTTTTAAATATTTAAACCAAACAATACTACAAGTCTGATGCTTATTGCTCAAAGCGCTCAGCAGAGCGTTTCAGAGAGAACATGTAGTTAATAAGCAGCCAGGGAAGCATTATTTGCACAGTTGCAAGATCAGTTGTATTGAACCTGCTGACTTGCCCGGTTATTTGCTTTTTTCTGACAGGTGTACAGTATGGCAATGGTTTGTCTACTAGATTAGATTAAGGGGTGGGAGACTAGGGGTGAGTGAGGAGGGCTGGGGTGGGAATCTGCAGCCTTGGTAATGTTTATATGAACCCATGTACACTACCCAATAACTAGCCAGAATCCTACCAGCTGTTAAAATTAGCCAGAAACTTACCAGCTGTTATAACTATCCATAAACTTACCAGCTGTTATAACTAGCCAGAAACTTACCAGCTGTTATAACTAGCCAGAAACTTACCAGCTGTTATAACTAGCCAGAAATGTACCAGCTGTTATAACTAGCCAGAAACTTACCAGCTGTTATAACTAGCCAGAAACGTACCAGCTGTTATAACTAGCCATAAACCTACCAGCTGTTATAACTAGCCAGAAACTTACCAGCTGTTATAACTAGCCAGAAACTTACCAGCTGTTATAACTAGCCAGAAACGTACCAGCTGTTATAACTAGCCAGAAACTTACCAGCTGTTATAACTAGCCAGAAACATACCAGCTGTTATAACTAGCCAGAAATGTACCAGCTGTTATAACTAGCCAGAAACTTACCAGCTGTTATAACTAGCCAGAAACGTACCAGCTGTTATAACTAGCCATAAACCTACCAGCTGTTATAACTAGCCAGAAACTTACCAGCTGTTATAACTAGCCAGAAACTTACCAGCTGTTATAACTAGCCAGAAACGTACCAGCTGTTATAACTAGCCAGAAACTTACCAGCTGTTATAACTAGCCAGAAACTTACCAGCTGTTATAACTTACCAGCTGGTATAACTAGCCAGAATCCTACCAGCTGTTAAAATTAGCCAGAAGCTTACCAGCTGTTATAACTAGCCAGAAACTTACCAGCTGTTATAACTAGCCATAAACTTACCAGCTGTTATAACTAGCCAGAAACTTACCAGCTGTTATAACTAGCCAGAAACGTACCAGCTGTTATAACTAGCCAGAAACTTACCAGCTGTTATAACTAGCCAGAAACTTACAAGCTGTTATAACTTACCAGCTGTTATAACTAGCCAGAAACTTACCAGCTGTTATAACTAGCCAGAATCCTACCAGCTGTTAAAATTAGCCAGAAGCTTACCAGCTGTTATAACCAGCCAGAAACTTACCAGCTGTTATAACTAGCTAGAAACTTACCAGCTGTTATAACTAGCCAGAAACTTACCAGCTGTTATAACTAGCCAGAAACTTACCAGCTGTTAAAATTAGCCAGAAGCTTACCAGTTGTTATAACTAGCCAGAAATGTACCAGCTGTTATAACTAGCCAGAAACTTACCAGCTGTTATAACTAGCCAGAAACGTACCAGCTGTTATAACTAGCCATAAACCTACCAGCTGTTATAACTAGCCAGAAACTTACCAGCTGTTATAACTAGCCAGAAACTTACCAGCTGTTATAACTAGCCAGAAACGTACCAGCTGTTATAACTAGCCAGAAACTTACCAGCTGTTATAACTAGCCAGAAACTTACCAGCTGTTATAACTTACCAGCTGGTATAACTAGCCAGAATCCTACCAGCTGTTAAAATTAGCCAGAAGCTTACCAGCTGTTATAACTAGCCAGAAACTTACCAGCTGTTATAACTAGCCATAAACTTACCAGCTGTTATAACTAGCCAGAAACTTACCAGCTGTTATAACTAGCCAGAAACGTACCAGCTGTTATAACTAGCCAGAAACTTACCAGCTGTTATAACTAGCCAGAAACTTACAAGCTGTTATAACTTACCAGCTGTTATAACTAGCCAGAAACTTACCAGCTGTTATAACTAGCCAGAATCCTACCAGCTGTTAAAATTAGCCAGAAGCTTACCAGCTGTTATAACCAGCCAGAAACTTACCAGCTGTTATAACTAGCTAGAAACTTACCAGCTGTTATAACTAGCCAGAAACTTACCAGCTGTTATAACTAGCCAGAAACTTACCAGCTGTTAAAATTAGCCAGAAGCTTACCAGTTGTTATAACTAGCCAGAAACTTACCAGCTGTTATAACTAGCCAGAAACTTACCAGCTGTTATAACTAGCCAGAAACGTACCAGCTGTTATAACTAGCCAGAAACTTACCAGCTGTTATAACTAGCCAGAAACTTACAAGCTGTTATAACTTACCAGCTGTTATAACTAGCCAGAAACTTACCAGCTGTTATAACTAGCCAGAATCCTACCAGCTGTTAAAATTAGCCAGAAGCTTACCAGCTGTTATAACCAGCCAGAAACTTACCAGCTGTTATAACTAGCTAGAAACTTACCAGCTGTTATAACTTACCAGCTGGTATAACTAGCCAGAATCCTACCAGCTGTTAAAATTAGCCAGAAGCTTACCAGCTGTTATAACTAGCCAGAAACTTACCAGCTGTTATAACTAGCCATAAACGTACCAGCTGTTATAACTAGCCAGAAACTTACCAGCTGTTATAACTAGCCAGAAACTTACAAGCTGTTATAACTTACCAGCTGTTATAACTAGCCAGAAACTTACCAGCTGTTATAACTAGCCATAAACCTACCAGCTGTTATAACTAGCCAGAAACTTACCAGCTGTTATAACTAGCCAGAAACTTACCAGCTGTTATAACTAGCCAGAAACGTACCAGCTGTTATAACTAGCCAGAAACTTACCAGCTGTTATAACTAGCCAGAAACTTACCAGCTGTTATAACTTACCAGCTGGTATAACTAGCCAGAATCCTACCAGCTGTTAAAATTAGCCAGAAGCTTACCAGCTGTTATAACTAGCCAGAAACTTACCAGCTGTTATAACTAGCCATAAACTTACCAGCTGTTATAACTAGCCAGAAACTTACCAGCTGTTATAACTAGCCAGAAACGTACCAGCTGTTATAACTAGCCAGAAACTTACCAGCTGTTATAACTAGCCAGAAACTTACAAGCTGTTATAACTTACCAGCTGTTATAACTAGCCAGAAACTTACCAGCTGTTATAACTAGCCAGAATCCTACCAGCTGTTAAAATTAGCCAGAAGCTTACCAGCTGTTATAACCAGCCAGAAACTTACCAGCTGTTATAACTAGCTAGAAACTTACCAGCTGTTATAACTAGCCAGAAACTTACCAGCTGTTATAACTAGCCAGAAACTTACCAGCTGTTAAAATTAGCCAGAAGCTTACCAGTTGTTATAACTAGCCAGAAATGTACCAGCTGTTATAACTAGCCAGAAACTTACCAGCTGTTATAACTAGCCAGAAACGTACCAGCTGTTATAACTAGCCATAAACCTACCAGCTGTTATAACTAGCCAGAAACTTACCAGCTGTTATAACTAGCCAGAAACTTACCAGCTGTTATAACTAGCCAGAAACGTACCAGCTGTTATAACTAGCCAGAAACTTACCAGCTGTTATAACTAGCCAGAAACTTACCAGCTGTTATAACTTACCAGCTGGTATAACTAGCCAGAATCCTACCAGCTGTTAAAATTAGCCAGAAGCTTACCAGCTGTTATAACTAGCCAGAAACTTACCAGCTGTTATAACTAGCCATAAACTTACCAGCTGTTATAACTAGCCAGAAACTTACCAGCTGTTATAACTAGCCAGAAACGTACCAGCTGTTATAACTAGCCAGAAACTTACCAGCTGTTATAACTAGCCAGAAACTTACAAGCTGTTATAACTTACCAGCTGTTATAACTAGCCAGAAACTTACCAGCTGTTATAACTAGCCAGAATCCTACCAGCTGTTAAAATTAGCCAGAAGCTTACCAGCTGTTATAACCAGCCAGAAACTTACCAGCTGTTATAACTAGCTAGAAACTTACCAGCTGTTATAACTAGCCAGAAACTTACCAGCTGTTATAACTAGCCAGAAACTTACCAGCTGTTAAAATTAGCCAGAAGCTTACCAGTTGTTATAACTAGCCAGAAACTTACCAGCTGTTATAACTAGCCAGAAACTTACCAGCTGTTATAACTAGCCAGAAACGTACCAGCTGTTATAACTAGCCAGAAACTTACCAGCTGTTATAACTAGCCAGAAACTTACAAGCTGTTATAACTTACCAGCTGTTATAACTAGCCAGAAACTTACCAGCTGTTATAACTAGCCAGAATCCTACCAGCTGTTAAAATTAGCCAGAAGCTTACCAGCTGTTATAACCAGCCAGAAACTTACCAGCTGTTATAACTAGCTAGAAACTTACCAGCTGTTATAACTAGCCAGAAACTTACCAGCTGTTATAACTAGCCAGAAACTTACCAGCTGTTAAAATTAGCCAGAAGCTTACCAGTTGTTATAACTAGCCAGAAACTTACCAGCTGTTATAACTAGCCAGAAACTTACCAGCTGTTATAACTAGCCAGAAACGTACCAGCTGTTATAACTAGCCAGAAACTTACCAGCTGTTATAACTAGCCAGAAACTTACCAGCTGTTATAACTTACCAGCTGTTATAACTAGCCAGAATCTTACCAGCTGTTATAACTAGCCAGAAGCTTACCAGCTGTTATAACTTACCAGCTGTTATAACTAGCCAGTGAGACGAAGTGCGTGGAGGGTTGGACCCGAGAAGCACGACTCAGAACAATGGATGTAATAAATACCCGCAAGGGCTTTATTAAGGAAAGTTCCGTAATCGTTGTCTTAGCACAAGCAAAGGTCATACACAAAAAGATCCAGCCAATAAACAAAAGTACCGAGGGAGAAGGCAGTCTCGTCGTCGGTAAGCCAGGCAGTAGTTTGGAACCAGGAAGGCAATCAGCGTGGCAGAGGTACAAACGGGAGAAGGCAAAAGAATAGTCGAAAAAACAAGCAGGGTCAGACCGGAGTCCTCGCCGCGTGGCAAAAGTACAAAATCAGCAAACAGGAATCGTGGTCAGGACAGGCAGTGAAAACAAAAGGCTGGCAGTAAACAGTGGTCAAAAAACAGGCTTGGATCAAAACAGGAAATCAGAATAAGTATGCTTGACAAATGCTTAAGAGTGCTAGTGAGGCAACAATTTCGCACAGAACCGGTGAAAACTGAGGGTTTATATGTGTGTGTAGACAGGTGCAAACGCTTAGCTTGAGAACAGAGAGAAATTAGAAACAGCTTGGGAAAACGAGATAAAGATCATTAGTCAATTAGTCTGTTAGTAATTATCCCATCCTAGCGTTAGTAAATTAGTTCATTAGTAAGGACATGCACTAGAAACGTAAGGTAACAATTAACTACAAGAGATTAGATGGTTAGTAAGCAATGATCTAGCTAATTGTTAGTAATCTGTTAGTTAGACAAGGAATGGCAGATACAATGGAAAACACGTAAGCAAAAGCGGGAGAGAGAGAAAGCATGAACGCGAGTTCGCGGAAACACACAGAAATGTATGAAACTAATAAACTATGACAGAACGTGAATACAAATAAGGGCGTGATATAACAATAAACATAAAACATGGCGTGGAACGGTTAGAACCGTAACAGCCAGAATCTTACCAGCTGTTATAACTAGCCAGAAGCTTACCAGCTGTTATAACTAGCCAGAAACTTACCAGCTGTTATAACTAGCCAGAACCGTACCAGCTGTTATAATGTTTTTTACTGCCTATTTGTCAATTACCCAGTTACTGTTTTAATTCAGCCATTTTTTTCAAGCTGAATTAATTTGAATTTAAGCTGGAGATACTATAGAAATGCAGAGGGCCCACGGGACATGTGTGAATGGAAGAGCTATGAATTGTTTTCTCTGCAGATTCCAAGTCTGTGGTGCACTGAAGTATGTATTAGTTTTGACCTCTTGTTACCCCAATTAGTTCAGTTCTAGATTCCCATATTATCCTTCATGGGCAAGGTTCTGGAATGTAGACGGTCACACTTAAAGGCTTATTAAGAGCTAGGAACTGCTCTTTCTCCTATCACAATATCTCCCTCCATCGCTTTTGCTTTGTGTGACGTCATCTTCTTAAATCATGTGCTCTGATTGGTCAAGCTGGCCCTTCACCTGTTTCCTTAAATCATGTGTTCTGATTGGTCAAGCTGGCCCTTCACTTGTCTCCTTAAATCATGTGCTCTGATTGGTCAAGCTGGCCCTTCACTTGTCTCCTTAAATCATGTGCTCTGATTGGTCAAGCTGGCCTTTCACCTGAAGTTCACCAGCTTAGGCTAAGGAGCAGGATTGTTGGGTAAATGTTCAGTGGTGTCCCTGAGTCTCCTCAAGGCTCTTCCTTAGAGAGAGTAGAGCTGAGCATCTGGACGAGCAGCTTGGCTGCAGGACTCTGAGGTGACAGGACACTGAGGTACTCAGGTACTCAGGTACTCAGTGGGTGAGGAGGTCTATCAAGGCCTTTATTTAAATCCATGATTAGTTAATTATTCTTGGGATAAAACAAAAACCTGCACCCGCATCTGCCTTTTTTGTTTTCGATTGGACACCCCTGCTATAGAAGAATGTGTTATGAAAAGTACACTAAAATCCTCATGTATTTGAACCCATCGCTGGACTTTCAGCTTAGCATTACAGCAGAGAGGCCAGAGTTTCAGTTGTCATTCTTCAAAGGGCTGCAAGGTGACGATTATCTTATATAGAGCATAACATTGGAGCATTGCATGGTTTAACCTCTGATTCTGGTGGAGCTCAGTGGGTCTCGGCCCGCCCGTGTCTCATGTTCCTATCAGTGACAGCTCTGCACCTGACGGCATGGCGCCAGCGACAAGCCTAATTAGAAAGCCGCTCAGCGCTCCCGCCTTCCTGTAGGACACATCTGTTACGTCTCTGGCTCCCTCACCTCAGTGCGAAATGCGTTTATGTCCCGAGCAGACCCTGTGAACGCTCAGCCAATCCTCAGGTCATTGCCTGGTGTTAAATCAGCATGTGCCAGCCTGTGAGGCTGTAAGGTCAGGCAGCACGGACAGCTCAGGAAGGCCAGAGCTCACAAAATGAGCAATTTTTTATTGTCCAAACGCACCAGTGTCTCTATTATACAAACATGTTTCAGCTTAACACTAACTTTAGCCTGTCATGGGCGTAACTCATATTTTAAAACAGTACCGTTAGTGTTATAAACCAAAATGTTGGTAGAACAGGGCTTTCATTTCCATTGGTGAAAGAGTGCCGCTAATACTAGTTGGATACATGAGTCAGCTGCTGGGTGAGAGATTGTGACAAGCAATAACTAAACTCCTCAAAAAAAGTTTGGAAACGTTATTTCGGTCGATTATTCCTCCCCTTTAATAATACCAATTGGTATTGTATTTTATATCGTTGGAAAGCCTGATTAGTCACCTTTACAACGAGGTACAACTTGTAAGGATCATGCATTCGTGGAATGAGCAACACAGCTAACCGTGTGGGTAGCGGCCCAAAAAAATGTGCCAAAATCCCCTGCAATATTCTTCTGTTGGTATTCACTCTCGTTTTGAGTTGCTTGGTGGACTGGATGATTGCACTCTCCCACAGTAATAAGGAAAAAACAACACATATTGGCCATTTTTACACTTTATTCATTTTACACTGTCAGGGACCTCAGTAGCGTGTGGAAGATCCATACGCAGCCACAACAGCTTGGCACCTCCTCCTCATGCTGGTCACCAGCCTGGTCACACACTGCTGTGGGATGGCATCCCATTCCTCAACCAGGATTTGTCGCAAGTCAGTGTCATGGTGTGGGGCGGTATCTCTCTCACAGGCAAAACAGAACTTGTCATCATTGAAGGCAATCTCAATGCAGTGAGATATCGGAATGAGATTCTGGAGCCAGTGGCGATCCCATATCTCCAGAATCTGGGACCTAACTCCATCCTCCAGGATGACAACGCTCGCCCCCACAGAGCCAGGATCATCACAGAGTACCTCCAGAATTTGGGAGTGGAGAGGATGGAATGGCCTGCCGTGAGTCCAGACCTCAACCCAATTGAACACTTGTGGGATCAGCTTGGGCGTGCTGTACGTGCCAGAGTGACCAACGCAACCATGTTGGCTGACTTGCGACAAATCCTGGTTGAGGAATGGGATGCCATCCCACAGCAGTGTGTGACCAGGCTGGTGACCAGCATGAGGAGGAGGTGCCAAGCTGTTGTGGCTGCGTATGGATCTTCCACACACTACTGAGGTCCCTGACAGTGTAAAATGAATAAAGTGTGAAAATGGCCAATATGTGTTGTTTTTTCCTTATTACTGTGGGAGAGTGCAATCATCCAGTCCACCAAGCAACTCAAAACGAGAGTGAATACCAACAGAAGAATATTGCAGGGGATTTTGGCACATTTTTTTGGGCCGCTACCCACACGGTTAGCTGTGTTGCTCATTCCACGAATGCACGATCCTTACAAGTTGTACCTCGTTGTAAAGGTGACTAATCAGGCTTTCCAACGATATAAAATACAATACCAATTGGTATTATTAAAGGGGAGGAATAATCGACCGAAATAACGTTTCCGAACTTTTTTTGAGGAGTGTATATGAGTTGAACCTCCTCAATGGTGGTAAATCTATAGCAGACCTTCGGGGCTATTCCTGCCTGTAACCCATTCAAATCCTCGTAAAAGATGAATAGAACAGCAAACATTCTGTCTGAAAAACTAGAATTCTCAAATTCTCAAACTAGAATTGAGCAGTCCTATTAATAGCAGGTCAGAAATACCTTGAAAAGACTATAAAAAAGGTTTCAGAGGAACGTAGGGAGGAATTTTTCAGACATATTTCAATTATTAATTAATTATATTTTAAAATATGATAATAGATAAATATAAGACAATTTAATGGTTTTGCAGATGGTGGCCACAGACCATTTCTCTCTCCTTATCCTTCCTGAGTGATTTTTCTCTAGTTTTGCATTTTGCTAGTGCCCTTGTCACTACTGGTAGCATGAGACGGTACCTGCAGCCCATTCAGGTTGCACAGGTAGTCCAGCTCCTCCAGGATGGCACATCCATACGTGCCGTCGCAAGAAGGTTTGCTGTGTCTCCCAGCGCAGTCTCAAGAGCGTGGAGGAGATACCGGGAGACGGGCCATTACACGAGGAGAGTTGGACAGGGCCGTAGAAGGGCAACAACTCAGCGGCAGGACCGGTATCTGCTCCTTTGTGCGAGGAGGAACAGGAGGAGCACTGCCAGAGCCCTACAAAATGACCTCCAGCGGGCTACTCGTGTGCATGTTTCTGACCAAACTATCAAAAACAGACTCCATGAGGGTGGCATGAGGGCCCGACGTCCTGTAGCGGGACCTGTGCTCACAGCCCAGCACCGTGCAGCTCGATTGGCATTTACCAGAGAACACCAGAATTGGCAGGGTAGCCCAGGCCATTGGCGCCCCGTTCTCTTCACAGATGAGAGCAGGTTCACACTGAGCACATGTGACAGACGTGAAAAAGTCTGGAGATGCTGTGGGGAATGTTATACTGCCTGCAACATCATCCAGTATGACCGGTTTGGTTTACTTGACTTGGTGTTATACTGTGATGATTAAGTGTTCCCTTAATCTTTTTCAGCAGTTTATGTTTTTATATATTTATGTGTCCATTTATTTAATTTATTTTATTTAAGTCTTGGTGTGACATTTATGAGTAATTCAACTGGTGAATTTATATATTTATTGAATTAAGTCTGAAGATAATTTTTTTTTTTAAACGAAAAAAGCTGTATTGAAAACAATCTGAGTGTGTTATAATACTTTGAATTTATTCACACATATAGCAAGAACCTCTTAAAACTATCTCATATGTTTCTTTCTTTCTGATTTCTAGCCGTTTCCTTCATGAGACACAGTGCCTCTGCTTTTGGATTTGCTGTAAGTACCTGCTCTACTTCTTTTAATATTTAGTTAATTAATCACAAACAACTTTGACCTCACTGGCTGTTTAGGCAGCTGATCAAATGTTCACCATGGTAACACTGTGGTGTGACTGTACATTAACAGGCCTCTCCATCAGTGCCGGAATGTAATGAAAGCTCCTTAATTAAAGTCTGTGGTTAAGTGGAAGTGACAAAGACACTTTGGAGAGTTGAACTTAATAATAATAATAATAATAATAATAAGCGGTTGGTTTTTTTTCCTCAGTTTGACGCAACATTGGATGTGCTGTCCTCCATTATTGTTTTGTGGCGCTACAGCAACGCGGCTGCAGTGCACTCTGCCCACCGGGAGTATATGTGAGTACACTTTGTAGGGTGTGTAGTGCACTCTGCCCACCGGGAGTATATGTGAGTACACTTTGTAGGGTGTGTAGTGCACTCTGCCCACCGGGAGTATATGTGAGTACACTTTGTAGGGTGTGTAGTGCACTCTGCCCACCGGGAGTATATGTGAGTACACATTGTAGGGTGTGTAGTGCACTCTGCCCACCGGGAGTATATGTGAGTACACTTTGTAGGGTGTGTAGTGCACTCTGCCCACCGGGAGTATATGTGAGTACACTTTGTAGGGTGTGTAGTGCACTCTGCCCACCGGGAGTATATGTGAGTACACTTTGTAGGGTGTGTAGTACACTTTGTAGGGTGTGTAGTGCACTCTGCCCACCGGGAGTATATGTGAGTACACTTTGTAGGGTGTGTAGTGCACTCTGCCCACCGGGAGTATATGTGAGTACACTTTGTAGGGTGTGTAGTGCACTCTGCCCACCGGGAGTATATGTGAGTACACTTTGTAGGGTGTGTAGTGCACTCTGCCTACCGGGAGTATATGTGAGTACACTTTGTAGGGTGTGTAGTGCATAGAATTGAGACAAAAATAAATAATAATAATGTCTCTCTTTACCATTAATATCTTCTGATCATGTTCATGAAGAACTGTTCGTTCTTTTTTCTCTCTTTTTTTACAAGTGCATGTTTCTACCCACGATTGTTTGAATGTTACCAGATGAATGGAACTAACGCTAGCTGCTAACATTACACCCTCTGGGAGTAACTCAGTAATGTTAGTAGACCCAGACTAGTTGCTACATTGCTGTGGTGTGATATAACGTTAGCTGTATCAGATCATGACGGGGGGGGGGGGGGGGGGGGGGGGGAGTAAATGTACTGTGTTGAGTCACTACGACCAAAAACGACCACACTTTGCTATTGTCCATTTTGCTAATAGTTTACAGCAGAGAGGCCAGAGTTTCAGTTGTCATTCTTCAAAGGGCTGCAAGGTGACGATTATCTTATATAGAGCATAACATTGGAGCATTGCATGGTTTAACCTCTGATTCTGGTGGAGCACAGTTGGCCTTGGCCCGCCCGTAGTTAATAGTTAATAGTTTATGAGGTCATCAATTAGAATTCTAGAATGCATTTTTAGAACAATCACACCGATGTGATCAAGCCTCCTCACCAAGCTGCAGCAATTCCAGCTAGCTAGCTAACCAGGTAGCTATGTGCACATTGGCTTGACTCTGTGACCTGCAGCAATTCCAGCTAGCTAGCTAACCAGGTAGCTTTGTGCACATTGGCTTGACTCTGTGACCTGCAGCAATTCCAGCTAGCTAGCTAACCAGGTAGCTTTGTGCACATTGGCTTGACTCTGTGACCTGCAGCAATTCCAGCTAGCTAGCTAACCAGGTAGCTTTGTGCACATTGGCTTGACTCTGTGACCTGCAGCAATTCCAGCTAGCTAGCTAACCAGGTAGCTATGTGCACATTGGCTTGACTCTGTAACGTTACGTTCTTTGGGCAATGTATTTTAGTTTTACTGATGAAAGTACATGCAGGACAGCATTGCTACATTAGCTATCTTTGCTACTTTATTCTGCAGTGTTTTCATGATCATAGAAATGTAAACATTGTGTTGCCTACTTCAAAAGTTTGTTTCATAGGTTTGCTAACTTGTTAATAATAATTAGCCTAGATAACGTTGCAATCTCAATAGTGCAGGACAGGATAGTATGACGGTGAAATTATTAGTATGTACATGTTAGCGAACCTTGGCTATTTTTGCTACGTTCTTTGGCGGTATTTTATGACAGAAATATATACGTAAGCACATTGTTGCCTACTGCAAAAGGTCACTATATTAGTTGGCCAGCTAGCTAGTAATGTAGTATTCATAAAACATTAGAACGAGAATGGTACACTTGGTACAACAACAACACTTCCTGTTTTGCGTCAGTGAAAAAATACCACATGTAGAGGTTGCTAGATCCTACGCACAGCATCTTTAAATACATAGTTAATCTACAAACTTTTTAAATGTAATTGTCGGTAATAATAAAAAATGGGGGGCACTAGAAGCACACACACTATATCCAAATCGGCTATCTTCTCAGTAAACCTAGTATTTAATTTACACTTATCACAAGTAAAGTTCCCGTTAATAATGGAGAAGGAATAGGTAAACATGTCACATACCAGACAAGAGATAGCCCAATCGGGCGAGGAAGGAGAAACTGTGTGAGGAATGGGAGAGACTGAGGGGTCAAACGAAGCCATAGCTTACCCTTATATTTGTCGGAAGCAGGATCAACACTTTGTAAAGGCCGGCTCGGCAGCAAATTTGTCTTACCTAACGTTACTTTGTAGCCTAATATATTTTATTTTGTTTTTAAGAAAATGTGTATCTATCACAGACTTGCCAGCACAATACGATCCACCCCCAAACTTTTCTACAGCACAGCTCAACTCACTCATCAAAGCAGAAACAGGAAACAGGAAACTGGTGTCTTCTAAACAGAAAGTGCATCAGGTACTGTATATAGTACAGTAAGCAAGGGAAAAAGCCGAATGCTTATTTGTACAACGTTTAAAAAATATATCTAAACATCTGCTTTTTACAGTCTGTGGCTGTGGCAAGATGAAGGTCTTAAGTGCTTTGGGCTATTCATAGCACCCTCTTATTTTACTGCCCTGCAGTGCAACTGGAGAGGCTGAGTTTTTCGCAAGGTTACCCTTTTAAACAATCCTGCATTAAAGGGTAAAGTAGTTTATAATTTCAGACAAACATGAATACTGTAATTGGGATGGATACGTCTACCAATAGGGGGCCAATGTGGATCGGGCTAAAGTGTTTGCTTTTTACAATTGTAATTTATTAGCTACGTTTGCATTGTGCATTTCGGAGGCTACATTTTGTCAAGTGAATTTAACAGAAAATAAAAATAAATGCATGTTCAAATCGATATTCAGAAGCTACATTTAGTTGCATTTTGAATTTACATATGCGGTATGCGTGGTCCTGAGCAGGTGTAAATTTTGTTTGTACGTACGAACAAATCTCAGATAGGAAAACTTTGATGAATGCCAAAATACAGGCAAAATTGCTGATATGAACGATTTACGCAGAAATTTATGAATGAGGCCCATTGGCTCTAATTTTGTGGTGACCTGAAAGGATTCTGGACAAAGCTCAGTCCTTCCACAGCAGTGAAATAACATCCAGTGCATCGCTAACTTGACAAACGTCTTCTGTCTGTGTTTACTGTCCACAGTGGGGGCACAGCAGTTTTACATGTGTGTGTTTTGTGGTTCTCTGCAGAGCGTGTGTGATCCTGGGGGTGGTGTTCATCCTGTCCTCCCTGTGCATTCTGGGAAAAGCCATCCATGATCTGGCCACCGAGCTGCTCCCTGAAGTTGTAAGAAAAGTAGCTTTTCTGTTTCCAGCCAGACACCAGCAAAGTCATTTTACTCCCACTATTTTACAAATCAGGGGCGACTGCACATAATATTCCTCATTTTACTCATTTACAAAGCTTCTCAGCCCCAGGGGCTTACGGCACATTTACAAAGCTTCTCCGCCCCAGGGGCTTACGGCAGGTACATACAGTTCCCCTACAAGATGCAAAAACAGGTGGAGGTAAAGCAGGGTTTTTATGAAATTGCCAGTGTTATCGGTGCCATAGACTGCACACCGTTTTTGTTGAAAAGTTTGGCGAAACGCAATCTCAGCGTTCAGGGGGAAAACCGGATAAACTGGGATAAACAACAACTTTATTTAAAAGTGAAAGTTTATTAACCGGTTAGAATGTAGCCAGCAGGCTATATTCCGATAAAACATGAGCTGTGTGGGACATTCGCATCAATGTGATGAAAAAAATCTACCTTTTCCACACGGTTTGATGAATCCGGCATACATTTTTCGTAGCAACTCCCTTCGGACATAAATGGTAGGAGCTATGGCAACATGTCAGGCAAGGGAGTGGAGGAATGGGGACATGGTAGGAGCTATAAAGTTTGAGGTTCAACATTTAATATATTCGTATTTAGTGTTGCATCTAAATTATAGTGGTCCTGATTGCTACTCAACGCTAACAATCACACTGCTGGTGGTAATCAAAAGATGACAGGTACCTCTTTCCAAGTAGGTCTACCCCCCTCCCCCAATCATAATAGTTCCACATAAAAATATTGGAATATAATTATAAAACTGGACATTTTGAACAAGTAATATAAAATATATTTAGTCTAGCTCTTTTGTTAAAAAAAATGTCTGTGTTGTAAAACAGAATATTTTCGTTTAATTAATTACATTGCGAGTTTGGGCTCATGGAAGGGCGAGATTGGGACCACAGGCGGAATCAAGAAGCGGCACAGACGGTCTATCGAGTCCATTTTAAAATACAAACAACAAACTAGCATAAATACAGTAACCAAGTTTGATGGTTTGTAAGTGACATTTCAAAACGGGGCACATGGGGACTCTACCTGTGCCTTTGCTTTCTTTAAAAATGTGTTTTTAAAGGCAGGAGTTGTGAAAAAGTGGCCAGATTAGGCACAGCTACGCTAGTCAAAACAGGCAAGAATTGACTTATTTTGCCCGTGGTAGGAAGAGCTTCATCAGAATTACATTTCTGATTCAAATAATTTTTGTTGAGATCATTTTATGATCACAAACTCATTATTTGGTTGAATACACTGTTCTGAGAGATAGGCAAGAGGGCACTGCAAATGTGACAAAAAATAAATAAACGCATCAACCGTAAAGGCTACAAATGATGTATTATTCCATTTACAAACTTTACAATCTTATTTATTTTGAAAGATATTTTTAAATTAATTGTATAGTACATTTTGCTCTGGTAATCCACTGTAAATCCACCCCTCCAGTTGCATCAAGGTAATCCATATTTTTTGGATCAAACTGATCCCACTCCTATGTTTTTGTTTTGAACTACCCGTTTTGAAGATTAGATCCAGATTAAAGCTTGGATTTGATTTCCTGATCTAATCGGATATCAAAGTGATCCCGATCCTGTTTTTTGGTTTTGAACTACCCAAAATCCAAATCTGATCCAATCGGAGAGGGATTAATAGTTTTGAACTATAGGCCCTGGGGTCAGATGAGGATGTCAAGCTGTGTGACTCTGTGTCTCTGTGACCCGAGAAGCAGGTTTCATTCCATTACAACGAGGCCTCAATCACTGAGTGTGAATTCCATTTGCAAGACTCTCTGTGGGATGTTGTGAAGACAACCTCCAGTGAGATAGCGAGAAGGCGAGAAATTTGATCACATATTCTATGAAACAGTGAGGTGCGAGAAGCCGTGTTTCTGTGTGGCGTCACCAAGCGTGGGTGGGTGGGGGTGAATATTCTCAGACACTCGTCCCAGAATAGTCTAATTGCACTATTACCAGGCAATGTTGGCCTTTTTCAGTGACTGCGGAAGACATGGCTTTGTTGCAGTCCTGAGCGGCTCTGACCTCTGACCTTTCTGAACTGAAAGGTGTAAAAGCTCAGCATAATCCTATTGTTTTAGGCGCAGACTGTAAAAGGGTCTAAAATATTCCCAAGAAATCAGTTGTGGCTCCATCTGTGCTCAGTTTACGGATACTGGGGCTCATGAAACCCTGTGTTAATTGGACACATTGGATTGCCAACCTTCTGCTGAGGAGGTGGGTTTGCAAATGAATTCTGGATGGTTATAATGCATGTCGTACCTATTCCTACATCCTTCCCCAACCAGCATAACTTCCTCATGGGGTTTGGGCAGGGGGTTGACCAAGTCACCTTGAAATTATGTCAGTTTTGAGAAGAACATTTTACACAGTGTGTTATGTCATCTTTCATAAAGTATCACATTTGATAATAAATTCTTATAATCATTTATATGATTATAAAAATAATAACCATTAATGTCTATCATTTCATTAATTGCCTATCAAAAGCATGTTATGCTAATGAAGGAATCATTCATAGATTATGCTGGCTGGAGGAATACTTTATTGTCAGGAATGGCAAGCACAGTCTAGACAATATGGAAACACACAATTATTTTCAATTAGCTGTAAAGGACACATACCTTTACAGGTGCACTATGCAGGACTTTTAGCCTGGTTGTAGTTCTGTGTTTACAATAAAATCAGTCTCCTCCTTCGTCCTAAACCCCACCCACTCACCTCCATTCAGGGCAAGAAACACGATTGAGCACAGCAAGCAACATTGTCCACAACAGACACACAGCGCAAAAACAAAAGACAAAAACAAAAGACAAAAGCCCTGACACAACAAAATACAAATTAACAAACACGAACACGAGAGACAGCTGGACTAGCTACATGTCGCCATTACAGCGCCTTCTGACGTCACAGCTTCACTATTTGTTGAAGGTTATTTGAAATTTATTTTTGTGATCTAAATATGCGCATTTTAAGACATTTGGAGAGCAAAATTCAGATAACAATAGCTTTAAAACCATGTCAGTGGGCAGTAGCATGGATGATCTGTCGAGCATTAACACATGAGAATCAGGTTAAATGTTGCAATGAATGATCCACACTACAATCTGGAAATACAAAAGAGGCTAAGGTTTGTGGACAGAATAATTGCATGGTATACATGGAGTATATAACGTGACATGAAAAGATTGTGACTGTGTGTTACAAACAAATGAACAACGTACGTATGAACAAATCACAGATACAAAAACTGATGATGAATGGCAAAATACGAGCAAACTTGCTAATACCAACGATTTAGGCACAGATTTGTTCTGAATGAGACCCACTGTGTGCCAACTACATATAAACGGAGTGGACATACTTTTTGTGATGAGGGAGTTTCTCTGCAGTAAAAGAATAATGTGTAATATTAATAATGTTACCGAGACACGAGAAGCTCCGTAAGCTAACACTCTTTCTGTATCTCTTCGGCAGGATGATTTCCTCTTCAGTGTCTCCATTGTGAGTGGACTCGTGTGCATGATCCTGGCTGTGCTCAAGTTCATGCTGGGGAGGGTTCTGACCAGCAGGGCCCTCATCACCGACGGTAGGTAACCAAGGGGCAGCCAATCAGCAGACTCTCCAGCCATGCCACGGCATCAAGGCAAGCCGCAAAGCTACAGAGCCACTCTGGCTAAATGAAAGGGAGAGGGTCCCACGCAGGAGAGGTGTCTGTGTGAGGAACGTCAAAAGAGCTACAGTATGGCTACATGAGTATGCAGTATGGTTACATGAGTATGCAGTATGGCTACATGAGTATGCAGTATGGCTACATGAGTATGCAGTATGGCTACATGAGTATGCAGTATGGCTACATGGCTGCTTTATGAAGTATGGCTACATGAGTATGCAGAATGCAGTATGGCTTCCTGAGGCCGCTTTATGCAGTATGGCTACATGAGGAAGCTTTATACAGTATGGCTACATGAGTATGCAGAATGCAGTATGGCTACATGAGGCCGCTTTATGCAGTATGGCTACATGAGGAAGCTTTATACAGTATGGCTACATGAGTATGCAGAATGCAGTATGGTTACCTGAGGCTGCTGTATGCAGCATGGCTACATGAGGCTGCTTTATGCAGTATGGCTACATGAGGAAGCTTTATACAGTATGGCTACATGAGTATGCAGAATGCAGTATGGTTACCTGAGGCTGCTGTATGCAGCATGGCTACATGAGGCTGCTTTATGCAGTATGGCTACATGAGGCTGCTTTATGCAGTATGGCTACATGAGGAAGCTTTATACAGTATGGCTACATGAGTATGCAGAATGCAGTATGGTTACCTGAGGCTGCTGTATGCAGCATGGCTACATGAGGCTGCTTTATGCAGTATGGCTACATGAGGCCGCTTTATGCAGTATGGCTACATGAGGAAGCTTTATACAGTATGGCTACATGAGTATGCAGAATGCAGTATGGTTACCTGAGGCTGCTGTATGCAGCATGGCTACATGAGGCTGCTTTATGCAGTATGGCTACATGAGGCTGCTTTATGCAGTATGGCTACATGAGGAAGCTTTATACAGTATGGCTACATGAGTATGCAGAATGCAGTATGGTTACCTGAGGCTGCTGTATGCAGCATGGCTACATGAGGCTGCTTTATGCAGTATGGCTACATGAGGCTGCTTTATGCAGTATGGCTACATGAGGAAGCTTTATACAGTATGGCTACATGAGTATGCAGAATGCAGTATGGTTACCTGAGGCTGCTGTATGCAGCATGGCTACATGAGGCTGCTTTATGCAGTATGGCTACATGAGGCCGCTTTATGCAGTATGGCTACATGAGGAAGCTTTATACAGTATGGCTACATGAGTATGCAGAATGCAGTATGGTTACCTGAGGCTGCTGTATGCAGCATGGCTACATGAGGCTGCTTTATGCAGTATGGCTACATGAGGCTGCTTTATGCAGTATCGCTACATGAGGCTGCTTTATGCAGTATGGCTACACAAAGCTGCTTTATGCCGTATGGCTACATGAGGCTGCTTTATACAGTGTGGCTACATGAGGATGCAGTATGGCTACATAAGTATGCAGTATGGCTACATGAGGCTGCTTTATACAGTGTGGCTACATGAGGATGCAGTATGGCTACATGAGGCTGCTTTATACAGTGTGGCTACATGAGGCTGCTTGATACAGTATGGCTACATGAGGCTGCTTGATACAGTATGGCTACATGAGGCTGCTTTATGCAGTATGACTACATGAGGATGCAGTGTGCAGTTGAGTCGCTTATAGGTGTTAATATTATGGAGGTGATGAGTGGAGTAGCTTATAGGTGTTAATATTATGGAGGTAATGAGTGGCTATGTCCTGCTCTTCTCAATCCCCTGCTGTTCTCAAACACCCAACCAAGAGGGGCCTGCAAAAACCGGCCTGGGAAAACCGGCCTGGCTAGAGGGCCTTACTGTGCCGGCAATGGTGTCTGCCCAGCAAATCACTGCAGAGCATTGAACATCACTAACTATGGGAAATGAGACTCGTATCTCACATTGCAGAGCATTGAACATCACTAACTATGGGAAATGACTCGTATCTCACTGCAGAGCATTGAACATCACTAACTATGGGAAATGAGACCCGTATCTCACTGCAGAGCATTGAACATCACTAACTATGGGAAATGAGACTCGTATCTTTTCAGAGTTGCCAACAATAACATAATTACTGCAGGTAACACTTAGTCATAAATTTACATATATTTATTTTGCATTTAGCAAATCTTATCCAGAGCAAATTGCATAAATGTATAAAGGCAATGGCAGGTGATATACATTAATACATGAAGATAATACAGTTGAGCTTATCCTGTTTGAAAAATTTAAACAACTCAAGCTCAGCGCTATTTCATCGATATACGCTTCAAAAAGGTGCAAAATTAATGTTTTATAATGAGCAGTGATTTCTGGTGCATGTTTGTCAAAATATGTAAACCAGTTGTAATATGATGAAGGCACATTTTAAAGGCAGATGGGGTGGGGGGGGCTTCTGACGGTTTCCTCCTAACACCAAGCCTCCCAGATTGTGGCTGGTATCGCCCCCACCCCAAGGCAGGAGCTTGGGGTCTCAGGGGACAGGCTGAGAAGACGGGGCTGGTTCATGTACAAGTCATCAAAGCCTGTGGTATCTGGCTTGGGAAGCTAAAACAAGAATTAAAAAAATAACAGCGGGATATTTTTCTTTTTTGATACCTCGCAATCACACCATTTAAAAACGCCTGGTTTTTCTGTGGAGAGGTCGGAGATTATTATTATTATTATTATTATACAGAATGGCTGTGCTTCAAATGTATCATAATAAAATGAGAATTTGTTATATATTATTTTGATAAGGAAAAAGATGTTGCAGAATTGAGGAACTGATTTTTCTCCTTTTAATGGGTTAGTTAGCCACGAAGGCTGCATGTTGTATATTTTAGTGTTTATAGTGTGTGTATACATACAGAATATATTAAATTGTTAATGTGGCTCTCACACATTGCTGAGATTTAAAAGATCTATTCTATTTTCACGGAAACAGCCGGAGACATTCAAGCTGATACCTCCCTCAATGTTACCTGCACAGCGTACCCCCTGTGAAATGAACACATGACTCTGTGACCAATTTCATCTGACCCTGTCTTGGTTTTTGGCAGGGTTCAACTCCCTGGTTGGGGGCGTGATGGGATTCTCCATACTGATCAGTGCTGAGGTCTTTCGCCACGACCCCACAGTGTGGTACCTGGACGGGACAATAGGGGTCCTGATTGGACTCATTATTATGGCTTATGGAATCAAGTGAGTGTGTACCACACATGCACAAACACACACATGCACAAACACACACATGCACAAACACACACATGCACAAACACACATGCACAAAAACACATGCACATGCACAAACACACATGCACAAAAACACATGCACATGCACAAACACACATGCACAAAAACACATGCACATGCACAAACACACATGCACAAAAACACATGCACATGCACAAACACACATGCACAAAAACACATGCACAAAAACACATGCACATGAACAAACACACATGCACAAAAACACATGCACATGCACAAACACACATGCACAAAAACACATGCACATGAACAAACACACATGCACATGCACAAACACACATGCACAAAAACACATGCACATGCACATACACACATGCACAAACACACATGCACATACACACATGCACAAACACACATGCACATGCACATACACACATGCACAAACACATGCACAAAAACACATGCACATGAACAAACACACATGCACAAAAACACATGCACAAACACACATGCACAAAAACACATGCACATGAACAAACACACATGCACAAACACACATGCACATACACACATGCACAAACACACATGCACATGCACATACACACATGCACAAACACACATGCACAAATACACATGCACATGCACAAACACACATGCACAAAAACACATGCACATGCACAAACACACATGCACAAAAACACATGCACATGCACAAACACACATGCACAAAAACACATGCACATGCACATACACACATGCACAAACACACATGCACATACACACATGCACATGCACAAACACACATGCACAAACACACATGCAAACACATACAGACGGGTCGCAAGAGGAAAGACCCCTAGAGTGTGGGGGTCTGGTGGCTCTGTTACACTGTGGGGGGCATTTTCCTGGCATGGTTTGGGTCCCTGAAAATCAATGCAAAGTTATTCTGAGTGATCACCTTTACGCTATGATGAAACATTTCTATCCTGATGGGAGTGGTCTCTTACAGGAGGACTAGAACGTTCTTACAGAATGCCCCCATCCACAGGGCATGATGAGTATGAAAATGATGAGAATCATCTGCTATGGCCTTCACAGTCACCAGATCTCAACCCAATTTAACTCCTATGTCTAAAATCGTTTATAAAAGTATTCTAAAGCTTTTGCGGCTTTTGACCAAGCCAAACTTTACACTTAAATCAGCAGGGTTTTTCCTGGCAGAATTTTTTTTTTTGGCTTTACCTATTTTTTTGCATAAATCTTACCGTAAATACAGTTTTAGGGGTACAAAGAGCCCATGTAGGCTTTGGTTGTAAAGTACCAGTAGGGTTGTGTTTAGGAGTTTTAGAAATCAAAGGTCCTTGAAGCTTTTTGAATGTTTGAATATTACACCATATTTATAAATATAAAACAATGGCTTTTTCACTATGGAAGACAATGGGAGAAAGTTACTGAATCTACATTTTTGCATAAAGTGATGGGGAGGTGATGATTTATGTTTTTTTTTAACCCCCAGGGACTGGTCTCAAATGCCATTCATGAATGAACAATATCAGATAAACTCTGAGTATTGCGATTTAAAGTCCATTGTACTTCCTAAAAACCCATTAAGAGCATTATACACAAATGTATTGAAGGGACCTGGTCTTGGCTTTACCAAGAAAAACAATATTAACTCACATTTTAAAATAAAATATTGTTCAATGTCCTTAAATAAATGTTTATCAAATGTTCATACAACAGCAAAATATGAACAAGTCCAAGGGGGCTGAATACATTTTCAACCCACTGTACATGCATACACACATACTTGCACACACACATACTTGCACATGGACAAATGGACATGTGGACTCTTTCCCAACACTGATTATAAATCTAAACCTCTGTACAGCACAGTGCAGTCTGACGCTGGCTTACAGGATTACAGAAATGGCTCCCTCTCTTGGTCAAATTGTAGAGTTGAATAACAGATCTTTCATGCATCTGTTCTGCAGGTTGCTGGTCGACATGGTACCCCGGGTGAGACAGACCAGGCACTACGAGAGGTTTGAGTGAGCATGCTCAGAACACGCTGGCCGTGTAGAGGGGTGGAGCCGTGTCCATGCCAGCCTCCTCGCGTCCTACAACCCCCCCGGAAATACTTCAGAGGACAAATAAACATAGACCTTACGGCGCCAGTGGTATTTCACTTCAAAAACAGGCCTCCCATCACCGCTTTGGTTCATCCTGCTTTTGTGTCCCTAAACTCCACACATCAATAAACAGAAGGTGGGTAAAAGCAGGAGGCCAACCCTCCCATGAAGAGGAGAGGAGAGGAGGAGGAGGACAGTCTGGCTTCAGTGCACAGCGTTGTTGTTTTAGTAGTGTCCAACAGGGCGGCGCTGAATTCCCTGCTTTTGAAGGGAACACTGAACACTTTGTATGATATAGTTTAGGATAGACTTAACCATATCCTAGTGTGTAACTCTAAAATGCTCAGTCTTGAATCCTATGATTATTGCTTGTCGTGCCATCTATTTAGAACAAACAACTTCCCTGTCAAAAGTATCAATTTATTTGAGCGGCTCAGCAGGCGGACTGCCGAGCGACAGTAACACGCGGCTACATGTACTTCAGAGTACTTCATACATGACTGCACTTGACAGACATCACAGGTATGAGACTGGCTCCCAAACTCAGCTGGCTTCCATATGCAGTGGCTCATGCCCAGCCTGTTCCTTATCCCAGCTAAATTCATCTTGGGTTATAACAGGGTAGAGGGTGTGAGTCTGAGATGGGGAGCGTTCTGGGTCGCCTGTGTTTAATTTGGGGTGAGGTCCGCATCTGGGGACTTCAGTGCTGGACCGATGCCAGGGTCCGTAATCAAAGAAACCAAGGGCAGCCGAGTTCCCCCCCCCCGACTCCCTGGAGCACAAACCAATCCCTGGAAGAACCCTGCAGTCTGGCCAAAACTCCAGGCTGAGGAACCATAGCCCCCTTTTTCACTCTCCAATAATGAAAATAGGATTGGCCAGTGCACACTGTGAACAAGAGATTAAAACCAAGGTAATAACTATAATAATAATAATAATAATAATAATAATAGTGTTACAGTAATAAAACACTCATCATCCACAAATACACAAAATGCGCTTTCAAATTTGGACTGAAGACACTGAAAATATATTGGCTTATACATGAATGCATATATGTACAGTGAGCACCATAATTCATTGGACAGTGAAACATTCTTTGTTATTTTGGTTCTGTACTCTAGCACTTTGAGTTTGAAAAGATACAATGAGGTTGAAGTGCAGACTGTCAGCTTTAATTTGAGAGTATTTTCATCCATATCGGATGAACTGTTGAGAAATTATAGAACCTTTAGTACATAGTCCCCCCCATTTTCGGGCATCAACAAATATTGAACAGTTTAACATAATGTAGAATAAAGTAATCATTTTTAATATTTGGTCTCACATCCTTTGCATGTCATGACTTCCTGATGTCTGTGACCCAACACTATCAAAAGACTCTTGATATCTTATTTTCTGATACTCTTAGAAGTGATACTATAACTTCTGCATTTGAATGGATCTCTATGGGAATTGGGGGGTGGGACTAGATTTAGCTAGTCCCACCCCCCTTTAAGGAACACTTTAAGGGTTGTTTCTCCTGACAGATTTTCCTATTGAACGCTATGTAAAAATAAGTCAGGAGAAGAAACCCTTATCCATCCATATCTACTGCATATCTGGCATTTCATACGTCAGACCCTTGATGACTTAGAGTAATTTAGAGAACCATGTGTTCCCTACTGTTCATGTAATTTACAGCTAAATCTAGTCCCACCCCCCAATTCCCATGGAGATCCATTCAAATGCAGAGAGGTTATCTTATCGCTTCCAAATCCGACCCTGGTTTTCTATTCTCCCAGGTAATTAACTGAACAGTTAATGCGACCGATTGTCTTCACACCTGGCTCCCAGGTAAAGGGAGGGTTGAAAGCCAGCAGTTCGAGGGCCGTGATCTGAGTAACAGGGACCTTGATATTTGAACATTAACTGTAGTTTTGCATTCCGTCTCTGATTTGAAGGATTTTAAGCACAGTTTGCAGCTGGCAGACAGAATGCGGTTCTCTGTGGAACATCAGTCATGGGAGAATGATAGTAAACGATAAAACCTCCCAAACAGGTGTCTCTGGTACCTTGAGATGGAAAGTCTGCACATTTATTTCCAGCGTTTATGTTATTGATTTATAACAACAGAAGCACAATATTTCCTAGATTCTTGCTACAGATTAAAATGTAATTGTTAGGAGTTTCTGGTGCCCTTAATGTTCTTCTGTGCTGAATTGGAGTGAATGGCAAACCACCCAGAAATAAGACTCAGACTGCCAAAGAAGGGGAACTACAATCATGAGGTCTTCAGACTGCCAGAGAAGAAACTACAATCATGAGGTCTTCAGACTGCCAGAGAAGAAACTACAATCATGAGGTCTTCAGACTGCCAGAGAAGAAACTACAATCATGAGGTCTTCAGACTGCCAGAGAAGGAACTACAATCATGAGGTCTTCAGACTGCCAGAGAAGGAACTACAATCATGAGGTCTTCAGACTGCCAAAGAAGGGGAACTACAATCATGAGGTCTTCAGACTGCCAGAGAAGAAACTACAATCATGAGGTCTTCAGACTGCCAGAGAAGAAACTACAATCATGAGGTCTTCAGACTGCCAGAGAAGGAACTACAATCATGAGGTCTTCAGACTGCCAGAGAAGAAACTACAATCATGCGGTCTTCAGACTGCCAGAGAAGGAACTACAATCATGAGGTCTTTTCCCTCAGAACCCAATGCAAGTTGGAGCTCAAAGGTGAAAGAAAACATCTTTATCTTCACTTTGTGAGGAAGGCAAAGCTCACACCTCTCATGCTGCCAGAGGTGTGAGCCCTAATAGGACTAGTCCCTGGAGTCAGTTTGGTTTCATCGTACTTAACAGGTTCTTGCTGTTGCTGGCAATTTAAATTACACTGTATCAGTATAAAAGGAAAAGGCAAAATTGATTTTTATTATGTATGACAAATCAAACCATACTATTTTGAAATCTGAGCACAGAGTGCATTCTGTTCTTTTTCTGAAGTAAAATCTGTATGCTTTCCACGGTAAATAAACTTTTTGCTGCCCTTGCATCAACCTTTTTGTCCTGTGACTGTCCTCAGTTATCATTGTATAACATTGGTACCATAACCTCAGCTCAGTTATCATTGTATAACATTGGTACCATAACCTCAGCTCAGTTATCATTGTATAACATTGGTACCATAACCTCAGCTCAGTTATCATTGTATAACATTGGTACCATAACCTCAGCTCAGTTATCATTGCATAACATTGGGACCATAACCTCAGCTCAGTTATCATTGTATAACATTGGTACCATAACCTCAGCTCAGTTATCATTGCATAACATTGGTACCATAACCTCAGCTCAGTTATCATTGTATAACATTGGTACCATAACCTCAGCTCAGTTATCATTGTATAACATTGGTACCATAACCTCAGCTCAGTTATCATTGTATAACATTGGTGCCATAACCTCAGCTCAGTTATCATTGCATAACATTGGTACCATAACCTCAGCTCAGTTATCATTGTATAACATTGGTACCATAACCTCAGCTCAGTTATCATTGTATAACATTGGTACCATAACCTCAGCTCAGTTATCATTGTATAACATTGGTACCATAACCTCAGCTCAGTTATCATTGTATAACATTGGGACCATAACCTCAGCTCAGTTATCATTGTATAACATTGGGACCATAACCTCAGCTCAGTTATCATTGTATAACATTGGTACCATAACCTCAGCTCAGTTATCATTGCATAACATTGGTGCCATAACCTCAGCTCAGTTATCATTGCATAACATTGGTACCATAAAATGCTGGAGACTTTTTTTGCAGCACCTGTTGTATATAGGGTACCCATTGTACACAATACAGTGAGCTAAATAGTATTTATCCTGGCATGACCAGCGCAAGCAGTAGCCTGTGAAATCATATGAAAATTACCAGTGCTATCACAGATTAATATTTTAGGAACTTTGCAAGAGTTTGCAAGGCTCACTATTGTCCATTTTAGATATTACCGTAAACGTAGATCTATTGTATAATGTGTATTTGTGTAGAAATGAGTGCAGTTGAGTAAGAGTTGCAGTGTGGTTAAGAACACACACACACGCACACACACACACAGCAGAAATGGCAGAGCCACAGTACAGTATTGGCTCATAGTTGGAATTCAAATCAGGTTTTTAAATTATTATTATTCATGAACGCAGTTTGCTGAGTGTTACACAAAAATTGATTGAATACATAATTAGTCCCTTTGTCAAAATACAGAATAAGTGCCTCTATTTCCAGCAGTACAATACGGTGAATCAGTATTATTCTACATTTACATTTGATGCTATTCAAAATTTATGTAAACTGTTGTGCTTATTTCAAGCAATGTGTGGAATATGCACTGGCCGACATATACAGTGTAGAGTTTGCTAAAGAAATGTGCTGGTGGTATATTTGGTTTGACACACGTGCAGTCTAGTGCAGTCGTACAAAACTATGCTGAGGATGAATGTTGATCTAATCCTGGTCTATGAATAGTACGTATGTACAGATAATGTATTCTTTAAGGTTTGATAGATATAAAAATGTTAGGTTCGGATTGGAAGGCTAGACGGCGGAGTCGTGGAGCCACACAGCGAGTATGCATTCGCACAGATAAGATTCATTTGTGCACAGCAGGTTTGTGTAAGTCTTCTTATTAGTCATTTGGAAGCTTAGAGTGACACTGCGTGGACCAAACACTGACTCCAGTACAGCTTTCATAGGCTAGCACTGACTCCAGTACAGCTTTCATAGGCTAGCACTGACTCCAGTACAGCTTTCATAGGCTAGCACTGACTCCAGTACAGCTTTCATAGGCTAGCACTGACTCCAGTACAGCTTCCATAGGCTAGCACTGACTCCAGTACAGCTTCCATAGGCTAGCACTGACTCCAGTACAGCTTTCATAGGCTAGCACTGACTCCAGTACAGCGTTCATAGGCCAGCACTGACTCCAGTACAGCTTTCATAGGCTAGCACTGACTCCAGTACAGCTTTCATAGGCTAGCACTGACTCCAGTACAGCTTTCATAGGCTAGCACTGACTCCAGTACAGCTTTCATAGGCTAGCACTGTCTCCAGTACAGGTTTCATAGGCTGTCACTGACACAAATATATGCGGTTTTCTCTGGGAGTCTTCCACTGTGTGTACGCACGTGCTCTCCACACATACACAGACACAGACACACACACACACATCACAGGTTTTCAGTGTAATATAGGTTTGTCATGATGTGCAAGTGCACTATAAAATGTGCAGAATTGAATATATGAATGTGAACATTGCAGCAGTACTACTGATCATGTACAGACAATGTATATTTATATATAACAACACTCTTACAGGTGATATTTGTTACAGAAAAAAAGGTTTCTTGAAAAATAAAGTTCTATCCTGCTTATTCACCAAGAACTGTGCCAGCAATTCTTTTTCTCACTCCAGTGACACCGGCGCCCCCTACCTGCTCAGATGCGTACGCTCCAGTGAAATCTTACACAACTGTTTGACATTCTGCTTTTTTTCACTTCCACACTTAGCTACATGAAACAATTTTCAACAAATGATTTTGATATGC
Source organism: Ilyophis sp. 1 JC-2022 (assembly GCA_022702515.1). Lineage (NCBI taxonomy): Eukaryota > Metazoa > Chordata > Actinopteri > Anguilliformes > Synaphobranchidae > Ilyophis > Ilyophis sp. 1 JC-2022. The sequence goes on along the minus strand of CM040398.1, from coordinate 3,969,629 downwards.
ACAGAAACCTAAGGTTGATTTTGATATGCACAGAAACCTAAGGTTGATTTTGATATGCACAGAAACCTAAGGTTGATTTTGATATGCACAAAAACCTAAGGTTGATTTTGATATGCACAGAAACCTAAGGTTGATTTTGATATGCACAAAAACCTAAGGTTGATTTTGATATGCACAGAAACCTAAGGTTGATTTTGATATGCACAGAAACCTAAGGTTGATTTTGATATGCACAGAAACCTAAGGTTGATTTTGAGATGCACAAAAACCTAAGGTTGATTTTGATATGCACAGAAACCTAAGGTTGATTTTGATATGCACAGAAACCTAAGGTTGATTTTGATATGCACAAAAACCTAAGGTTGATTTTGATATGCACAGAAACCTAAGGTTGATTTTGATATGCACAGAAACCTAAGGTTGATTTTGATATGCACAGAAACCTAAGGTTGATTTTGATATGCACAAAAACCTAAGGTTGATTTTGATATGCACAGAAACCTAAGGTTGATTTTGATATGCACAGAAACCTAAGGTTGATTTTGATATGCACAGAAACCTAAGGTTGATCCCACTGAAAACAAAAGCACATTACGGTGCATTAGAATTTTCCTCCCGTCATAATCCTACAGTTTGAATAAACAGAATGTGCCCCTGAAACTAATTTATGTGTAAAGCAATGAGGCATTGCAATTACAAATGAAAATAGTTTTCAAAAATGTAAAGCCTAAACAATGCCCAAGAAAACCATGAGATGGAAATTTGACGTGATACAGCTTGTTTATCTCTTCCCAGAACATGTGAACACGCTCACTGCCTTAAACAACACCACACATTTAAATAAGTGCAGAAATCCTGTGACCATTATCATTTTCACCATCATACGTAGTTCCCAAATGTATTGATCACTTGTGTTAAAAAAAATCAAACCTTTCATAAGTACGAGAACTACTTGACTCCAGCTTCCGAGGCGGCATGTTCTTTATGGATAAACAAATGAAACAGGTCTACTAACCATTAAAAGGTACATTTTGTACTTAAAAATGGTAGCTTGGCTGCAGAATAATTATCATATATACAAGCATTACAATCAAGAACAATATAACTTAAAGGGTCTATATTTGTCTATGTTTAAGGGTCTATGTCTCTGCCGGACATGGGTCTATATTTACACATGTGCAAAGCAATATCCTTTTACAAATGACAAGTAGAACATAAACATGAGGTTGTTGCTGGCATTGAGAATAGAGTGAAACGTGCAGGTCTCCTGCTTGTCCACTGGAAGCTACAGGAGAGACACTGGGATGAAAGCCATTCCACTATGAGGGAAGCTACCAGAACGATTCCTTTTTGGTTGATAGATCCAAAGGAGTTCCAGTCAAGACCACACAGGAAGTCAATAACATTTTAAGAATGTTCCGAATGTAAGTACTGAAATGCCAGATTTGTAGAACGTTGCTTACTTTCCAGTTTAAATTAAAATGAGTGACTGTCCACACTTCCACAGTTTTTACATGAGGGCATGCTGGGCACCTGCTTCTGCCTGGCGTAATAACATCAGTGCCCTCCGCTGCTGCCTGGCGTAATAACATCAGTGCCCTCCGCTGCTGCCTGGCGTAATAACATCAGTGCCCTCCGCTGCTGCCTGGCGTAATAACATCAGTGCCCTCCGCTGCTGCCTGGCGTAATAACATCAGTGCCCTCCGCTGCTGCCTGGCGTAATAACATCAGTGCCCTCCGCTGCTGCCTGGCGTAATAACATCAGTGCCCTCCGCTGCTGCCTGGCGTAATAACATCAGTGCCCTCCGCTGCTGCCTGGCGTAATAACATCAGTGCCCTCCGCTGCTGTCAAATGAGAATGTTTGCCTTTTAGACTCTCCAAAGCAGGCACTTAGTTCAGTGAAATTTAGGAGCCACACTTTGAATGCTGAGGTCATTTCTTATGTCTCTCACCACAGAAGCTCATCTGCTTTCCTCTGGACAAGCTAGTCCACCTGTCACACCTCACTTGAATATACATTTTAATTATTTTTCAAATAACCTATTTTTTATTTTTTAAAGAAAATAAATCTCCCTTCTGTTTTATAAATAAAAAAGAAAACAAATACACCATTTATTTTGGCAAACGGCAACACAAATAATTATTAAAATTATTAAAAGCTCATGTGAACAATATACATTGTTGTTAAATCTGTTATGCTTCAACAAATATGTTAATGTTAAGACTATTTTTAAGGTGTCCGTTTTAAATCTGGAGCCACAATGAGCAGTGGCGCCGCCAAGGGGTTACCAGGGGGGGGCCATGGCCACCCTGATAAAATCGCTGGTCCCCCCCTCTGCATAATATGCTTCTATCTGATATTTTACATTAGGTACTATTCATTGAAATCAATAATGTATATTTTTTGTATATAATGTATATATTTTTAGATACTACAACAACATAATAGAATTCCTGAAATTCAGTTATGGCTTTTGGTGTGCCACCCCAAGATTTTCAGTGACCCCCCCCCCTCCTGAGCGACGGTGTACCGACCCAACCCATATTAAATTGTTTTTAAAATACATCCGCCTTTTCCGTTTAATTTCGATTATCAACGGGGTCCAATGAGCACAATTACGAGAGTGCATATTGTCGACTGCATAATTTGGACACGACGACGTTTAATTATCTTCACTGTGAGGCTGCGGTTTCCACCTTCTACCTTGGTGAACAGCGCCCTCGCGTGGCTGAATGCAAAACAAAACTTTAAAAAAAAGCTGACAGTTATTCACAGGCGGTCTCCCATCTAAGTACTAACCAGGCCCGACACTGCTTGGCTTCCGAGATCAGAGGACTTCGGGTGTTTTCAGTGCGGTATGGCCGTGAGCGAAGCCTAACTGTTAAAAACCCGAATAAAATTGTTTTTAAAATACATCCACCTTTTCCGTTTAATTTCGATTATCAACGGGGTCCAATGAGCACAATTACGAGAGTGCATATTGTCGACTGCATAATTAGGACACGACGACGTTTAATTATCTTCACTGTGAATAGTTAGGCTGCGGTTTCCACCTTTTACCTTGATGAACAGCGCCCTCGCGTGGCTGAATGCAAAACAAAACTTTTTAAAAAAGCTTACAGCACCTGTTATTCACAGGTGGTCTCCCCTTCAAGTACTAACCAGGGCCGACACTGATTGGCTTCCGAGATCAGACGAGTTTTTTATTTTTATTTTTAATTTTTTTTTATTATATTAAATACAATGAAAGCATTGGACAATTACAGTATGAAATTCAGGCTGTCCTCATTGAGGATTGTTTGCACAAGTAATACTTCCGAAAAAATTGGGACCATATCTTTGGTCGCGCAGTGAGTATAAACAAGATTTATATTTTTCTTCACAATATGAACAAACATACAAAACAAATCCATGAATCGCCCCTCATATGTGGCAAAATTCCACCTCCACCAAATAGCCATCCTAGCATAGCACAAAATTGTGTTAATCAAAAAAAACATTACAGTCTGGAATTGTCCCCCAAACTCCAAACAGGAATAAACTCTCCCACTCATTCTGCATTAACAATCTCCCCTTGTCTGTCTTCAATAACCGCCCCAATATTCTCTTGAAATTACAAAAGGAGGAAGACATTTTTGGGCAATACAAAAACATGGTTTTGTGGGCGGCAGTGTAGTATAATGGTTAAGAAGAATGGTTAAGAAGCTGGGCTTGTAGCCGAAAGGTTGCAGGTTCGATTCCCAGGTAGGACACTGCCGTTGTACCCTTGAGCAAGGTACTTAACCTGAATTGCTTCAGTATATATCCAGCTGTATGAATGGATAAATGTAATAAGAAGTTGTGTAAGTCACTCTGGATAAGAGCGTCTGCTAAATGCCTGTAATGTAATATAACATGTGTCGTATATCTTCCTCCATCTCCCCACAGACACCGCAAAGAGCAGAGTCTGAGATATTCAATCTATACAGTAACTTTTGTGTAAACAAGCAATTATGTCGCAATTTAAAATCCAACTCTTCAAGCACTGGTGCCAGAAATCTCAACCGCAAAGTCTGCCAGATTCTAACGGTTTCTATGTGGCTGTAATAAAAGTTCCAGAACGGCTCAGAGGCAGGAGTCTTAAAGAAAGATGACAGCAAACACATATAAAACATATGTGTACACCCTTCACGCAATCTCACATTTCCATTCTCACAGTTAACGAGCACATCAGGAGTCTCAGTCACCTCAGTATACCCGCCACACAACCCCTTTCAATCACATCAACCCAGCCAGCAGGTATTGCCCTTTTAATTCTATCATAGAAATGACAAATCGATTGACTGGGTACATTTTCGTAGATTTCCCCACCATATCCACTATAGCTTGAGGAGGCAGGAAACCCTCCCTTACCACATACATGAAGTCCTTAACCTTACAGAGCCCTGCAGTGATAAAATACCTGTTATAGAAGCTATGGCCATCCTCAACGACCAAAGGATTAAGGAACACTGGTTGCTCAAGAAGCTGGTGTCTGCCCTGTGGCACAACCTGAATGAACTGCATAAACTCACCCCAGGACCTCAAGACTTCTTTATAAAAGTTAGGCACAGCTGATATCATCCCCTTCCTCAGAACCATAAACAGCACCTCCTCGCCCATTCCCAGTCCCCCACACTTATTTAGATAGTAAGTCATCATAGCATGCCATATGGTATTGACTCCACCACATAAATACCTCTTAACCCGTTTCACTCGTAAGGCCTTTTTCATTAGATCTACATCCATTAGCTTTAGGCCCCCTTTGGCTACGTCCCCAACGAGCGTAGCATGGGCTACCCGTGCTGGTTTCCCTCTCCACACAAACTTCAGCATTATACTTTTTATCTCCTTCTCTGCCCAAGCTGGGATAGCAGTGACACTCGGAACATACCAGAGTTGAGACAGGGACAGACTGTTCAAAATCAGTACTCTGCCCTTAAGAGTGAGAGCCCGAGTTGCCCAAAATCTCAGCCTCTGTGCCATTTTATTTACAATACCTGTCCACCTTCATTATGTTATGCATGCACTGAACCTCCCTAATTGTGAAGGTAGTATCATCAGCATACTGATATATCAGAGATGGTGTTTCACACCCTGGCACCGTTACCCCACATATGCCTGGATGAGCTTTAACTGCTAGTCCCAAAGGCTCAGGCGCAATGGAATATAGCATACCAGACTGCATACCAGACCGTGGGTATCCTTGCCTTACTGATCTGGACACCGGGAAAAAGCCAGTGAGATGACCATTGCACTTTACACAGCTATACATTTCACTATAAATTATCTTAATCCATGAAATAAATCGCCTCCCAAAACCAAACTTCTCTAAAACCTTGAGAAGGTATTTGTGCTCCACCCTATCAAATGCCTTCTCTTGATCAAGGCATAAAAGGAAGCCCCCCCCCTCAGCCTGCCCTAAATACCCAGCCACATCTCGAATAGCACAAACAGTGTCAGCAATATCCCTGCCTGGCACACAATATGTCTGTGTAGGTTTCAAAGTTAAAACCTGCTTTAGACGTGTTGAAAAAATGCGAGTCAGTAATTTATAATCTGTGTTTAGAAGGCTTAATGGGCGAAAATTCTTCAGCAGCGATTTGTCTCCCTGTTTTTTTGTATATCAGGGCAATCATTCCCCTGGCCAATGTGGGGCTAAGCCCTCCTAGATCTTTTATATCTTCAAAGAGACCAAGCAGTATCATTCCCAATTCCTCCTTAAAGGTCTTATAGAACTCAACTGGCAATCCATCCAATCCAGGGCTTTTGTTAGACATCATAGCAGTTATCGCTTCCTCCACCTCAGCAAGCGTGATATTTTCATCACAAAACCCTTTGTCTTCCTGTGACAATTCTTTATCCACAAAGCTAATAAGAGAGGACATAGCTTGTGGCTGAACACCTTCTGACTAAAATAGCACTGCATAAAAATGTTCTACTTCTCTCAAAATATATTTTTCATCAGTCACCCTTATCCCATCCTCAGTCTGAACTTCCTCAATGCTCATAGCCTTCTGCCGCGCTGCCTCTAAACCGAAAAATAATTTTGTGCAACGCTCTCCCTCCACCACAAAGGCTGCTTTACTCCTAACTGCTGCCCCCATACATCTCTCCAATTCCAACTCTCCTGAAGCCTCCTGCAGCTCGAGAACCCTTTCCACATTTCCTTTAAGCCCCTCTGCTGCCTCCCTCAACTCCCCTCTCAGCTCCTCCCTCAACTCCCCTCTCATCTCCTCCCTCAACTCCCCTCTCAGCTCCTCCCTCAACTCTCCTCTCAGCTCCTCCCTCAACTCCCCTCTCATCTCCTCCCTCAACTCCCCTCTCCTCCCTCACGCACCTCTCAGCTCCTCCCTCAACTCCCCTCTCAGCTCCTCCCTCAACTCCCCTCTCAGCTCCTCCCTCAACTCCCCTCTCATCTCCTCCCTCAACTCCCCTCTCATCTCCTCCCTCAACTCCCCTCTCCTCCCTCAACTCCCCTCTCAGCTCCTCCCTCAACTCCCCTCTCAGCTCCTCCCTCAACTCCCCTCTCAGCTCCTCCCTCAACTCCCCTCTCAGCTCCTCCCTCAACTCCCCTCTCAGCTCCTCCCTCTCCTCCTCTCCTCCCAGTCTCTCCACCTTGCCCTCTCAACCGCATACCCAATTGAAAGCTGCTTAATACTGTATTTAAGATTGTCCCACCACACCCTTTTATCTACCTTATACAAAGGACACTCCATTTCCTGCTAAATGAATTCCCTGACCCCTGAACAATATGCAGACTCAGTTAAAAATTGTGAGTTGAGACACCAGACCCCTGGCCCTCTACCTACTCGTCCCAAATAAATACTAAAATAAAAAATTGCATGATCACTAAATGATATATTCATACCTGGAATGTTTCACGCAGCTCAAGAGAACACTGTTGCTCCACCCATAATCAATTCGACTGTTTTAATACCCCTTCCACCACCTGCTGGCGTGAGAAATCCCTCTCATCTTGATGTAAGTACCGCCAGAACTCCACGTAATCACTTTGACCCATGTAGTCCAGCAGAGCCCGCCAAGCTGCATCAGTCCTGAATGCCATATTAGCCCCCAGATCCCCTCTACTCAGAACAGTATTAAAACCTCCCACTATCAGCCCGTTGCACACAGGAAGAATACCTCTCATCCTTAAAAAGAAATCTCTCCTCTCATTCACCTCATTAGGAGCATAAACATTCATTATCTCCACATTTCCAGTCCTCAAAGTTATCAGAAGCTTCAAGACCCTCCCTACACCATCACTGTAAACCTGAGTAGTACTTTGCACCGCCCCTCTCCTTACCAACACAGCCACTCCACATCCCTTCCCCAGTGTAGTTATTATAAAACACCTCCCCCTCCCAATGTTGCTGTACCCACCCCATCATCCCAGTGAGTTTCCTGCAAACAAACAATATCTGCCCCGCTCAACAGTAACATTACATTCACAAATTTCCTCTTGTCCCGTAAACCCCGTGCATTAAGACAACAGAGGTCATTAGAACAACAAAGCAAGAAAACACAAAACGTAAATTAGTCCTCATGACGTCCCTCCTCAAATAACAGCTGAAATTAATTAGACGAGCTCATGTCCTTAACCACACCCACATCCAATTTAGTCTCAGTATTAAGAGCAATCACCACCTTCTTCACCTTGCTTACCACTCTGGCAGCAGTGTTCTTCACAATTGGCTGGAAGTTACGCTTCCTCCTCCGGGGGCATCGCTGCTCCGAGCCGCCCTCCTGTTCTGCACTTACGCCTCCAGTCTCATTGGAGCTCCGTGGGTGAGATTGCAGATCCTCCTCACCATTCTCCGTTGTCACCACAGGCTTTTGCTGCTCTGCCACCATTGTGCCTGGATAAGTGCGTCTGCTAATCTTAGTTACTGGCTTCACGCCCCAACTCTGAAGTTTCTCAAAAAATGTCTTCATCTGAGATGTACGCCGGCAAATGTAGAAAGGAAACAACCGTCACATCATTCACAAGACCACGAATATCACACGTTACTCCATTCACAGAAATCCCTTCCAACAGTGAATCACAAGCGGCTTAATCAATCAAAGTCAGTTCATATTCTCCCGTTCCACTCGGTCGACACACTAAAATACTTACAATTCCCGTGACATCTTGCACACCATTAATAATGTCCATCGGAATCCCGTTATCCACTCCAGAAACGTTTGTAACAACCGTAGCACTTTTCTAATAGAGCTTCTTACCGAAACACGAACTGCCCGCAGAGTTCTCCATAAGTGGAAGTGTATAACCGGCTACCCCCGGCAAATCTCGCCAGGGGAGCCGGCTAATTTAAAAAACAAAAAAAACCACACAATTAGAAGTAAAAAGTCACAAAACAAAGCACAATGAGTAACTTGTTACTCCAGTGCAAAGCACGCAGAAACCGAAATACCAAACACAGCTGCAAACACTCAACACGTGATCAGACTAGTTCGGGCGTTTTCAGTGGGGTATGGCCGTGAGCGAAGGTGCACGGAGCAAACACGGATTAAATTGTTTTGAAATTGCATCCGCCTTTTCAGTTTAATTTAGATTATCAACGCGGTCGAATGAGCACAATTACGAGATTGCATATTGTCGACTGCATAATTAGGACAAGACGAGGTTTAATTATATTCACTGTGAATACAGTTAGGCTACAGTTTCTACATTTTACCTTGGTGAACAGCGCCATCGCCTGCGTAAACGCAAAACAAAACTATTAAAAAGCTTACAGCACCTGTTATTCCCAGGCGGTCTCCCATCCAAGTACTAAACAGGCATGACACTGCTTAGCTTCCGAGATCAGGCGTATTCAGAGTGGTATGGCCATAACCGATAACGACCGTGTAAAATGGCTTTGAATTCCCTCAACGCCCTGTTATTCCTCTGATGATATTATATCATCAGTAAAAGTAAACATTTGCACAGTATGAGTAACTTACAGTAATTATGATCAATACGCACGATAGACTACAACTACCAAATAGAATATCGAGGCGCATCGATTCACTTCACACAAACCCTCACTTCACACGCAAAATAAAGAGAGATTTTTCCTCACACACAAGCTATCGCACGGGTGCTACTGCAGTAAATTAATTTATCGCAGACTGATTTTTTCGTAGCACTAAGGCTGTACTGATAATTTATAAAAAGGGCCTACAAACCTGCAGTCTGTACTGATACTTTATAGGAACAGACCTGCAGTCTGTACTGATAATTTATAAGAACATGGTTACAGACCTGTAGTCTGTACTGATAATTAATAAAACGGGCCTACAAACCTGCAGTCTGTACTGATACTTTATAGGAACAGACCTGCAGTCTGTACTGATAATTTATAAGAACATGGTTACAGACCTGTAGTCTGTACTGATAATTTAAAGGAAGATGGTTACAGACCTGTAGTCTGTACTGATAATTTATAGGAACATGGTTACAGACCTGTAGTCTGTACTGATAATTTATAGGAACAGACCTGCAGTCCGTACTGATAATTTATAAGAACATGGTTACAAACCTGTTGTCCGTACTGATAATTTAAAGGAACATGGTTACAGACCTGTAGTCTGTACTGATAATTTATAAGAACATGGTTACAGACCTGTAGTCTGTACTGATAATTTACAGACAACAGGGTTACAAACCTGTAGTCTGTACTGATCATTTATAGAAACAGGGTTACAGACCTGTAGTCTGTACTGATAATTTATAGGAACATGGTTACAGACCTGTAGTCTGTACTGATCATTTATAGGAACAGGGTTACAGACCTGTAGTCTGTACTGAACATTTATAGGAACAGGGTTACAGACCGGCAGTCTGTACTTATAATTTATAGGGACAGGGTTACAGACCTGTAGTCTGTACTGATAATTTATAAAAACATGGTTACAGACCTATAGTCTGTACTGATAATTTAAAGGAACATGGTTACAGACCTGTAGTCTGTACTGATAATTTATAGGAACATGGTTACAGACCTGTAGTCTGTACTGATAATTTATAGGAACATGGTTACAGACCTGTAGTCTGTACTGATAATTTATAGGAACAGACCTGCAGTCCGTACTGATAATTTATAAGAACATGGTTACAAACCTGTTGTCCGTACTGATAATTTAAAGGAACATGGTTACAGACCTGTAGTCTGTACTGATAATTTATAAAAACATGGTTACAGACCTGTAGTCTGTACTGATAATTTATAGGAACATGGATACTGACCTGTAGTCTGTACTGATAATTTATAGGAACATGGTTACAGACCTGTAGTCTGTACTGATAATTTATAAGAACATGGTTACAGACCTGTAGTCTGTACTGATAATTTACAGACAACAGGGTTACAAACCTGTAGTCTGTACTGATCATTTATAGAAACAGGGTTACAGACCTGTAGTCTGTACTGATAATTTATAGGAACATGGTTACAGACCTGTAGTCTGTACTGATCATTTATAGGAACAGGGTTACAGACCTGTAGTCTGTACTGAACATTTATAGAAACAGGGTTACAGACCGGCAGTCTGTACTTATAATTTATAGGGACAGGGTTACAGACCTGTAGTCTGTACTGATAATTTATAAAAACATGGTTACAGACCTGTAGTCTGTACTGATAATTTATAGGAACATAGTTACAGACCTGTACTCTGTACTGATAATTTATAGGAACATGGTTACAGACCTGTAGTCTGTACTGATAATTTATAGGAACATGGTTACAGACCTGTAGTCTGTACTGATAATTTATAGGAACAGACCTGCAGTCCGTACTGATAATTTATAAGAACATGGTTACAAACCTGTTGTCCGTACTGATAATTTAAAGGAACATGGTTACAGACCTGTAGTCTGTACTGATAATTTATAAGAACATGGTTACAGACCTGTAGTCTGTACTGATAATTTACAGACAACAGGGTTACAAACCTGTAGTCTGTACTGATCATTTATAGAAACAGGGTTACAGACCTGTAGTCTGTACTGATAATTTATAGGAACATGGTTACAGACCTGTAGTCTGTACTGATCATTTATAGGAACAGGGTTACAGACCTGTAGTCTGTACTGAACATTTATAGAAACAGGGTTACAGACCGGCAGTCTGTACTTATAATTTATAGGGACAGGGTTACAGACCTGTAGTCTGTACTGATAATTTATAAAAACATGGTTACAGACCTGTAGTCTGTACTGATAATTTATAGGAACATAGTTACAGACCTGTACTCTGTACTGATAATTTATAGGAACATGGTTACAGACCTGTAGTCTGTACTGATAATTTATAGGAACATGGTTACAGACCTGTAGTCTGTACTGATAATTTATAGGAACAGACCTGCAGTCCGTACTGATAATTTATAAGAACATGGTTACAAACCTGTTGTCCGTACTGATAATTTAAAGGAACATGGTTACAGACCTGTAGTCTGTACTGATAATTTATAAGAACATGGTTACAGACCTGTAGTCTGTACTGATAATTTACAGACAACAGGGTTACAAACCTGTAGTCTGTACTGATCATTTATAGAAACAGGGTTACAGACCTGTAGTCTGTACTGATAATTTATAGGAACATGGTTACAGACCTGTAGTCTGTACTGATCATTTATAGGAACAGGGTTACAGACCTGTAGTCTGTACTGAACATTTATAGAAACAGGGTTACAGACCGGCAGTCTGTACTTATAATTTATAGGGACAGGGTTACAGACCTGTAGTCTGTACTGATAATTTATAAAAACATGGTTACAGACCTATAGTCTGTACTGATAATTTAAAGGAACATGGTTACAGACCTGTAGTCTGTACTGATAATTTATAGGAACATGGTTACAGACCTGTAGTCTGTACTGATAATTTATAGGAACAGACCTGCAGTCCGTACTGATAATTTATAAGAACATGGTTACAAACCTGTTGTCCGTACTGATAATTTAAAGGAACATGGTTACAGACCTGTAGTCTGTACTGATAATTTATAAAAACATGGTTACAGACCTGTAGTCTGTACTGATAATTTATAGGAACATGGATACTGACCTGTAGTCTGTACTGATAATTTATAGGAACATGGTTACAGACCTGTAGTCTGTACTGATAATTTATAAGAACATGGTTACAGACCTGTAGTCTGTACTGATAATCTACAGACAACAGGGTTACAAACCTGTAGTCTGTACTGATCATTTATAGAAACAGGGTTACAGACCTGTAGTCTGTACTGATAATTTATAGGAACATGGTTACAGACCTGTAGTCTGTACTGATCATTTATAGGAACAGGGTTACAGACCTGTAGTCTGTACTGAACATTTATAGAAACAGGGTTACAGACCGGCAGTCTGTACTTATAATTTATAGGGGCAGGGTTACAGACCTGTAGTCTGTACTGATAATTTATAAAAACATGGTTACAGACCTGTAGTCTGTACTGATAATTTATAGGAACATAGTTACAGACCTGTACTCTGTACTGATAATTTATAGGAACATGGTTACAGACCTGTAGTCTGTACTGATAATTTATAGGAACAGACCTGCAGTCCGTACTGATAATTTATAAGAACATGGTTACAAACCTGTTGTCCGTACTGATAATTTAAAGGAACATGGTTACAGACCTGTAGTCTGTACTGATAATTTATAAGAACATGATTACAGACCTGTAGTCTGTACTGATAATTTACAGACAACAGGGTTACAAACCTGTAGTCTGTACTGATCATTTATAGAAACATGGTTACAGACCTGTAGTCTGTACCGATCATTTATAGAAACAGAGTTACAGACTCCTCATTTAAGGACTAAATTGTGAAATTTCACAGACTCTGAGACTGCTTCTCATGCAATGTGCAAATCCCACAGATGACCATGATATGCACCATTTATTACACACTTTACAAAAACACAGTTTATATACAAACAGCTTTAAAAAAATAGGAAACAGACAGGGAAAAAGGCCAGTGGAATCTGCTGCTGTCAATAGCTTTGGGCCATTATACAAATACAAACAAAATACAAGTTACATGCCAAGGAGTGTGAATTTCTGGTCATTTAAAAAAGTTTAATTCAGAAAACCATTCAGATTTAAGCTAATTATTTTAAAACAATTGAATCATTACGCTTAATGCCATAATGACAAATTAACAGCCTTGAGCTGGCATCGCTTGTATTCAAATTTATAGTAGGCCACAATTTCAAACCTGAGTAGCGGTCTCCTTCGATCTAATCGTTTCACTTGACTGTGGTAATTCACATGCTCTACAGACCACATGTGTGCATACTTAGTCTCCATTTAGCCCTTAAATCAGAGATAATATATACAATGGATCACTTATCCATGTCCTGTACATTACCCATAAGACCCTGCACTAACCACCAAATAAAGTGCCCTTTCCCCACATCTGTGTCTCCAAGGCTTAATGAACAGCAGCTGTGTAATGAACAACGGTAGCGGTCCAATGACAAACCTGTTGGCATTACTGTTGCTCATTAAATGTTTTTAAGGTTTTCATAATCTATGCAGGCAACGATTCACCAGCCAAACATGTACTCCATTGCTTTAGAAACAAAACTGTCGTCCTTTCTTGGGGTCTGTCTGTCAGAAACCACCTATAAAAAGAAAGAATATCACATTATTAAAATATGCAAAAAATGCCAAATAAAATGTGCAAGTATGTCCCACTGATGCAACCTCACCCTTAGAAACATTTAATATAAAACATATTGAAAAATATTATCAAGACATTGCAAATATACAGATTATTGATGCATAAAATTTTTGCATTCATCCAAATGATGATTTATGAAACAAGTTGAGAGGTGTTTGCGTGTGGATGGCAAAAACACATTTGTGGATTATACCTACGAACACAAATTGAGAGGTGCGTGTGTGTGTGGATGGTAAATATAATTGTGGATTATACTTTTGTGTTTGTTTATTTTTGATAGAAATCTACCTCCATACCTGAATGTCATCTCATTATAAAGGGTCCTGAATGTCATCTCATTATAAAATCTCTCAGTCGGGGCCCCTTGGCGGTACCTGGTAGTCGCTGCTGGAGGCCTTGTAGGCGACACTAAGGGGCCTCATGGCGGAGCGGGGTGTTGAGACGGGCTGGCTGGGGGTGTTTCCGCCCTTCACAGGGGACATGAACGCTGAGCCTGAGGAAGAGCTGCCCCCGTCTGAACCCTCCATCACAGCCTGCCAAACAACACACATTCATCACAGCCTGCCAAACAACACACCTCCATCACAGCCTGCCAAACAACACACCTCCATCACAGCCTGCCAAACAACACACCTCCATCACAGCCTGCCAAACAACACACCTCCATCACAGCCTGCCAAACAACACACCTCCATCACAGCCTGCCAAACAACACACCTCCATCACAGCCTGCCAAACAACACACACCCATCACAGCCTGCCAAACAACACACCTCCATCACAGCCTGCCAAACAACACACACCCATCACAGCCTGCCAAACAACACACCTCCATCACAGCCTGCCAAACAACACACCTCCATCACAGCCTGCCAAACAACACACCTCCATCACAGCCTGCCAAACAACACACCTCCATCACAGCCTGCCAAACAACACACCTCCATCACAGCCTGCCAAACAACACACCTCCATCACAGCCTGCCAAACACACATTCACACTCAAAATACATCCATCAGTCTGCCAAACAACACACATTCACACTCAAAATACATCCATCAGTCTGCCAAACAACACACATTCACACTCAAAATACATCCATCAGTCTGCCAAACAACACACATTCACACTCAAAATACATCCATCAGTCTGCCAAACAACACACATTCACACTCAAAATACATCCATCACGGCCTGCCAAACACACATTCACACTCAAAATACATCCATCACAGTCTGCCAAACAACACACATTCACACTCAAAATACATCCATCACAGTCTGCCAAACAACACACATTCACACTCAAAATACATCCATCAGCCTGCCAAACAACACACATTCACACTCAAAATACATCCATCACAGCCTGCCAAACAACACACATTCACACTCAAAATACATCCATCACAGCCTGCCAAACAACACACATTCACACTCAAAATACATCCATCAGTCTGCCAAACACACATTCACACTCAAAATACATCCATCACAGTCTGCCAAACACACATTCACACTCAAAATACATCCATCAGCCTGCCAAACACACATTCACACTCAAAATACATCCATCAGTCTGCCAAACACACATTCACACTCAAAACACATGTTGTACATACACACACACATAAATGCACATTGTATACACTCACAATGTACATACATGTATGTATATATACCAGAAGTCTATCAATAGAGGACAGAGAGAACAGTCCTCCTCAATGATTTGAAGGAAAAATAAAATCTATAAAATATTTTTTAAAACATTAAAAACAACTTTAACAAAATCACTGTCATACATTTCTAAAATGCACCTCTTTCGCAAATGGTGAAAAAATGTCAACAGCGCCCTCTAGTGCAATAGAAAAATGTAGCAGGAGGCCAGGTTCTCGTCCTCCCTAGGGCTTCTTATGCGTATTGCGGCTTCTGCTCTCCTATATTTTACATTGCAAAAATTACAAAGGGAGGACAAGCTCTCCAACACCATCAGACCAATTAGCTCTAGGAATAAAAGATTGACATACTGAACATCCAATTAAAGGAGGGGTTGATCATGTGTCACAATGTGTGCAAGGCCTGTGATGCTCAGTGTTAGAATGTGAGAGAATAGAAAGTCAGAAAGAGAAGCTTGTGATATATAGTTGTGCAGATATAGATTCTTTAAATTGTAGTTTTTAAGACGATAAGTTATTTTTGTTATTAATTTGGAGAAGCTCGGCGAAATAATTTTTTTCCAACACTACTAACGTTAGTTAACATTATTTCATATTGGCAAGCAAAGAGAGAAGCTTGTGATGCGATACATGTGCAAATTTATAGATTTGTTCAATTTTTTTAAAGGAGAGCGAGCAGACGTCTAAACTTTTAGGAGAGAGCAAGCTTAGCTAACTGTTAGCTCGCTAACAATAGGCAGAATGGAAAGAGCGGAAGAGGATGTGGCGAATCTTTTATTGGAATGCAGGGAGAAGGTGCGATTAAAACGGCCAGGAGGTAGTTTCCTAAAATCAAGATTACCAAGAGAAACGAGAAGGTGGTAATATCCAACGCATCAACGTTACACTTGATCTATGGGCAGCCTCACTAGCAACACATCTGCTGCATTTATGGCCCTGTCTTCTCACGGGAAAGTCGCAGACATGAACTGCAGGGTTTGGGAGACTTGACGTTAGAGAATTTGAATCGGGCAACCAAACGGCATCACACATGCAAGGGCCACGTCAGAGCTAACGTTCGCCGTCAGAGCTAACGTTCGCTAAGTTGCTCGGAAGGATGCCTATTGAACAAGTGCTGGACGAGGATGTTTTTATAGAAACTGCGCAACACAACAGAAAGGTAAAGAGAAACAGAGATGCTCTTACACTAGTTAGTGAAGACTTTAATATTAGTTTCAGACCTTTTTTTGTGTTTCTTTTATTCCTCTACAGCTCCAAGCTGTAGGCTATATATCGGTATTTATTTTGTATTTGTTTTGTAGGCTATCTTTACAAATTCTTCTGAAAAATGCACACCGATTAAAATATTTGCATTTCTTGAATCTACAGTTAAATGTATTACCATATACACAATACATTTTGTAATTATGTACATTTGGGATCTAGGAACTTTGTTATTATTCAAATCAAGGTTTAATATTGGAACAATTTGACAACTTAGGAGATCAATTTTGTTTGATCACAGTGAGCAATATCTTTAATCGTTTTAATTTGTTTTCTACGTCGGATTCACTAAACGGTCTAATCAGAGTCAGAATCGCGAAACGGGATATAATTTGTGGGGATTACATCACTCTGCGACTTTCCTTTTGATGCATATTAAATGTGTTCAGGCATATTAAATGTGTTCAGGCATATTAAATGTGTTCAGGCATATTAAATGTGTTCAGGCATATTAAATGTGTTCAGGCATATTAAATGTGTTCAGGCATATTAAATGTGTTGATGCATATTAAATGTGTTCAGGCATATTAAATGTGTTCAGGCATATTAAATGTGTTCAGGCATATTAAATGTGTTCATGCATAATTATGTATAGCTGGAATGAGGACACCAAAACATAGAAGAGACTATGCAAATTAGACCAATTAATTATTCCGTCTAATTGACCTTTCACAAGACTCCTCCCCCAAATGGTCCTT
This sequence comes from Ilyophis sp. 1 JC-2022, assembly GCA_022702515.1. Classification (NCBI taxonomy): domain Eukaryota; kingdom Metazoa; phylum Chordata; class Actinopteri; order Anguilliformes; family Synaphobranchidae; genus Ilyophis; species Ilyophis sp. 1 JC-2022. The sequence continues at coordinate 3,952,279 of CM040398.1, read as the reverse complement.
GTCCAATCCTACCTTAGCAACTGAACCGGTCACTACTTGAAGGTCCATCAAGCTTGCGCAAAATTGCCCGATCCAAAATGTGTTCCTCCATGCCTGTTCCTCTCACTCCCACCCCAAAATGTGTTCCTCTGTTGGTGTTGTATTCCTATTCTGTAATACGGCAGTATGTACCTCTTAAATTTAAGCTTTCTTTTTCTTGTGGTCATCTACTTGTGCCTGGTCGCTCGATATCCACTTCTTAGTGCCTTATAATCTGAACGGGTCATTACGGGCGTCTCCTACCGCAAGATTGCGAATGATGGCGTTTCATCGGCGATGTTAATGTCTCGCTATCTGCGACCGTAACAGAGCCGTAATATAACAAATGTTTTTGCGCTGTAACGGTTTCCTTAGCAAATCCGGCCTTCAGTAGCTCTCTAGACTTGGGCTATCTGCTTAATAAATAAATAGTCCATTGAAATGTATTAAAATAAACCTTTTTAAAAAAACAAACAACTTCACAAGTTGACATCTGTGCTCATCTCCTTCTTCCATGAATGTGCTGCATTTGTGCTGTAATGTAAAACAGGAAAATATTGGCTATTATGTTCAGCTAAATATGAGGGAAACTCATTTTAACATTGTGCCTCCCTAAGTCTCGCTCTGACTCATGCCTGTCCAAGACTGCAGGGTGTGATGGGACGCAGCGGCTGACGTCATGTACTTCAGAGGACAGCAAACGCTCGTCTGCACTATCCTGGGTCGATAGCGGAGATCACAGCGACGAGTGCTGCCCGTTAATATGATCGGCCATTCCAAGAAAAATTGAAAAAAAAAAACATTTAAAAAAATAAGCATTTTATCAAATTAGGCCACTTGGCACCAACCCACCTTGTCTATGCAGGATTTAACTCCGATCATGATTCACCAACCCACCTTGTCTATGCAGGATTTAACTCCAATCATGATCGCCTCACCAAAGACTTTCCCATCTTTGCTCAGAGCTTTTCGGGCCTGGAGTTTAGACTGGAACTGAAGGTGCATCCAGTTCCCAGTGTTGGACATCTGTGGGGTAAGAGCAGTGGACATATCTGAAAGCCCATCATAGTGATGAACACGTATGCATCTATGCATGTTTAAAGGCACTAATCTTTAATATGCTAAAGTATCCGTTCTTACCACATGTTTTAGTATGTTTCCATACTGGGAAAACTGCAGGAGGATGTAAGACGCTGATGCAGGAGGAAACCTGTACAAATAGAACAGGCATATCTTGGGAATGTGCTTATCTTTCAACTTTCTCAAATTTCCATAATATGCACACTTAAATGCATAGACAATGCAAAGGCTTAGCATTCTGGCACATTCCGTTAAACACAGAGCTGCCGTCTGTTAGCATGAGAGGAGTAAACACCATCAGCAATGAGCCCAAAAACTGCTCATCTGGATCACAATTATCCCCGTTCTATAATCCACCATTTTACAATCCAAGATCATCTGCAATGAGCCCAAAAACTGCTCATCTGGATCACAATTATCCCCGTTCTATAATCCACCATTTTACAATCCAAGATCATCTGCAATGAGCCCAAAAACTGCTCATCTGGATCACAATTATCCCGTTCTATAATCCACCATTTTACAATCCAAGATCATCTGCAATGAGCCCAAAAACTGCTCATCTGGATCACAATTATCCCCGTTCTATAATCCACCATTTTACAATCCAAGATCATCTGCAATGAGCCCAAAAACTGCTCATCTGGATCACAATTATCCCCGTTCTATAATCCACCATTTTACAATCCAAGATCATCTGCAATGAGCCCAAAAACTGCTCATCTGGATCACAATTATCCCCGTTCTATAATCCACCATTTTACAATCCAAGATCATCTGCAATGAGCCCAAAAACTGCTCATCTGGATCACAATTATCCCCGTTCTATAATCCACCATTTTACAATCCAAGATCATCTCTAATGAGCCCAAAACTGCTCATAATTTCATGATTTTCAAAAGACAACAAGATGGACGATTCTGGTCCAGATGTAAATGTTGCACATTAAAAAAAAAAAATGAGATGATATGAAATGTATATTGCCATCACTGAAACCACTATATTTAATCAATTTTACAAATCTATACAAATATATTTCCTGTAGTATCATCACCTCAATTACATTCATATTTTATGCAAATTCCCTAAGAATATTTTCCCATTTTACTGGGAACTCTTTAACCCCTTTGTGCAGATGGCAAATTTGGTAAATTCTCACCTATTTAGGGGTGCTCCGTTTAAGGCTTTACCGTATACCAAGATAAACTTTGGTAAATGGCTTAAATGAAACAAGAGAGTTGTACCATTTACAATATGGAACTTGTGCCACAAATGCAAAGAAACTGCAAAAAAGAAGAATATCCCGAGGCGAGCCCGCCTTACGCCGTGTTCACAACTCATCTGCTGTTTTTATATAGCCTACCATAAATCCTCAACGCAATCCCCGCCCCCAGAGAAACGCAGCGCCTTAACAGATCTGACGGAAACAATGAGAGAAAATAGGCTACCGACTGAACTCCTCACAGAATAAGTTAGCTGGAGTTCAAGGAAAAGTCTATGATATGCTTCTCCCTGCATCTTAGCAGTGGGTGAACCCAGCTTCTTTAGCAATGACCTTTTGTGGCTTACCCTCCTTGTGGAGGGTGTCAATGACTGTCTTCTGGACATCTGTCAAGTCAGCAGTCTTCCCCATGATTGTGTAGCCTACTGAACCAGACTGAGAGACCATTTAAAGGCTCAGGAAACCTTTGCAGGTGTTTTTAGTTAATTAGCTGATTAGTGTGAGACACCATGAGTTTCCAATATTTAACAATATTCTAATTTTCTGAGACACTGAATTTGGGTTTTCATTAGCTGTAAGCCATAATCATCAAAATTACAAGAAATAAAGGCTTGAAATATTTCACTCTATGTGTAATGAATCTATATAATATATGAGTTTCACTTTCTGAAATGAGTGACAAAAAATATTGAAGTTTTTCACGATATTCAAATTTTTTGAGCTGCACCTGTAGATAATTGTTGTCGCCCACAACGGAAACAGCCAGCACCTGATTGGTTAGATCCACTTTTGTTTCGGCTCCACGTTTTTAAACCAGAACAACGTTGCGTCCTGTTCAACTCTCTTATTCCACCTAAATAGTCCACAAAAATATGTTTCTGAAGATATTTGAGGTGAGAAATAGGCCATGCAGTTGCTGAATCTTGATTCATATTTGATGTGCAACGTCTAGTTTGACAGTTTGATCCTCGCTATACGTAATAATTTGTACAATGTACGTTCATTTATGCAAATGACGATGGACACAGCTCCCCCGCCTCTCCCTCGCTCACCCAACAAAGTATTTTTCTAAATTGTTTTGTTGGCGGAGACAGGCTGAAACAGTGGGGTTAGTTACCCTTTAAGATAAAAAATAAATGCACATAGACCAAAAATACATAAAACTTACATAAGTAGCCATGGTTTCATTAGCACAATACAAGAGTAAGAGTAAATACATGTAGCCACATTAACCACACATACTGAGAAGAAGCTTACCCAAAAACGGTGACCCACGTGTCGTCCAGGCGATCGTCTGAGGTCAGGGTCTCTCCTTGGGTATAGAAGGGGTCCATCTGGGCAGGAGAGAGAGCAGCTGCCCTCTGCATACCTGCACTGGCAGGACTGAACACATGTAACGCTGTCAAAATCAAAACAAAAGAACAATAATGACAACGAAACCCATTTCAAAAGTAAAGCCGCAGATAACACAGCCGTCCCGCGTAGCAAATGAGCCGCAGATAACACAGCCGTCCCGCGTAGCAAATGAGCCGCAGATAACACAGCCGTCCTGCGTAGCAAATGAGCCGCAGATAACACAGCCGTCCTGCGTAGCAAATGAGCCGCAGATAGCACAGCCGTCCCGCGTAGCAAATGAGCCGCAGATAACACAGCCGTCCTGCGTAACAAATGAGCCTACTTTATTTAAAGAAAAAAAACTTAATAGAAAATATTATTATTATATATATTTTAAATATATTCATATATACATTTTAAAAAGATGAAAAGGCTAAAAGGCAGCTGTGCTGCTGTATATCGAGAGCTGTAGAGTAGCTCTGTGCTGCTGTATATTGAGAGCTGTAGAGTAGCTCTGTGCTACTGTATATCGAGAGCTGTAGAGTAGCTCTGTGCTGCTGTATATCGAGAGCTGTAGAGTAGCTCTGTGCTGCTGTATATAGAGCGCTGTAGAGTAGCTCTGTGCTGCTGTATATGGAGAGCTGTAGAGTAGCTCTGTGCTGCTGTATATGGAGAGCTGTAGAGTAGCTCTGTGCTGCTGTATATGGAGAGCTGTAGAGTAGCTCTGTGCTGCTGTATATAGAGCGCTGTAGAGTAGCTCTGTGCTGCTGTATATTGAGAGCTGTAGAGTAGCTCTGTGCTGCTGTATATGGAGAGCTGTAGAGTAGCTCTGTGCTGCTGTATATGGAGAGCTGTAGAGTAGCTCTGTGCTGCTGTATATGGAGAGCTGTAGAGTAGCTCTGTGCTGCTGTATATGGAGAGCTGTAGAGTAGCTCTGTGCTGCTGTATATGGAGAGCTGTAGAGTAGCTCTGTGCTGCTGTATATAGAGAGCTGTAGAGTAGCTCTGTGCTGCTGTATATAGAGAGCTGTAGAGTAGCTCTGTGCTGCTGTATATAGAGAGCTGTAGAGTAGCTCTGTGCTGCTGTATATTGAGAGCTGTAGAGTAGCTCTGTGCTGCTGTATATTGAGAGCTGTAGAGTAGCACTGTGCTGCTGTATATCGAGAGCTGTAGAGCAGCTCTGTGCTGCTGTATATAGAGAGCTGTAGAGTAGCTCTGTGCTGCTGTATATAGAGAGCTGTAGAGTAGCTCTGTGCTGCTGTATATAGAGAGCTGTAGAGTAGCTCTGTGCTGCTGTATATAGAGAGCTGTAGAGTAGCTCTGTGCTGCTGTATATAGAGCGCTGTAGAGTAGCTCTGTGCTGCTGTATATGGAGAGCTGTAGAGTAGCTCTGTGCTGCTGTATATAGAGCTGTAGAGTAGCTCTGTGCTGCTGTATATAGAGAGCTGTAGAGTAGCTCTGTGCTGCTGTATATTGAGAGCTGTAGAGTAGCGCTGTGCTGCTGTATATTGAGAGCTGTAGAGTAGCTCTGTGCTGCTGTATATAGAGCTGTAGAGTAGCTCTGTGCTGCTGTATATAGAGAGCTGTAGAGTAGCTCTGTGCTGCTGTATATTGAGAGCTGTAGAGTAGCGCTGTGCTGCTGTATATTGAGAGCTGTAGAGTAGCTCTGTGCTGCTGTATATGGAGAGCTGTAGACTAGCTCTGTGCTGCTGTATATTGAGAGCTGTAGACTAGCTCTGTGCTGCTGTATATCGAGAGCTGTAGAGTAGCTCTGTGCTGCTGTATATAGAGAGCTGTAGAGTAGCTCTGTGCTGCTGTATATAGAGAGCTGTAGAGTAGCTCTGTGCTGCTGTATATAGAGAGCTGTAGAGTAGCTCTGTGCTGCTGTATATAGAGAGCTGTAGAGTAGCTCTGTGCTGCTGTATATTGAGAGCTGTAGAGTAGCTCTGTGCTGCTGTATATTGAGAGCTGTAGAGTAGCACTGTGCTGCTGTATATAGAGAGCTGTAGAGTAGCTCTGTGCTGCTGTATATTGAGAGCTGTAGAGTAGCTCTGTGCTGCTGTATATAGAGAGCTGTAGAGTAGCTCTGTGCTGTTCTGTATTGAGAGCTGTAGAGTAGCTCTGTGCTGCTGTATATGGAGAGCTGTAGAGTAGCTCTGTGCTGCTGTATATTGAGAGCTGTAGAGTAGCTCTGTGCTGCTGTATATAGAGAGCTGTAGAGTAGCTCTGTGCTGCTGTATATTGAGAGCTGTAGAGTAGCGCTGTGCTGCTGTATATCGAGTAACCTAATCACAAACATTTAGCATACAAACGCAGACTCCGTATTCTTTTCTTTTCCGATAGATTATTGGTTTTATTTTAAACATCCCCGTATTGAGTCAGTACAAACATACCGCCAACACGTTGGCTATATTTAAGATTCAGAATTTTTCCAATTACTTTAGGTCCACTAAAATGGGGGGGACTATGTGTGAAAAAGGCTGTAATTCCTACATGGATCATTGGATATGAATGTAAACACCCGCAAATTAAAGTTGAGTCTACACTTTAACCTCATATTAATTGCTTCATTTCAAATCCAATGAGGTGGAGTACAGAGCGAAAACAAAAATTGTGTCACTGTCCAAATACTTATGGACTGCACTCTAGCTCCTTGCAGAATGAACAAATCATGACTTCCTTGAACCTTCACAACAATATTCATATTTGATTAATACTAAACATTCAGTTCCACATGCGACAGCCCTACTTGCTAATTGGTGACTTACCTGTGCCTGGAGTGGCAGCTACCAGGCCGGAGAGCGGAGACTGCATAACTGAGAAGGGCTGGTGGAAAACAGCGATATTGGATCAGGATTACAACAGTGTGAAAACATCAGTGAGGTTAATAATGCAGGCAAAACGCAAGATGACCACATGTGCTTACCTGCTTGCGTAAACTGAGAGGAGACACACCTATTCCTGGGCTGGTGAGGTCATCATATATACTCCTCACTGGGGGGGCACCACTCTTATCCTTGGGTGTGGGGACCACAGGCTGTGGGGGTGAGCCACCTGGGGAGAACATAGAGTTCATCAGTAGAATAATACCACACTTGGAAAGAAGTCACTGTCAAGGACACTAAAGTGACACAAATATTTAAACTCACTTATTTAGAATAGGCTCACTGTGCCCTGTCCCTCTCAGCCCCTCGACCTCCATAGAAAGAAATCATGATGTGGACAGAGGCAGGAACAGGTAGGTATCCTTAATTAGTTTGATCAATGGTGTCGTCTTGCAATAGATCTCGGTTTGCAAGCATTCGGTAAAGGTTCGGTAAATGACCATGTGTGTTGGGAAAAAAATCAGTGACATGTTTGTCCAATAGTGCAATACCAGGCCCATGCAGTTGACTTCTGCACACACTTTACATTGCTGTAACCTAGAGGTTATATCACTCAGGAAATTATTTAAAAATCTAAACTTGCATGTAAGTTTATGAAATGAAGTATACAATGTCTCAGCATAAATAATGAGCATCACTATACTACATATCTTGGTTATATTGTATGCATGCACATCACATGAGGACATTGAATCAATATTATTATCTAGTTCAATGCCGACAGCTTTGATAAGTTTGAATGAGTTTATATTTACCTCACCCAACAAAACTCGATAATATTGTATGAGTTATGTGTATATTAAGTTGTAAGTGATATTATTGTTAAAGAGTTGAATATTGAAAATAAAAATGGACCTGGATGAACACCCTGAGATGAGTACTCTACAGAGTACGGTGCATGAATGCACTAAATACAATTTTAATCTGGGGATATAGCGAACCATGCCTCACCTGCCAGGCCAGTCGTCCTCATTTCCAGCCCGGCTCCGCTCCCACCGAAGGATCGCGGCTGAGGGGTGACGGGTGCCGGGACTTCACCCATCAGAAACCCGGGCAAGAACTGTGCACCCGGTCCAGACTTGGGGGAGGTAGGGGACCCCAAAGTCATTGGCTCCGTACCTATTTTATTATTTTTTAAATGTGTTAGCCAGTTGGCTAATTAGCCATGTGGCGCTATTTAGCTAGCATGCCATGAGAATAATAACAGCTAAGCTATCCAAAACAGGAATGTCCCTCACTGAAACACTAACTCGCTCTGGTTGAATAACGTTAGTTAGAAAGCTTGCTAACCAAACAACTAACACGCTGCTCACCAACAATTCAGCTAGCTAACCAGGATAGCTACCTTTAGGTATTATAACCTTAAGTATATTAACGTTAGCTATATCGTGCTAGTCACGTTATCAGACCTGTACTAGAGGTGTGACAGCTATCTAGGCTCTAATTAGCTATTGATGACAGTAACGTTACTACCATGGTGACCTGCTTTACTAGTCTTGCTAGCCTATATAACTTTAGCATTAGCAAGGTATCTTATTAGCAACAGGGCAAAAAGCTTAGATGAAGCAAAGACAGCGAGGCAAGGACAATACTAACCTTGGAACTCCATTAGCTACAGGATACCAATGCAAATACAGTCGATAATGTTACACGTGAAAAGCCGCGCGATTGACTACTACAATGGAAATAAGTGTAACATGAATGTTAACTTGGCAGCGCTAGCCGACAATAACTTTCAAATAATGGCGGAAATAGAGCGCACACCGGCAGCGCCGCTACATCATGGTACTGACGTCACGTTGTAGTTATGGACCACGTGGTGTCAAAACAAAGATGGTGGATTTCACGACAAGATACACATATTATAATGCAAGTAAAAAGCGAACATTATCCACAAATTGTAAAGTTGGAAGGGTTAAGACCGAAAACGAGTATTATGTGAATATTCAAGAATGCGGGTATTGTAACAGTGCCCTTAGAGCTAGCTCTAAAACTATCCAAGTATTTGTCTCTTTTTTGTTTAAATGCTTCACAAACAAACAGATATGGGTCAAGAAACTTAAACATTTTACAAGTTGGCTAAAAAAGAGGAAAAACAACCGGTCAATGATAAACATACAGATATAATAATAATAATATCTAACGTTAAACATCTAAACAAAAACAGACAATCAAGAATTGGGGATAATAAAATAGTGATTACAGAAATTACACAGAAGTTACACACCAGAAACATTTGTATGTTACATGGGGTCGTGTTACACAACAGGTCATGGGTAAGTGATTTGTTACATGGGGTCGTGTTACACAACAGGTCATGGGTAAGTGATTGTGTGAGGGGAAATGAGGGAGTGTGAGAGGGAAAGGGAAAGGGAAAGAAAAGAAAGAGAAAAATAAAGTTAATAAGAGAACAATACGAACTTGGATTATAATAAGGCTTGGCATTAGTTAACAGGCAAACTGGATTTCACTTTAGGGTACTTTAGGGAGCCCAAATTTATTTGCACTGTGATGTTGGATGTTTATGTGAGGGAGATTCTTTCTCCACTGATATGTAACAACCACGTAATGATGACTGCGCCAGGGTGGGCCCCCTAAATAGTATCCTGGCCCACCCTATATCTGCCTACACTGCTGATATGCAATCTGTTAGAAGGTTTAGAAACTGAGTGGTGTGTATTGAGTCTCTTGATAGTTTTTCCCCCAGGTGAGAGTTAATGCGATGAGTATGGGCTTTGTGTTTTGGGTTGGTGTGTTGATTGCTGAAAGGTCTCCAAGTAGGTAAAGAGATGGAGATAGAAGAATGATGAGGGATAATCTGTTGGTGATTGCCTTCCAGAAAACAAAAAATGTGTAGCTGGGCAAAGCCAAAAGGTATGAAAGTAGCTGTCAGTGTCATGAGTGCAATGAGAACATGTGTCAGAATTTATATTGTATATCTTGTGCTGAGTGATAACAGCTTTGTGAATGATTTTGTATGTTAGTACTGTTTGTCATTGAGAAGGTGTCTTTGCAAACTTTTGTCCAGAAGTCGGTATTGAGGGAGATAGACTATTTTTTTGCCAGGTATTCGTCTCTAATATATGAAAATGTGGCAGCATAAACAAAGTAAGTTGTTGAATCTGTCATGGTAAATCTCTGAATAAATGGCACACCAACTTATAATAATAAGTCAAACAAAAATGATGCATAATGAATAATGAAGCACGGGCGATATAAAATAATTTCTTCATAAAATGGTGTGGCTTGTATTGACTATTTTTTATAGCACCATAATTTACTCTGATAACTGATGATTTGAAGGGTTTCTTCACCTGACTAATTTTCCTATTGAACTCTATGGAAAAATAAGTCAGGAGAAACAACCCTTAAAGTGATCCATCCATATCTATTGCATATCTGGCAGCAGAGTGATGATTTGAGGCTCGTTTGATACCTCAGACCCTTGATGACTTAGAGCCATTTAGCCAACCATGTATTCCATACTATTCCAGCATAATTTACAGCTAAATCTAGTCCCACCCCCCAATTCCCATAGAGATCCATTCAAATGCAGAGAAGTTATAGTATTGCCTGTAAGAGTACCAGAAAATAAGATATCAAGAGTAATTTAGTATTGTTGGGTCACAGACATCAGGAAGTCATGGCATGCAAAGGATATGCGACCAAATATAAAAAATGATAACGTAATTCTACATTCTGTTAAACTATTTTTGATGCCCAAAAACTAGGCACAAAAGGTTCTATAATTTCTAAACGGTTCATCCGATATGGATGAAAATATCCTCAAATTAATGCTGACAGTCTGCACTTTCAAAGTCAAGGTGCTAGAGTACAGACCCAAAACAACAAAAAAATGTGTCACTGTCCAATGAATTATGGTGCTCACTGTACATGCTACAGTGTTATGCGTACGCATGTAGTTATACAAAGCCTGCAATTGTACGTCAGAATCTACTGCACGTATGCAATGGTGCATATTCATTGAATTTAGGTAATTTATACTTACCTTAATAAGTTTTATGTTAAGATGTTTTTAATGTTAAACGTGTACTCGTGAACTACTTACTTTCGTTCATCGAATAGAATAGAACAGAATAACTTTTATTTTCCTGTGAGGGAACTTCAGTTGTAGTTGCCAGCAACAACAAAACAAAAAAAAGACAAAGACAGTGTGTTTTTCCATATACATTATTTAACGACATTAAATCAAACACCCGAAGTTTATTATAAGATATCTGCATAATTCATAAGTCTGGTAAAAGAACCTATGAGTTGGAGACCACAGCGATCGCTTATTGGCTGGTCAGATGACGTCAGAATGTTCGACTGTGGTGAACGTGGCAGTCGCTAAGCGTCTTTACGTCATCACAGCAGCGGTGTGCAGCGTGAGCTCATTCTCTCTCTCTCTCCCTCTCTCCCACACACGCACACACCGGTGCGATTAGGCTGAGGAGGATATGTATCCGGACAAGGACCGTAAACATAATAGGCGGAGCTAGCTGCTATTTCAGAACTATTTAATGGTCTGGCTTTTATGTGATTGAAAAGAAGTTTAATTCTGAAATAGGTGAGTCTGTTTAAATAGAGCCTGAACTAAAACAAGGCTTAACGTTAGCTTTTAGCTAACAGATGGCCTCATCCAACGTTAGCTTAACTCTCCTTATTTACAACTTTTATTAGCTGAGTATCCAGACAGTTACCCAACAGTTTATCTGTTATCGTTGGTGCTGGCTAGTCGGATAAATAGCTGCATGTTAGCTGCATGGTGATCTGTTGGTATTTGTCTCAGCTGCTTTGCGAATATTGTATGTAGTGTTAGCTGGTAACTATGATAAATTACAGCACAGTTGGCAGTTGAATGCAGTTAACGTTAGATAACGCGCTGACGGCGTGTTATGATGTATAACAGCATGTTTGCTGCTGAAATAAAGCGTGCTATATAATGTCCCCATTATGTATTTTTACTCATGTTATTGGTGTTATTTTTAAATATACAGACAGTATAGTTAAGCTAGAATGCAAATTGCGCTGGCTAACTATAACTTTGCTCAGTGTTTACGCGTTATATAGCTAACTTGGCAACTGCTTACAGAGCCTATGAAGTATGTAGCATTTTTATCACTGTCTATGGCCCTGTTTTCGTAGATTAGGCCAACTTTGAGCATCTTAATGACAATTTTCTAGAGATCGTAACTAACGTTAACAACCAGCTATCTTGTTAACTTATTTTAAGGTTAAGTAATGACGATGACTTGCATAACATAAGGAAACATGCTTTTGATTGCTAGCCGTGGAAAACCTTTAAGTAACTTATTTAATTGATTCTGCATTAACCTTAGTGTCCACATGACTTGTAAAACCTTGTGCTGATCTGTCGTATGTGCGTTATGTTTTATATAAGTTATGGTATACTTCACTCCATGGGGAAAATATATTATTTTTCATTGTCTTTTTCTATTCAAGGTGTGTTTAGTTTCAGATTTGTGTGGTTTCACTGAAGATGAGGATTGTGATTCCAGCTGAAGAACAGCACTAAGGTCTGCAGTTAAAAAAACAAAAACGCACAGCACCATGGAGTTCTTCACTTCGAAGCCACCCGGTCAGGTTCACAAGAAACCTTGGAGCCGAACATTGTTGTCCGTGTTCATCGTAGGATGCTTGGTAGCTGTTATTTCTACAGATGAAGACTATTATAAGCGTTTAGGAGTGTCCAAAGAAGCCACCACCAGAGAGATCCGGCAGGCGTTTAAAAAGCTGGCACTGACCATGCACCCTGACAAAAATCCGGTGAGTTAAAAGCACTTCAACCACAGAGACTGAGCAGCAGGACCCTGCACTGACAGCCAATCCCATTTCCCTGTGACTTTCATACAGAATGACCAAAGTGCCCATGACGAGTTCCTGAAGATAAACCGGGCCTACGAGGTGCTGAAGGACGAGGACCTGCGGAAGAAGTACGACAAATACGGGGAGAAGGGCCTGCAGGACGAGCAGCAGGGCGGCCGATACGAGAGCTGGAACTACTACAGATACGACTTCGGTGGGCAGAGTTCATAGCGTTACGCGCAGCTGGGAGAATATGCGCCAGGGTCTGTATTTAAGGTCTTCAAATAGAAGGGTCCCAATCCTAACCTTATCTGTTATGAGCTAAAAGGAAAAACTGATCCGAGATCAGTTTGTTACTCTGAGGGGCCTTTTGAATGCTGTTCCTGATTAAGGCACAAACGTGGATACGTGTGGCAGTGTGTCATAATGGTTTGTGAACAAACCGGGATTGGAATGCACAGGTTGTAGATTTGATTCCCAGATGGGGCACTGCCATTTATCTGACACACTAAACCTGAATTACTTCAATAAATATCCAGCTGTATGGGTTCCATCTGCAAAGAATGTCAGCTGTTTTAGTCGCTCTGGATACGAGTGTCTGCTAAACGCGTAACTGTACAGGCATGCACTGCTGTTAGGTAGATGGTAACTGTAAATGCATGCATTGCTATTGGGTAGATGGTAACTGTAAATGCATGCACTGCTGTTAGGTAGATGGTAACTGTAAATGCATGCATTGCTATTGGGTAGATGGTAACAGTACAGGAATGCACTGCTATTGGGTAGACGGTAACTGTAAATGCATGCATTGCTATTGGGTAGATGGTAACTGTAAATGCATGCACTGCTGTTAGGTAGATGGTAACTGTAAATGCATGCATTTCTATTGGGTAGATGGTAACTGTAAATGCATGCACTGCTGTTAGGTAGATGGTAACTGTAAATGCATGCGCTGCTATTAGGTAGATGGTAACTAAATGCATGCACTGCTATTAGGTAGATGGTAACTGTAAATGCATGCACTGCTGTTAGGTAGATGGTAACTGTAAATGCATGCGCTGCTATTAGGTAGATGGTAACTGTAAATGCATGCACTGCTATTAGGTAGATGGTAACTGTAAATGCATGCACTGCTGTTAGGTAGATGGTAACTGTAAATGCATGCACTGCTATTAGGTAGATGGTAACTGTAAATGCATGCACTGCTATTAGGTAGATGGTAACTAAATGCATTCGCTGCTATTAGGTAGATGGTAACTAAATGCATGCACTGCTATTAGGTAGATGGTAACTGTAAATGCATGCACTGCTATTAGGTAGATGGTAACTGTAAATGCATGCACTGCTATTAGGTAGATGGTAACTGTAAATGCATGCACTGCTATTAGGTAGATGGTAACTGTAAATGCATGCACTGCTGTTAGGTAGATGGTAACTGTAAATGCATGCATTGCTATTGGGTAGATGGTAACTGTAAATGCATGCACTGCTATTAGGTAGATGGTAACTGTAAATGCATGCACTGCTGTTAGGTAGATGGTAACTGTAAATGCATGCACTGCTATTAGGTAGATGGTAACTGTAAATGCATGCACTGCTGTTAGGTAGATGGTAACTGTAAATGCATGCGCTGCTGTTAGGTAGATGGTAACTGTAAATGCATGCACTGCTATTAGGTAGATGGTAACTGTAAATGCATGCACTGCTATTAGGTAGATGGTAACTGTAAATGCATGCACTGCTATTAGGTAGATGGTAACTGTAAATGCATGCACTGCTATTAGGTAGATGGTAACTAAATGCATGCGCTGCTATTAGGTAGATGGTAACTGTAAATGCATGCACTGCTATTAGGTAGATGGTAACTAAATGCATGCGCTGCTATTAGGTAGATGGTAACTGTAAATGCATGCACTGCTATTAGGTAGATGGTAACTGTAAATGCATGCACTGCTGTTAGGTAGATGGTAACTGTAAATGCATGCACTGCTATTAGGTAGATGGTAACTGTAAATGCATGCGCTGCTATTAGGTAGATGGTAACTAAATGCATGCGCTGCTATTAGGTAGATGGTAACTGTAAATGCATGCACTGCTATTAGGTAGATGGTAACTAAATGCATGCGCTGCTATTAGGTAGATGGTAACTGTAAATGCATGCACTGCTATTAGGTAGATGGTAACTGTAAATGCATGCACTGCTGTTAGGTAGATGGTAACTGTAAATGCATGCACTGCTATTAGGTAGATGGTAACTGTAAATGCATGCGCTGCTATTAGGTAGATGGTAACTAAATGCATGCACTGCTATTAGGTAGATGGTAACTGTAAATGCATGCACTGCTATTAGGTAGATGGTAACTGTAAATGCATGCGCTGCTGTTAGGTAGATGGTAACTGTAAATGCATGCGCTGCTGTTAGGTAGATGGTAACTGTAAATGCATGCACTGCTGTTAGGTAGATGGTAACTGTAAATGCATGCACTGCTGTTAGGTAGATGGTAACTGTAAATGCATGCACTGCTGTTAGGTAGATGGTAACTGTAAATGCATGCACTGCTGTTAGGTAGATGGTAACTGTAAATGCATGCACTGCTATTAGGTAGATGGTAACTGTAAATGCATGCACTGCTATTAGGTAGATGGTAACTGTAAATGCATGCGCTGCTGTTAGGTAGATGGTAACTGTAAATGCATGCACTGCTATTAGGTAGATGGTAACTACAGGCCTGGTTCCAGGATCTATATATTGAGACTTGTATCTCTAATCATTGTCCTGTCCATTACCTACTGACAGCCAGTATCCAATCAGAAATTAACAAACAGGTTAATATCCGTTACTTTGCTAGCTAGTGATGCATACAGGATTGGAATCGATGGGAGATTATATTAAAGTTATAGTTATTCGATAAATGATCAATTAGGTAAAATATTAATTTAAATATGAAACCTGTTATACCAGATTACTTTCAGAACCTTGCCTGTCAGTTGTTGATTCTTGTCACACATTTGATGGTGTGCAGCTCAATATGTATCTGGTGAGGCCCCAGGTCAACATGCAGACTGTAGATTTATGTGAGGGTCAGGGGTGCGTCCATTTCTGGGACAGTGGTCTGTCCATTCCTGGGGCAGTGGTCTGTCCATTCCTGGGGCAGTGGTCTGCCAGGATTCAACATGCAGACTGTAGATTAATGTCAGGGGTGCGTCCATTCCTGGGGCAGTGGTCTGCTGCTGCTGTGTAATGTAATGAGAAACAACATTGTGGTCATTCTGATTGATTAATTATCCGGGGGTCATGGGCTCTGAAAGTTTGGGGTCTGGCTCACCAGTGTGCGTGTTGGACTGTGTCACCAGTGTGCGTGTTGGACTGTGTCACCAGTGTGCGTGTTGGACTGTGTCACCAGTGTGCGTGTTGGACTGTGTCACCAGTGTGCGTGTTGGACTGTGTCACCAGTGTGCGTGTTGGACTGTGTCACCAGTGTGCGCGTTGGACTGTGTCACCAGTGTGCGCGTTGGACTGTCACCGGTGTGCGCGTTGGACTGTGTCACCGGTGTGCGTGTTGGACTGTGTCACCGGTGTGCGCGTTGGACTGTGTCACCGGTGTGCGTGTTGGACTGTGTCACCAGTGTGCGTGTTGGACTGTGTCACCAGTGTGCGTGTTGGACTGTGTCACCAGTGTGCGTGTTGGACTGTGTCACCAGTGTGCGTGTTGGACTGTGTCACCAGTGTGCGCGTTGGACTGTGTCACCAGTGTGCGCGTTGGACTGTGTCACCAGTGTGCGCGTTGGACTGTGTCACCAGTGTGCGCGTTGGACTGTCACCAGTGTGCGTGTTGGACTGTGTCACCGGTGTGCGTGTTGGACTGTGTCACCGGTGTGCGTGTTGGACTGTGTCACCGGTGTGCGTGTTGGACTGTGTCACCGGTGTGCGCATTGGGCTGTGTCACATTTGAGTATACTACACTGCGGCGGCAGTGTAGTATAATGGTTAAGGAACTGGACTTGTAACTGAAAGGTTGCAGGTTCGATTCCCAGGTAGGACACTGCCGTTGTACCCTTGAGCAAGGTACTTAACCTGCATTGCTTCAGTATATATCCAGCTGTATGAATGGATAAATGTAATACGAAGTATGTAAGTCGCTCTGGATAAGAGCGTCTGCTAAATGCCTATAATGTAAATGTAAACAACCTCGCCCTGTACAATGTGGCCTCCTCCCTTATTTACTCTGAGTCAGCTTGTTTGCACATATTCAGTTTTGCTTTAAGCATTAGGGCTATGCAATAACATTACCACAGCTGGAAAAGAAAATATCTTGACTGGTATTGGAAAATGCTAAATTATTAAATTATTTATTGGTTATGTTAAAATACTGTGACTTTTTCAGCAAAATAATTGTGTTAATCCAGTTTGCTGTTTGATGTCAAATGATGTCAGCATCAAAAATTGCTGTTTGATGCTGACGGCATGTGAGGCCAAAACTTAACGTTAATTGTGATATCTAGGAAATCCTCCATTAACCAGCAGCAAACCTGTGCACCCATTTAAAAAAAAAAATATATATATACGGACCCATGTTTGTTCTGATTGTTGTTATCGTTTGTGTTTGTACAGGCATATATGATGATGACCAGGAGATCATCACTTTAGACAGAGGAGACTTTGGTAAGTGTTGTTTTACCTCGCCAAAATGTCCGCCTTCCCGATGTGTGATTTTTATGGTGGTGGTGTAAGCAGGCATGCTTCTCTCCCCAGACGCGGCAGTAAACTCTGGAGAGCTGTGGTTTGTGAACTTCTACTTCCCTCGGTGCTCGCACTGCCACGAGCTGGCTCCCACGGTGAGAGCCCCACACACGCGCACACGCGCACACACACGCACACGCACACACACACACACACACACAAGCGCCTTGCCCGCCTTCATGCTCCTCATAATCCCCCCTTCACGAGCACATGCCCCGCCTTAATGATCCTTAGACCCCGCCCACGAGCACATGCCCCGTCTAAATTATCCTTAGGCCCCGCCCATGAGCACATGCCCCGCCTTAATGATCCTTAGGCCCCGCCCACGAGCACATGCCCCGTCTAAATTATCCTTAGGCCCCGCCCATGAGCACATGCCCCGCATTAATGATCTTTAGGCCCCGCCCATGAGCACATGCCCCACTTTAATGATCCTTAGGCCCCGCCCATGAGCACATGCCTGCCTTAATGCTCCTGGTTTTTCAGGGCCGCACAGGCTCTATTCTGTCTCTGTTCTACCTCACTGTTGTCTTTGTGCTTTCAGTGGAGGGAATTTGCTAAGGAGATGGATGGAGTGATGAGGATTGGGGCTGTGAACTGTGGTGACAATGGAATGCTCTGTCGCAGCAAAGGCATCAACAGCTACCCCAGTCTGTACATATTTAAAGCTGGAATGGTAGGTTTACTCAACAGCTACCCCAGCCTGTACATATTTAAAGCTGGAATGGTATGCTTACTCAACAGCTACCCCAGCCTGTACATATTTAAAGCTGGAAAGGTATGTTTACTCAACAGCTACCCCAGCCTGTACATATTTAAAGCTGGAATGGTAGGTTTACTCAACAGCTACCCCAGCCTGTACATATTTAAAGCTGGAATGATAGGTTTACTCAACAGCAACCCCAGCCTGTACATATTTAAAGCTGGAATGGTAGGTTTACTCAACAGCTACCCCAGCCTGTACATATTTAAAGCTGGAATGGTAGGTTTACTCAACAGCTACCCCAGCCTGTACATATTTAAAGCTGGAATGGTAGGTTTACTCAACAGCTACCCCAGCCTGTACATATTTAAAGCTGGAATGGTAGGTTTACTCAATAGTTTACTCTGGAATGTTACATTTGTAATGTCCTCTAAGTGTTACAGTGTGACGTCTTTCATTTTGACTGTTTTCTTCTGTCACCCATTAGAATTCAGAAAAATACTATGGAGACCGATCAAAGGAGAGTTTGACCAAGTTTGCAATGCAGTTTGTGAAGAGCAAAGTCACTGAGTTATGGCAAGGTGAGTGCTGTTTACACGCGATTGCATGTGTACAGAGCTCTGTCAGGCTACTACAAAAGTTACATTTACTCTTGCATAAATTACATTACAGTCATTTAGCAGACTCTTTTATCCAAAGCGACACACAGTAAGTGCATACAGAAACATCATCAAAGTAACTACAGATCAGACAAGATAAAGCACATCCTTCCCATAAAGTAGCAGCTATCCCTAGTAATGAACATTGAATGCAGTTCACAGCAAACTGGGTAAATCAGCTCTACTACAATTCTATTCTAAATATTATAAACTTCAGTCTGAAAAGGTGTGTTTTCAGGCCATGAAGAAACGCAGGCAGGGTAGGCATAGAACGTAGGGGAATGGGAAGTTCGTTCCACCACTGGGGAGCTAGGGTGGAAAAGCTCCACAGTCGGGACGAGCGAGCGCCATTGACACGGAGGGGGGGGAAGTGCAAGTCGCCCTGCTGTAGATGAGCGAAGTGGTCGAGCAGGAACATAGTTCTGGATCAAGTCCTGCAGGTAGGCAGGGCCTGTCCTATTGGCTGCAGTGTAGGCCAGGGTCAGAACTTTGAACCTGATCCTGGCTGCAACTGGCAGACAGTGGAGTGACCTCAACAGGAGGGTGATGTGGAAATTTTGGGAGGTTGAACACAAGCCGGGCAGCTGCGTTCTGGATCAGTTGAAGAGGCAGGATGGCGCAGGCTGGTAGGCTTGCGAGCAGGGAGTTGCAGTAGTCCAGGCGTGAGGTTGCCATAGTCTGGACAAGAAGCTGGGTGGAGTAGGTGGTCAGGTACGGTCGAATCCTCCTGATGTTGTACAGGAGGAACCAGCAGGACCGTGCCGTCGCCCTGATGTGGTTTTTGAAGTCCAGCTGGTTGTCCAGGACCACCCTCAGGTTCTTTGCAGAGCGGGAGGCAGCCACCATTGTCCCGTCAATGGTGATGGAGAGGTCATGTAGTGAGGAGGTCTTGTATGGCATGAAGAGGAGCTCTGTCTTGTTGAGGTTGAGCTTCAGGTGATGGGTTGTCATCCACTCAGAGATGTCGGCCAGACGAGCAGATATCCTCTCCTTCACTTGTTGGGTAGAGGGAGGGAAAGAGAGGAAGAGTTCAGTATCATCAGCATAACTATGGTATGAGAAGCCATGTGAATTCATTACTGAACCAAGAGACTTGGTATAAATGGAGAACAGCAGAGGACCCAGTACAGATCCCTGCGGGACTCCTGTAGACAGGGGATGGGGTGCAGAGACAGAACCCTTCCAAGTGACTTGGTAGGATCCATCAGTGAGATACGATACAAACCAAGAGAGGGCAGTCCCAGAAATGCCCATCTCAGAGAGTGTGGAGATCAGGAGTTTGTGGTTGACCATGACGAACGCCGCACACAGGTCAAGTAGAATCAGGACAGAGGAGAGGGATGAGGCTCTAGCAGTGGAGAGTACCTCAGTCACGGCCAGGAGAGCAGTTTCCGTGGAATGTCCGGTTCTGAAGCCGGACTGATGGGGGTCAAGCAGGTTGTTCTGGTGGAGAAAAACAGACGGTTGGTTATGAACAGCTCGTTCAAGAGTTTTGGACAGGAAGGGCAAGAGAGATACAGGACGGTAGTTCCTGACATCAGAGGAGTCTAAGCTAGGTTTTTTAAGGAGTGGGGTTACACGGGCAGTCTTAAAAACAGCAGGAACATGGCCACAGGTTAGAGAGGTGTTGATAATAGAGGACAGATATGGAACGAGCTCAGCGGATATAGACTGGAGGACTGCTGACGGGATGGGGTCCAGTGGACAGGTGGTTGCGCGATGGTGCGTCACGAGTTGGAGCACATCTGCGTCCTCCAGAGTCTTGAAGGACGACAGCGTGGCGATGGGTTCGGTATGGGGAGTTCCGGATCATGGCCACCTTCCTCTCAAAGTGGGTCAGGAAGTCATCTGCAGAGAGAGAGGAGGGTGAAGGGGGTGGAGGGGGGATAAGCAGGGAGGAGAAGGTGGAAAAGAGTTTCCGTGGATTAGACACACATGCATTCATTTTAGACTGAAAAAAAGAAGCCTTAGCCGATGTAGTTGCAGCTGTGAAGGCTGCCAGCAGAGTGTGATAGGAGGCCAGGTCATCTGGGGATCTGGATTTCCTCCACTTTCTCTCAGCAGCTCGCAGCAGGGTTCTGCTGGATCTGTGAGAATCTGTAAGCCACGGGGAGGGGGGTGATGGTTGAGCTGGTTTGGAGACAATAGGACAAAGTGAGTTGAGAGACTGAGAGAGGCAGGAGTTAAACATGGAGGTGGCAACATTAACATGCATATTAGCAAAGGAAGCAGGAGGAGGAAGTGTAGAGAGAGAGAGGAAGTAGAGAGAGAGCAGAAGTAGAGAGAGAGGAGTGTGAGAGAGTGCGGAGATTTCTCCTGAACATTACAGTGGGTGGATTGTTAGTGGGGTTGAGGGAGAGTGGGCAGGAAAGAGAGAATGAAATAAAGAAATGGTCCGATACGTGGAGCGGGGTCACCGTGAGTTCAGACGTGGCGCAGCTCCTGGTGAGTACAAGGTCTAGTTGGTTACCACGCGATGGGGACTGAGTGAGGGCGAAGGACTGGAGGAGTGAGGCGACACTGGATAGCTGGGAACTCTCTGGTTGGAGGTTGATGTCTCCCAGTAGGATATGTGTAATATTGCAGCTTATTGGAAACAGGAGTATTGATTATTGCATCTTTTTAGGCAAAATTTTAAAATGAAAATACATTACTTGTCTTTTGTGTTTCAGGCAACATCTTCACTGAGATTGAACATGCCTTTGCATCCAGGATCGGATGGCTCATCTCATTTTGTGCAGATACTGGAGGTATAAACAGCCTCTGTTTGGGGCACTAAAGGTTTACTCTTTGTGCAAATAAATGCTTTTGATGGATGGATGGATGGATGCATAATTAAGTTTGTTGACATTAACATGCGAATGAAATGGAAAAGTATGTGTGAATATCCTAATTATTGAAGAACTATGAAGTCTGCTACAGTGACGGGAAGCATGGAGTATATATTATTTTAATAAAAGAGGTTCAAATACATATAGTGTAATATTTAAAAAGTTGTCAATGCACATCTCTTGCATGTTGTAAAACTGAGAGGAAATGAGGTCATTATTCTGTTTTGTTCTGGTTTATTTTACAGACCGTTTGGCTCCACAGACAAGACAGAAATTAGCGGGAATGTTGGTAAGCTTGATACAAAATGGGCAAATAGAACAACTTAATGTTCAACAACCTGTTTTAAAACACATCAGCCCTGGGGCCATACACATCCCTCATATGTGCCTTTTAAGAGATGCCACCTTCAGGGTACCTCATGTCATTGTGCTGGTCCTGCCTGTAGGAGGCGCTGGTGAACGTGGGCTGGATGGACTGCTCCATGCAGGCTCAGCTGTGTGAAAGCTTCGAAGTGACGTCCAGCGTCACCGTCTACTTTCCCCCTGGGAGCACCCTGAAGGACAGAGAGAGTGTCCTGGTGAGAGTGGGAGAAGGAGAGGGAGAGAAGGAGAGGGAGAGTGTGCTGGTTAGAGAGTGAGTGTGTGCTAGTTAGAGATGGAGAGGGAGAGAGGGAGCTGGTGAGAGAGGGAGAGAGGGAGAGAGTGAGTGTGTGCTGGTTAGAGATGGAGAGAGAGAGTGTGCTGGTGAGAGTGGGAGAGTGAAAGAGAGAGAGTGGGAGAGTGCTGGTGAGAGAGTGAGAGACTGGCAGGAGAGTGGTTTGGTGGATCTTTATGGATTTATTATACAGTATATGAATGTTAAAATTTATTTAATTTATGGCTTTTATATTTGATAATTGAGATACCCTAAACTGAATATCTCTAAAATATACCTAAAATATTGGCAGCTGATCAGTTCTAAAACTGTTCATGTGTTCTCAGTACCTCCAGAGTCTGGATGCGAGAGAAATCTACACTGAAGTGCTGCAACGCCTACCAGAGCTGGAGACACTCACAGCGGAAACCTTCATGGTGAGTGTGAGCCTGTCAGTGCTGCGCAGTATTCCCCGTCAGTGCTGCGCAGTATTCCCCGTCAGTGTTGCGCAGTATTCCCCGTCAGTGTTGCGCAGTATTCCCGTCAGTGTTGCGCAGTATTCCCGTCAGTGTTGCACAGTATTCCCGTCAGTGTTGCACAGTATTCCCGTCAGTGTTGCACAGTATTCCCGTCAGTGTTGCACAGTATTCCCGTCAGTGTTGCACAGTATTCCCGTCAGTGTTGCACAGTATTCCCGTCAGTGTTGCACAGTATTCCCGTCAGTGTTGTACATGTATCGCAAGTAATACTGCGCTTCTTCTGCAGGCTAAACTGGCACACCATCGCTGGCTGGTGAGCTTCACTTTTGGACAGAAGGGCTTTGATTCACACGAGTACAAGAAGCTAAAGGCTCTTCTGAAAGAATATCATATACAGGTACGACTGATTCCATTCCACAGTCTAATTCCATGGCATTACCACTTTGTGCAGATGCCAATCTGCAGATGAGAAATTCTCGCCTGTTTAGGGACTGTTCTTTTTTAGGCTTTATAACTAGGAGCATCGCAGAAACTTAGAACATTCCTTAAGGGGATAGTTCACCCATTGTGAAGAAATCGATATTGTTTTACTTACCCCTAAATAGTATGTTAAGATGTCCTGGTCTCACCATTGTAGCTAAATTATAGTCAATTCTGAATTGGAGCAAAGCTAACAATTAGCATCTTGCCGTTAAGAGTGTGGGTAACTTTTAGTATCACTCCGCTCGAGAACAGTAGTTATAATTCTAAATCGGTATATTCCGGTGGTTCAACTACGAATTCCACCCCGTCATCTTCATAATCATTAATTTCACTAAGAAAACCAACGCTAGCTGCTTCTCTTTTGTTTACAGGCAGACGGACGCTGGCGAGCTATCTTCCAGTGTACTTCCGTGCGGTCTATGCGCTGGGCACTGTTCTCACACGGAGTGATACTAAAAGTTACCCACTCTCTTACCGGATCTTATTCATTCTAAACAACGACATCATATACAGTCATTTGAGCGAAAATATCGTCCTTGTGCACTTGGAAATTATATGTGCATTTTTGTTTCCAACGACGACACTTGTAAAGCTGTTATTAAACCTTATTTGTGTAGATTTAGGCGGTTATTTAAAAGCAAGTTAGCCTGGGGGAAATTATACCCAATGGCAAGATGCTAATTGTTAGCATTGCTCCAATTCAGGATTTACTATAATTTAGTTACAACGGTGAGACCAGGACAGCATAACTACAGCTTAACATACTATTTTGGGGATAAGCAGTTACCATGTTGTTTCTTAGTGTCTCCAAATCTATCCAAAATGTCTAAATTGCGCACTGCTGTTAATCATAAAATCATATTTAACTACAAATCAACTAATAATGGCAGCCTGTTTACAGCAGTAATAATGGCAGCCTGTTTAAAGGAGTAATAATGGCAGCCTGTTTACCGCAGTAATAATGGCAGCCTGTTTACAGCAGTAATAATGGCAGCCTGTTTACCGGAGTAATAATGGCAGCCTGTTTACAGGAGTAATAATGGCAGCCTGTTTACAGCAGTAATAATGGCAGCCTGTTTACCACAGTAATAATGGCAGCCTGTTTACAGGAGTAATAATGGCAGCCTGTTTACAGGAGTAATAATGGCAGCCTGTTTACAGGAGTAATAATGGCAGCCTGTTTACAGGAGTAATAATGGCAGCCTGTTTACAGCAGTAATAATGGCAGCCTGTTTACCGCAGTAATAATGGCAGCCTGTTTACCGCAGTAATAATGGCAGCCTGTTTACAGGAGTAATAATGGCAGCCTGTTTACAGCAGTAATAATGGCAGCCTGTTTACAGCAGTAATAATGGCAGCCTGTTTACAGCAGTAATAATGGCAGCCTGTTTACAGCAGTAATAATGGCAGCCTGTTTACAGGAGTAATAATGGCAGCCTGTTTACAGCAGTAATAATGGCAGCCTGTTTACAGCAGTAATGATGGCAGCTTGTTTACAGGAGTAATAATGGCAGCCTGTTTACAGCAGTAATAATGGCAGCCTGTTTACAGCAGTAATAATGGCAGCCTGTTTACAGGAGTAATAATGGCAGCCTGTTTACCGCAGTAATAATGGCAGCCTGTTTACAGCAGTAATAATGGCAGCCTGTTTACAGCAGTAATAATGGCAGCCTGTTTACCGCAGTAATAATGGCAGCCTGTTTACCGCAGTAATAATGGCAGCCTGTTTACAGCAGTAATAATGGCAGCCTGTTTACAGCAGTAATAATGGCAGCCTGTTTACCGGAGTAATAATGGCAGCCTGTTTACAGCAGTAATAATGGCAGCTTGTTTACAGGAGTAATAATGGCAGCTTGTTTACAGGAGTAATAATGGCAGCCTGTTTACCGCAGTAATAATGGCAGCCTGTTTACAGGAGTAATAATGGCAGCCTGTTTACAGCAGTAATAATGGCAGCCTGTTTACAGCAGTAATAATGGCAGCCTGTTTACAGCAGTAATAATGGCAGCCTGTTTACAGGAGTAATAATGGCAGCCTGTTTACAGGAGTAATAATGGCAGCCTGTTTACAGGAGTAATAATGGCAGCCTGTTTACCGCAGTAATAATGGCAGCCTGTTTACAGGAGTAATAATGGCAGCCTGTTTACAGCAGTAATAATGGCAGCCTGTTTACCGCAGTAATAATGGCAGCCTGTTTACAGCAGTAATAATGGCAGCTTGTTTTTCCTCAGGTGGGGAAAGTTGACTGTGTGGCAGAAGCAGATCTCTGCAGATCTTTGTACATCAGGAAGACCTGCATTGCTGTCTTTAAAGGACTGGGTGTGAATGACTTTGAGATCCACCATGGTGAGAACCTGCGTCAGAATGAATGTAAATTGAGCCGGCTTGTTGCTCAGCAGCCCAAGTAAAGCCCTGCTCTGGCTGTTCCAGGAAAGGAGGCCCTGTACAACATTGTGGCCTTCGCTAAGGACAGCGTCAGTGCCCATGTGACCACGCTGAGGCCTGACAACTTCCCCAGTCATGAGAAGGAGCCCTGGCTGGTGGACTTTTTTGCCCCTGTGAGTAGTACTGTGTGTGGGTGTGTTTAAGGATTGAGTGATTGGGGCAGGTTATGATTGGGGCGGGGTATAATCGGGCAGGCGGGGGATGATTGGGGCGGGGTATAATCGGGCAGGCGGGGTATGATTGGGGCAGGTTATGATTGGGGTAGGGTATGATTGGGGCGGGGTATAATCGGGCAGGCAGGTTATGATTTGGGCGGGGTATAATCGGGCAGGCGGGGTATGATTGGTGCAGGGTATAATGTGGAGGGGTTTGATTGGTTGTTGACTGTGCTGTCCTCCTCAGTGGTGCCCCCCCTGCCGTGCGCTCCTCCCTGAGTTGAGGAAGGCCTCCGTCCAGCTGTTTGGGCAGCTGAAATTTGGGACCCTGGACTGCACCGTGCACGAGGGGCTCTGCAGCACGGTGAGTGTGCAGGGAGAAATAACCCCCTGAACCCGGGTCCGACATAACTCACTGACCACTCGTACCCGGGTCCGACACTGTACATATCCCTGCACGGGTCATAACTTACTGACCACTCGTACCCGGGTCTTACACTGTACACATCCCTGCACGGGTCATAACTCACTGACCACTCGTACCCGGGTCTTACACTGTACACATCCCTGCACGGGTCATAACTCACTGACCACTCGTACCCGGGTCCGACACTGTACACATCCCTGCACGGGTCATAACTCACTGACCACTCGTACCCGGGTCCGAGTTTTCTAAATCATTTTATTTTTAAAATGCAAATAAATTTTAAATAAAAAAAGAATTTATGGGTCAAAGGAAACTTTTTATCATTTTTGTAAGTATGTGTTTTTAAGCCAGATAGGGTTAGAATATCCCCCTTTGGGTTGTCATTTGGACTATAGACATCACGTTATTATGGGACATGCATTCATTGCACTTATCTTTAGAAACTTTTAAAGTTAACCCAGATTTCCTTTTCATGGATTTGAAGCACGAAGCAGTCAGACTAAACTGACAAACTGCCTCGAAACCCCCATTGTGACACCTCATACACCATTTACACGTGCATGCCAATTTTAGCAATAAAATGGCTGAGCATTTTCCATTCATCATCACATCATCATTTTGGGGGGTGCGTGACTTTTTTTTTTTTTCAAACTGAATTTGGGAAAAAATAAAACTGAATTTGGGCAAAAATCTAACTGATTTCATAGGGCCTTATTATATCCAGCAGTCTGAATGAGCAGCAGAGAGAACAGCACATACAGGGACTCGTGACTCTCTGGTGCTAATAGATTACACTCGGTACAGTTGACGGTACAGTTTCCAGACCGCTCTTATATAACTCAATAGCCCCTTTTCCACTGTGGGCCAAACCTAGTGCTTGAACTTAGTTCCTGGGCTGTTTCCACGGTGCTGGGCGAGGCTTAAACAGGGCTTAAACAGGGCTTATGCAGGAACTCAAAAAGTGGAAACTCAAAAGTCATCAATTTTGATCCTCAAAAGAAACAAAAACACTAAGTATGGAGTAAATCAAATATTCAAAAATAACTGGCGCTCCGCTCGCTTAGGGAATTTTTTCCGCTGCAACATTTTTGCCAAAGTAATATAAGGCAATTTAACCTGGTCAATGCCTTTAGTGTCCAGGGCCGAGCCATTTCTGTTGACAATATTCCCAGCTGTCGAGAAGACGCGCTCCAACCGCACTGATGTCCTAGGAACACTCGGGTACTTTCTTGGGGGTATTTTGTGGCACCCAACATCTTCCCCCATCCATTCTTGGTAATTCTTGTCACGCCATCTGTGCAAATCGTCATACTTTTTTTCCCCCATTTTGAATATAGAATTTTCCTATTAATTTTTGAAACTGGCTTTGGTATGCAAATTAAAAATAAATTTTGATATTCAGCCCTGTGTGTGTGCGTGTGCGTGCGCGTGCGTGTGCGTGTGTAATGAGCACTTTAATGAAGATGTTGCAGAGTGCGATCAGCACACAGCAGCTTGGTGTGAAGGTGTGTGTTCAGCACACAGTAGCTTGGTGTGAAGGTGTGTGTTCAGGTGTGAAGGTGTGTGTTCAGGTGTGAAGGTGTGTGTGTGTACTTAGGCTTCTTGTACCGTTTGCTTTACTTCCTTTCCTATAACACCTGTGATCCTGTTAAAATGTATTTTGTTACCCTGCCCAGGACACACACACACACCTGTGATCCTGTTTCAGCAGACTTTACCCTGTCCAGTTCAGGAGGTACCATGCCTGTGGGTCTGTTTCCTCTAACGAGAGCTAAGGCTTTTATAGTGCCTGGAACAAACAGAGTACACAATGTGATAAAACTCCCAAGCAGCGCAAACACATGTTTCCCCTCAATGTTCCAGTTGGGGAAGTGGAACGCTTTGACAGGAGAAATAGAGTTTTTCTGTTCTTCAGATGTTGATAGACTTGTTTATGGAGTTGTTCTGTTCAGATGTTGATAGACTTCTTTATGGAGTTGTTCTGTTCTGTTCAGATGTTCTTAGACTTGTTTATGGAGTTGTTCTGTTCAGATGTTCATAGACTTGTTTATGGAGTTGTTCTGTTCTGTTCAGATGTTCTTAGACTTGTTTATGGAGTTGTTCTGTTCTGTTCAGATGTTCTTAGACTTGTTTATGGAGTTGTTCTGTTCTGTTCAGATGTTCATAGACTTGTTTGACGGCTCAGATGTCACAGTTACTGCCCTACCATGTGGTCTCAATCACACAGTTTCCCAGAGATGTAGCAGAAATGGATTTCACCCAGAAACGCTATGTGGAGTTCAGCGGCGTGAACGCTATGTGGAGTTCAGCTGCGTGAACGCTGTCTCATTAGCATAAAGTTTTATTAAATCCAAGAGGTAAACTAAATGAACAAGGTTGTAAGTGAATTAAAGAGGCCCTGTGATTATTCTCGCTCTGTTGTTTTGCAGTACAACATTCACGCGTATCCCACCACGGTGATCTTCAACAAGTCCAGCATCCACGAATACGAAGGTCACCACTCTGCCGATGGCATTCTGGAGTTCATCCAGGTACCGTGAGGAGGGCAAGTGCTCCCTGTACCCCCACACCTCTTACCACTCAACACATTTCCCTGCTGTGGGTGGATGTGCCAGTTGCCTCCAGCGTCACACAGGGACGGGATGGTACCAGTCAGCTGGGATCCTGCACCGCAGTTTTGCTTTCTGCACATGAAGCGTCTTCCTTCCTGAATGCAAGTACACACGCAACTAACATCACCTGCTTCTCTGCTCTCCTGGGTCGATGCCTGAGGTTGCACACGCTTCTCTGCTCTCCCGGGTCGATGCCTGAGGTTGCACACGCATCTCTGCTCTCCTGGGTCGATGCCTGAGGTTGCACACGCATCTCTGCTCTCCTGGGTCGATGCCTGAGGTTGCACACGCATCTCTGCTCTCCCGGGTCGATGGCTGAGGTTGCACACGCATCTCTGCTCTCCCGGGTCGATGGCTGAGGTTGCACACGCATCTCTGCTCTCCTGGGTCGATGCCTGAGGTTGCACACGCATCTCTGCTCTCCTGGGTCGATGGCAGAGGTTGCACACGCATCTCTGCTCTCCCGGGTCGATGCCTGAGGTTGCACACGCATCTCTGCTCTCCTGGGTCGATGCCTGAGGTAGCACACGCATCTCTGCTCTCCTGGGTCGATGCCTGAGGTTGCACACGCATCTCTGCTCTCCCGGGTCGATGCCTGAGGTTGCACACGCATCTCTGCTCTCCTGGGTCGATGCCTGAGGTTGCACACGCATCTCTGCTCTCCTGGGTCGATGCCTGAGGTTGCACACGCATCTCTGCTCTCCCGGGTCGATGCCTGAGGTTGCACACGCATCTCTGCTCTCCTGGGTCGATGCCTGAGGTTGCACACGCATCTCTGCTCTCCTGGGTCGATGGCAGAGGTTGCACACGCATCTCTGCTCTCCTGGGTCGATGGCAGAGGTTGCACACGCATCTCTGCTCTCCCGGGTCGATGCCTGAGGTTGCACACGCATCTCTGCTCTCCTGGGTCGATGCCTGAGGTAGCACACGCATCTCTGCTCTCCTGGGTCGATGCCTGAGGTTGCACACGCATCTCTGCTCTCGGTCGATGCCTGAGGTTGCAAACGCATCTATGCTCTCCTGGGTCGATGGCTGAGGTTGCACACGCATCTCTGCTCTCCTGGGTCGATGCCTGAGGTTGCACACGCATCTCTGCTCTCCCGGGTCGATGCCTGAGGTTGCACACGCATCTCTGCTCTCCTGGGTCGATGCCTGAGGTTGCACACGCATCTCTGCTCTCCCGGGTCGATGCCTGAGGTTGCACACGCATCTCTGCTCTCCTGGGTCGATGCCTGAGGTTGCACACGCATCTCTGCTCTCCTGGGTCGATGCCTGAGGTTGCACATGCATGTCACTCTTTTTTTATTATGCCCCTCCCAGGATCTGGTGGACCCAGCGGTGGTCTCATTGACACCAGACTCCTACCAGGACCTGGTTGGGAGGAGGAAAGCCAGCGAGACGTGGATGGTGGACTTCTACGCCCCCTGGTGTGGGCCCTGCCAGGCACTGCTGCCCGAGTGGAGGAGGATGGCGCGGGTATGAGGGAAACTGCTCGGCCCTTAAATGCGGCCCACAATGGGTCCTGCGTAACAACCATATGACACTTCATAAACACTTCATAAGCTGTGCAGTAACACATGCACAACCTTTGACCTTTTCAGCTTTTAAATGGGCTGATCAATGTGGCTACAGTGGACTGTCAGAAACACCACTCCTTCTGCCAGAAAGAGAGCGTCCGAGCCTACCCCGAGATTCGCCTGTACCCCCAAAGCGGCAGCCATCACAGCCAGTACCAGTCAGTACCCCAACCTGCCCCCTAATGTTCTTCACAGGTCTAATGTGCGTTCAGGCCAACCGATTCAAATGGTGTATTTATATTCATAGCTGATAAATTGTGTGTGTTGGTGTATTTGTAGTTCTAGCTGATGAATTGGGTGTGGTGGTGTATTTGTAGTTCTAGCTGATGAATGTAATGTTTTGCTGTTTGTAGTTCTAGCTGATTAATTGAATGTGTTGGTTTCGTTGAACAGAAGCTACAATGGCTGGAACCGAGATTCCCACTCTCTGATGACCTGGGCCCTGGGGTAAGCAATGACTCAATAGCACTGTTAATAACTGGTGCATTGTGGGGGCCCCTTAGAGCACTGGGCTAAAAACGCACTCACAGTGGAGCCCCACGGTGTGTAATGGAATCCTTGATTGCGTGAGTGTTGATGCATGTAGGGGCTGCAGTGACACGTGCGTTTCTCCAGACGTCCTTTACCGTGTCGCTGTGGGACTGCAGCCATCTGCATGCCGGCATGCTGCGGTCTCCTGGCTTTGTGGGGTACAGCTGGACTACAATCACACACTCCAAAATTAGGGAATAAAAGAAAGAAAAAAATAAAATAAAATCTGAAAAAGGGTTTGGTTCTGGAGCTCCTGCACATTTTCTCTGTGTTTATCAGGTCGCTCCCCAGGGCGTCTGTGGACCTGAGCCCAGAGGACTTCATGCTAAAGGTTCTCAGTGGAAAAGACCACTGGGTGCTGGACTTCTATGCCCCCTGGTGTGGGCCCTGCCAGAGCTTTGCACCTGAGTTTGAGCTTTTAGCTCGGGTAGGATTATTACCCCGCTTTTATTCTGACACATTTCACATTTCATAACCCTGATATCTGAGGGAAATGTTTTACATTTGAAATTATCCTTTACTATCCAGTTTATGGAAATTAGGGCCATGTGTAAATCAAATGAAATCAATATTTATTTATATGTAGTTGTCACAATGCGCTTCACAGAAAAACCCAGCCTAAACTAAACCCCCACAAGAGCAAGCCAGAGGCAACAGTAGCAAGGAAAAACTCCCTGGTGTAACCAGGAAGAAACCTTGGGAGGAACCAGACTCAAGGGGGGAACCCATCCTCCTCTGGTCGGCTCTGGGTCTAGATCTTAATGACCAGCATGGTCAAAACTGCCAATGTCCATGATAGTAAAATTCGGCAGGAGCAGCTGGCAGTGGTGGTGGGGAGGGAGGGGCAAGCGGCGACGGACAGGAAGCTGGACAGCAACTCTCGAGATGCGGGGCATGAGCCCCACCGGCAGAATGTAGAAAAAGAGAGAGAGAAAACAGTTAGGGAAAGTATATTAGAGCAGCAGGAGCACCAACTCGGGGGGGGGGTAATATATGGCTGCATAGCTATGAAGACAGAGTTTGAGAACCCATCCAGTCATGAGAGGGAAAACAATCCTACCCACCTCTCAAGAGCCAGCCCAGGAAGATATGGGGTCACAGCTGTTGACAGGTGACAGTAAGGAAAGGATGTCACTCCACATTACTCTACGACTAAAGGCTTCTCTGGTCCTGTCTCCAGACTACAACTCGTTTGATCATAAAGGTGCGTTTTTAATCTAGACTTAAATATTGAGACTGTCTGATTTCTTTATAAATTTTGGCAGGGTGTTCCACAGTTGTGGCGCTCTGTAGGCGAAAGCTCTACCACCCGTCAAGTTTTTAGATATTCTAGGGACTACTAAGTAGCCTGCGTCTTGGGAACGAAGGGATTCTTTCAGCTTATATGGTAGAAGCAGATTACATATACACACTGGCGCAAGTCCATTTAAAGCTTTAAAGGTCAGAAGCAAAACCTTAAAGTCTATCCTATGCTTAATTGGTAGCCAATGAAGTGATGCTAGTACTGGGGTAATATGCTCATATTTCTTTGTTCTGGTTAAAATGCGAACGGCTGCATTCTGCACAAACTGGAGATTATTTAGCAAGGATTTAGGGTAGCCAGATAGCAGAGCATTATAGTAATCTAGCCTAGACGTAATAAAAGCATGGATCAATTTCTCTGCATACCCTTCTGATAGGATAGCTCATTTTAGCTATGTTCCTTAAAAAAAAAAAAGAAAGAAAGCTACTCTAGATATGTTTATGTGTGCGCTAAAGGTTAAATCTGGGTCCATAGTAACACCTAGGTCTTTCACAGCTGAATTTGTAACAACTAAACCATCAAAATTTAAAGTATATGTGTACAATTTCTACCTTTGTTTATTTATTTATTTATTTATTTATTTTTTGGATCTAAAACCAGCATTTCGGTCTTCTCTGAGTTTAGGAGCAGGAAATTGGAGAGCATCCAAGCTTTAATATCTGCAATACAAGCCTCTAATCGAGAAAGTGGTAGTGCCTTGCCGGGTTTCATGGAAATGTATATCTGAGTATCGTCCGCATAGCAGTGAAAATCTCTCCCATGTGCCCGAATAATATCACCAAGGGGTAGCATATATAATGAAAAGATGTAATGATACTGAGCTCCTTGATCTCGTGTGTATTAAGGTGCTGATTGGCTGTATCTGTATAGATGTTGTAACATGCTGATTGGCTGTATCTGTGTACACAGGGCTGTCTCAAGGGTGGGCGGGGCCCGGGGCGAGTCAACCTATGCGGGGCCCAGCTGTTAGCTAACCCGTCATAGGCTTAAATACACTGCCTGGCCAAAAGAAAAGTTTGATTACGGCGCGCATTTGTCGTGGTATTGTTTCGACAACCTTATGCAACGTCACAACATTTATTTCAGTCCAGAGTTGCATTCATTTTTGGCCTCTGCCTGCCTTTTGCCTCTCTTTACAACGAAAAAGATAGTGTTCAACATTGTGACTCTTTGCAATTATTTTATGCTCCACCACAATCAATAGAACAATCTACAATTAGTGGTTCATAGCTATGCTCGTACCACAATCCACCGTATTATAGTTTTTAAATGTGAACTGGAGAAATTGAGGAAAAGAAAAGCAAAGTGCATTTAGTGTAATGTTAGCTTGAGCACATTCATGAGAAGCGGAGTTAATCTGCAGGGCAGTCAAAAAACAGCACACTTGCCTCAGCAGCGTTGACCTGCTCTTCCTCCTCCTCCTCGTCCTCCTCCTCTTCCACCTCCACATAATTTTTTTATGAATCTATCCAAGGAACCTCTCAATTTTACATTTAATTAATCTCTTCTTTTTCTTGTTTCTTTTTTACACTCCAGAGCTGTAGCATACATTCTGAATTTGTCTCGGTCTCTGCTGTTTGAGCTCGCCACTTCATCAGTTGCCACCCGACACGAAAAAACAACTTTAAGCTAATTTGAAAAAACTCATGGCTGGATGTAGCTCTGCAGCGTACGGACGTAAGCCTATAGCTACTTCCCACGTAACGTCAACCTTCCAAAACGCCGTTTAGGCTAAATGCATTTCCGTGTGTCTGGGTGTGCCTCACGAAGATATATAGGCTATTTTAGATAAATATTATTTTATTAAAAAAAAAAAGAAATGTTTGTTATTTAAATTAATTTCCCCTCTCACCGCGGGGCCCTGTGAAGTACGGGGCCTGGGGCGATCGCACCGGTTGCCCCCCACAAAAGACGGCCCTGTGTGTATGGATGCTGTAACGTGCTGATTGGCTGTATCTGTGTACAGATGCTGTAACGTGCTGATTGGCTGTATCTGTGTACGGATGCTGTAACGTGCTGATTGGCTGTATCTGTGTACAGATGGTGTAACGTGCTGATTGGCTGTATCTGTGTACAGATGGTGTAACATGCTGATTGGCTGTATCTGTGTACAGATGCTGTAACGTGCTGATTGGCTGTATCTGTGTACAGATGGTGTAACATGCTGATTGGCTGTATCTGTGTACAGATGGTGTAACATGCTGATTGGCTGTATCTGTGTACAGATGGTGTAACGTGCTGATTGGCTGTATCTGTGTACAGATGCTGTAACGTGCTGATTGGCTGTATCTGTGTACAGATGGTGTAACGTACTGATTGGCTGTGTCTGTGTACAGATGCTGTAACGTGCTGATTGGCTGTATCTGTGTACGGATGCTGTAACGTGCTGATTGGCTGTATCTGTGTACAGATGGTGTAACATGCTGATTGGCTGTGTCTGTGTACAGATGCTGTAACGTGCTGATTGGCTGTATCTGTGTACAGATGCTGTAACGTGCTGATTGGCTGTATCTGTGTACAGATGCTGTAACGTGCTGATTGGCTGTATCTGTGTACAGATGCTGTAACGTGCTGATTGGCTGTATCTGTGTACAGATGGTGTAACATGCTGATTGGCTGTATCTGTGTACAGATGCTGTAACGTGCTGATTGGCTGTATCTGTGTACAGAT
Organism: Ilyophis sp. 1 JC-2022; assembly: GCA_022702515.1. Taxonomy (NCBI): domain Eukaryota; kingdom Metazoa; phylum Chordata; class Actinopteri; order Anguilliformes; family Synaphobranchidae; genus Ilyophis; species Ilyophis sp. 1 JC-2022. Next base: position 3,917,660 of record CM040398.1, on the reverse strand, counting down.
GGTGTAACGTGCTGATTGGCTGTATCTGTGTACAGATGGTGTAACGTACTGATTGGCTGTGTCTGTGTACAGATGCTGTAACGTGCTGATTGGCTGTATCTGTGTACAGATGCTGTAACGTGCTGATTGGCTGTATCTGTGTACGGAGGCTGTAACGTGCTGATTGGCTGTATCTGTGTACGGATGCTGTAACGTGCCGATTGGCTGTATCTGTGTACGGATGCTGTAACGTGCCGATTGGCTGTATCTGTGTACAGATGGTGTAACGTGCCGATTGGCTGTATCTGTGTACGGAGGCTGTAACGTGCTGATTGGCTGTATCTGTGTACAGATGCTGTAACGTGCACAGATGCTGTAACGTGCTGATTGGCTGTATCTGTGTACAGATGCTGTAACGTGCTGATTGGCTGTATCTGTGTACGGATGCTGTAACGTGCTGATTGGCTGTATCTGTGTACAGATGGTGTAACGTACTGATTGGCTGTATCTGTGTACAGATGCTGTAACGTGCTGATTGGCTGTATCTGTGTACGGATGCTGTAACGTGCTGATTGGCTGTATCTGTGTACGGATGCTGTAACGTGCTGATTGGCTGTATCTGTGTACAGATGCTGTAACGTGCTGATTGGCTGTATCTGTGTACAGATGCTGAAAGGCAGTGTAAAAGCTGGGAAAGTGGACTGCCAGGCCCAGGCACAGACCTGCATGAATGCAGGCATCAGGGCCTACCCCACTGTGCGCTTCTACCCTTACCTGGGGGTAAACAAGGTAAGATACCCCTGCCTGGGGGCAAACAGGGTAAGATACCCCTACGCTGATACGCTAGTGGCTCACCTGTTTAATTTAGCGCTCATACGCTAACTGTTCACCTGTGTAATTTAGCGCTGATACGCTAGTGGCTCACCTGTGTAATTTAGCGCTGATACGCTAGTGGCTCACCTGTTTAATTTAGCGCTGATACGCTAGTGGCTCACCTGTTTAATTTAGCGCTGATACGCTAGTGGCTCACCTGTTTAATTTAGCGCTGATACGCTAACTGTTCACCTGTGTAATTTAGCATTCACACGCTAACTGTTCACCTGTGTAATTTAGCGCTGATACGCTAGTGGCTCACCTGTTTAATTTAGCGCTGATACGCTAGTGGCTCACCTGTTTAATTTAGCGCTGATACGCTAACTGTTCACCTGTGTAATTTAGCATTCACACGCTAACTGTTCACCTGTTTAATTTAGCATTCACACGCTAACTGTTCACCTGTGTAATTTAGCGCTGATACGCTGGCGGCTCACCTGTGTAATTTAGCGCTGATACGCTGGCGGCTCACCTGTGTAATTTAGCGCTGATACGCTGGCGGCTCACCTGTGTAATTTAGCGCTGATACGCTGGCGGCTCACCTGTGTAATTTAGCGCTGATACGCTGGCGGCTCACCTGTGTAATTTAGCGCTGATACGCTGGCGGCTCACCTGTGTAATTTAGCGCTCATACGCTAGCGGTTCACCTGTGTAATTTAGCGCGGATACGCTAGCGGCTCACCTGTGTAATTTAGCGCTGATACGCTGGCGGCTCACCTGTGTTTGTCTGTAACAGCGAGACCAGGGAGGAGAGTACATAAACAGCCGGGATGCGAACGTCATAGCTGATGTGGTCCGGCAGCGGCTTCTGCAGATATTGCCGCGGTTAAAGTCCTCAAAATTCAAGGTGAGCTTTTTTCGCACTGGGGTGATTTTACATAGCTTTAATCTCACAGTGAGGAGAGAGGCATTTTCCAAATGCTTTTAAGATCAGAAGGCATTTTTTTCTGGGTGCAGCATGTGAACGCCGCATTTAAAATCTGTACAATGTGAACGTCTTTACTATGGTTTCATTAAAAACCCGTTAATGACTAAGGTACATAAAATGTGTTCATTGCTCTTCCCAATTTAGATGTTTGTAAGATAAATGTTGTTTTTATTTTATTTATTATTTTTCTAAGGCTTAAACGTTTTCTGCACACAGGACGAGCTGTAGGCTGGAGTGAATCAGAAAAACATATTTACTGCTGAATGCACAGGAACAGGACTACAGGAGGACAGACGTGTGCAGAAACACACACACACAAACACACAAGGAAAGACTCTTCAGCAGAGATGTGTGGTGCATGTTTATTGCAGTCGGTATGGAAATCTGTTATTTCCCGGGGGAATCACAGGCCTTGTTTCACAGTTCAGCAGCTGGGTTACTGAAGGTCAGGTGATCACTGCTTAGCTGTTGTACTGTTCTTTCATATCTGGAGTGTACTTTGAATGTATTGTGGAGAATTGCTGAAGATGGGCTCTCCGTTGGTGTATTTATAAGGTTTAGGAAGGAACCCGGAAACCTGTCTCATGCATTGAATCTGCGGAAAGTTTGACAGCATTTGGATCCAGAACACAGATCACACAGAGAGGATCAGCAGGGGACCACTGTATCTCTCAGTCTCTCTGTCTCTCTGTCTCTCTCTCTCTCTCTCTGTCTCTCTCTCTCTCTCTCTCTCTGTCTCTCACTCCCTCTCTGTCTCTCTCTCCCTCTCTGTCTCTCTCTTCGTCTCTCAAATTCAAGTGCTGCATTGGCATGAAACTCATTGGTAAATATTGCCAAAGCGTACATACAGAAATATAGAAAGACACTAGAACATGAGTGTAAATTAAACAAAATAATTAACTCTTTCTCCCTCCCTCCCTCTCCTAGGTCATTTATTATCACTGGTTGCTACGTACTGTATGTTAAGTATTTATCATCTTTATTCAGCTGTCCTTTCTCTCATGGCTCGAATGTCTGTTGTGCTGTTCTATTTCCCAGTTTTTTATGGTTCTTACTGCACTCCAGAGAGTATGGTGTGCGTTACATCCAGAGTATCAAATTAACACCAGCCACCAGCCAATCCAGAGAGTATGGTGTGCGTTACATCCAGTGTGTCAAATTAACACCAGCCAATCCAGAGAGTATGGTGTGCGTTACATCCAGAGTGTCAAATTAACACCAGCCAATCCAGAGAGTATGGTGTGCGTTACATCCAGAGTGTCAAATTACCACCAGCCACCAGCCAAATGCTGGTAAAGTTTTGATTGTGGCAGGTAAGATTTTTACTCTAGCAGCCACTTTGGCCAGTAACCAACCAGGTTTTGTTATATTGTAAAAGGTAATGTGGCAGGTAAAATGTTGAAAATGGCTGGTGATTTTTAGAACCAGTTGGTGAAAAAAGTAAATTTAATTCCCTGATTACATCATGAAAGGCAGTAGGCTTTCCTCCGTCTCAGTATTTCCGGTATAATCAGCTATCCCTCTGACCAAAATGCAGAGTGGACTGCAGTACTTAAATGATTTAAAATAATAGGTATGTGTGTGGTGCTTTTCAGAATATTTTCCAAGTGACCTTTATGTAACGGTATTTTTTTAATTATTATTTAAACACTCCAAAATTACGGCTTGATTCTGATTCGCCAGTCCCCCCAGCCCTGCAGTCTTGTGTAAAATAATAAAATTGTGTTTTGTTTCTTTCCGGTGTATATCTATGGTCTTTCTGTTTGAAGCTCACTCTCCACCAGATGGAACCAGAGTAATGTAATATTTTCTCCATCCAGACATGGCATAATTTCAAGTTCCATGCAAGCAATTATTTTGCGCCTGTAAAATGAGTACTTCAGAGACTATGCCCAGTGGTTTCATCTATTTGCAATATAATTTTCTGCATGGTTATGTACATTGGGGTGTAGGTTATGTACACAGCAAAAATGGTGGTCTACATTTAACACTATGTCCATGGACTCACATAAACACCATATGATGTTAAATGTACACCAGCAGTGTTGCTCTTATTAAGGTGCGGTTTGTCAGTAGGATGTTAGTGATGGGGGTCACATGCCATAACCTATGGAGGTAGATTTCCATCAATAATAAACAAACACAAAAGTATAATCCACAAATGTGTTTTTGCCATCCACACACACACACCTCTCAATTTGTGTTTCGTAAAAATAATCCACAAGTATGTGTGCCATCCACACACAAACACCTCTCAACTTGTGTTTCGTAAATCATCATTTGGATGAATGCAAAAATTGTAGATTGTAAAATTGCCAAATGTAGATTATTCATCCAAATTATGATTTACGAAACACAAGTTGAGAGGTGTTTGCGTGTGGATGGCAAAAACACATTTGTGGATTATACCTACGAACACAAATTCAGAGGTGCGTGTGTGTGTGGATGGTAAATATAATTGTGGATTATACTTTTGTGTTTGTTTATTTTTGATAGAAATCTACCTCCATAATAACCCGCTTGTTCAGATCAGATATACAGTCAAGCCGGAAAGTCTGCACACCCCTTTCACCTTCTCCAGGTTTTATTACGTTACAGACTTATACTACAATAGATTGAGTTCATTTTTTGCCTAAAACATCTACACACAATAGCCAATAATGACAAAGTGAAAACAGGTTATAACAGTATCAAAAGAGTAGCAGTACTACATCAGTAACCTGATGAACCACTGTTATTAGTACTAATATTTCTGCATGGCAAATAATTTACTTGTAGATGTAGTAGTGTAATAGAAAAACAACAGACCCAACTGTCATGACATGCACGCTGCTTGTTCTGAGTAATTGACAGATTGCTGAAGATTACTTTCATTGAAAGAGGCGTGTTCAAAATAATAGCAGTGTGGAGTTTAATTAGAGAATGAATTCTGTGAAAAAACAGGTGTCATTAATTGTCCTTTAATAATTAATGAGCACCCCCTCGGGTCGTAACATTTCATTCTGGAAGTACCCAGCTGAATAAACAGATCAATTGCAAGTGTATGCCACCCTTGATTAGGCCCTCTGCTATGCAAATAAGAATATAATGTAAACAGGCTCTCTGGGTTCAAAGGACTCATTTAAGTGATTGTTAATTAAATTTGTACTGCATTCTATCACCATTAAGCAATTTTTGTTTTTAACTTTGACCTAAAAATGAATGCAAAAGTCTCTCTGACACTATTTGCTATATGTGCCAAATTGGATTCATAAATACAAAAAAATGTCTTTAATTATGAGTCAAATTTAAGGACAAATCAAGGTCCAAGTCTTCACGTGATACTTTTAAGTTTAATCAACAGTATAACAAATACAAAGTGAGCTGTAATAGCACTGTATGAAAATGGTAAAGTACTGTAAGACAGTACTTTTATATATAACTTATGGCAGCAGTCAGAGTTGAGACATGGTTAGCATCAGCTTATTTTAATATAAACAGTATTTGGAGCATCAGCTTATTTTAATATAAACATTATTTGAGTATTACAACCTTTCCAGAGTAATTCAATGGCAAATACAGTGATTGAAAAGTTCAGCTGGAAAAGCAATGGTACAGTTGAACTGAACAAAGGTTTCCACATGTATACGTAGTGCGGCTTCTTACGTGAGCGTTACAGAAGGATGTTTTTTAAAGTATGAAAGATCTGCAGAACATTGAAAATAACAGATTTATAATGAACATTTTAAAGTAGGCATGTTGTCATGTTGTGATGCGTTCAACACTGGACTCCCACCAACAATTCCCAAAAACAGCATTTTGTTCTTCAGTGATTCTCCTTTGATGCGAGTTTATTCCTTCAGCATAAAGCTGAATGAATCCAGAAGCCCATCTCAGTGCTTTGCAATCAGAGACACACCCCTTTCAGCCAGTGCGATTGGGTAAATATTCAGCTTATCTCCTCAGACCCCCCAAATAACTCCCATGTTGCACTGCATTCATTCATGCAAAGGTCTCCTTCCACGTCCTGCACTGTGGTCTTCTCCAAGCCTTACACAGTACTCTCAAATCAGTAAACTCAATTTCACAACCGAGAAGAAAAAACTGGAAAAAATGTGAAAAAAATAAATAAAATGTTTTCCCAACATCACAAAATGACATACAGTCAACTTAAATTCAAATAAGATGACAAAAAGAATGTGCAATAGTGCAATTTGTTTTTTAAAGCCTCCCTGTCCTCCGATTGGTCCGTGTCTCTGTCAGCTGACGTGTTCCTGGCTTCAGTGTCGGCTCCTTCTGGTGCCGTTTCTTCCAGAGTTTGTGCGACTTTGATCACGGAGTGTTTGCTCCCATCGCTGAAATGACAATTATGCATCATTGAGCCGTAGAGCCAGGTCTCTCTCAAAGCCGTCTGTAATTATGCATCATTGAGCCGTAGAGCCAGGTCTCTCTCAAAACCGTCTGTAATTATGCATCATTGAGCCGTAGAGCCAGGTCTCTCTCAAAGCCGTCTGTAATTATGCATCATTGAGCCGTAGAGCCAGGTCTCTCTCAAAGCCGTCTGTAATTATGCATCATTGAGCCGTAGAGCCAGGTCTCTCTCAAAGCCGTCTGTAATTATGCATCATTGAGCCGAAGAGCCAGGTCTCTCTCAAAGCCGTCTGTAATTATGCATCATTGAGCCGTAGAGCCAGGTCTCTCTCAAAGCCGTCTGTAATTATGCATCATTGAGCCGTAGAGCCAGGTCTCTCTCAAAGCCGTCTGTAATTATGCATCATTGAGCCGTAGAGCCAGGTCTCTCTCAAAGCCGTCTGTAATTATGCATCATTGAGCCGAAGAGCCAGGTCTCTCTCAAAGCCGTCTGTAATTATGCATCATTGAGCCGTAGAGCCAGGTCTCTCTCAAAGCCGTCTGTAATTATGCATCATTGAGCCGTAGAGCCAGGTCTCTCTCAAAGCCGTCTATAATTATGCATCATTGAGCCGTAGAGCCAGGTCTCTCTCAAAGCCGTCTGCAATTATGCATCATTGAGCCATAGAGCCAGGTCTCTCTCAAAGCCGTCTGTAATTATGCATCATTGAGCCATAGAGCCAGGTCTCTCTCAAAGCTGTCTGCAATTATGCATCATTGAGCCATAGAGCCAGGTCTCTCTCAAAGCTGTCTGTAATTATGCATCATTGAGCCGTAGAGCCAGGTCTCTCTCAAAGCTGTCTGTAATTATGCATCATTGAGCCGTAGAGCCAGGTCTCTCTCAAAGCCGTCTGTAATTATGCATCATTGAGCCGTAGAGCCAGGTCTCTCTCAAAGCTGTCTGCAATTATGCATCATTGAGCCATAGAGCCAGGTCTCTCTCAAAGCTGTCTGTAATTATGCATCATTGAGCCATAGAGCCAGGTCTCTCTCAAAGCTGTCTGTAATTATGTATCATTGAGCCGTAGAGCCAGGTCTCTCTCAAAGCCGTCTGTAATTATGTATCATTGAGCCGTAGAGCCAGGTCTCTCTCAAAGCTGTCTGTAATTATGCATCATTGAGCCGTAGAGCCAGGTCTCTCTCAAAGCCGTCTGTAATTATGCATCATTGAGCCGTAGAGCCAGGTCTCTCTCAAAGCCGTCTGTAATTATGCATCATTGAGCCGTAGAGCCAGGTCTCTCTCAAAGCTGTCTGTAATTATGCATCATTGAGCCGTAGAGCCAGGTCTCTCTCAAAGCTGTCTGTAATTATGCATCATTGAGCCATAGAGCCAGGTCTCTTAATTATCATATCATTGAGCCGAGAGCCAGAGGTCTCTCTCTCCGTCTGTAATATGTATCATTGAGAGCCGTTAGAGCCAGGTCTCTCTCAGCTCTCTCTGTAAATGTAATATATTTGAGCGAGTAGAGAGGGTCTCTATCAAAAAGCTGTCTAATTATATGTCATTTGAGCGTAGAGAGCAGGTCTCTCTCAAAGCCGTCTTTAATTGGGGTATGAAACATTAGAAGAAAACACTACACCCTCTCTCTGACTCCCTCTGGTACAGCATGTTCACACTTGTACATTGAACTATGATTTTAAAAGTGTCTTTTATCAAATAAAAGAAACAACCCCCCCCTACTCTGGGCCTCTGGGTACAGCAATGTTCACTTGTACATTGAACTATGATTTTAAAAGTGTCTTTATCAAAAACATCATATCCAGAGAATGACTGGGCTGATTAAGTATGAGCATGGAATATAACCCCCAAAAGAGATGAAACCCTGTTGTGCACCCACAGCGCATCTGTGAACAACATGTATGTTTGATAGGGATTGTGGGCTCTGTATGTTTGATAGGGATTGTGGGCTCTGTATGTTTGATGGGGATTGTGGGCTCTGTATGTTTGATGGGGATTGTGGGCTCTGTATGTTTGACGGGGATTGTGGGCTCTGTATGTTTGACGGGGATTGTGGGCTCTGTATGTTTGACGGGGATTGTGGGCTCTGTATGTTTGACGGGGATTGTGGGCTCTGTATGTTTGACGGGGATTGTGGGCTCTGTATGTTTGACGGGGATTGTGGGCTCTGTATGTTTGACGGGGATTGTGGGCTCTGTATGTTTGACGGGGATTGTGGGCTCTGTATGTTTGATGGGGATTGTGGGCTCTGTGTGTTTGATGGGGATTGTGGGCTCTGTATGTTTGATAGGGATTGTGGGCTCTGTATGTGTTTGATGGGGATTGTGGGCTCTGTGTGTTTGATAGGGATTGTGGGCTCTGTATGTTTGATAGGGATTGTGGGCTCTGTATGTTTGATAGGGAATGTGGGGACTGTTTCTAGCTGAGCTATGATCCAAGCGAAAGGCTTCTGGCTTGTCTGGAATATCTGCTGAACTTTGTTTCATGAATTCCTCATCTGATTCCTCTGTGTGGCACAACAACGGCAATTTTCACATTATTCTCAACTCCAGTAAAGGCTGAAGCGACATATATTTGTGATATCTGAGTAGTAGTGAAATACTAATAGTTGATCTAGAGTACATACTGTATATCAGTTAGTCTATAAGTTTTTAATTTCAGAATTATGCATTATGCACATGCATAAAATGCGATATATAGTTTTGTATTTCAGAAATGAGTCAGTGTTGTGTCTTGACTTCACTGGTATGTGTAAATGTGAAAAAATTATCAGAAAAAGCTTTAATTGTAAAAAAAAAAAAAAAATCTGTATATATAAATGATATGTACGAGTATCATCACAGTAAATTTAAAAGAAAATAAATAAAAAAATGGATAAATAAAGAATGCCAATATATAGGATGTGCAATTAGGAAGCATAAGGGCCTAAACACTGAGACACAGATCCAAATCCATACCTTCACTTTCCTGGCCATGCGGTCCTTCCACCTCTGTGCAACAGATCCTTCAATGAGCAACAACCTGCACAGGATTAATGAAGTATAACAGCACATGCATTACACAACCAGGTTACCATGGCAACAACCTGCACAGGAGTAATGAAGAGGAACAGTATATGCATTACACAACCAGGTTACCATGGCGTAATGATGAAGAGGAACAGTATATGCATTACACAACCAGGTTACCATGGCGTAATGAAGAGGAACAGTATATGCATTACACAACCAGGTTACCATGGCGTAATGAAGAGGAACAGCACATGCATTACACAACCAGGTTACCATGGCGTAATGAAGAGGAACAGCACATGCATTACACAACCAGGTTACCATGGCGTAATGAAGAGGAACAGTATATGCATTACACAACCAGGTTACCATGGCGTAATGAAGAGGAACAGTACATGCATTACACAACCAGGTTACCATGGCGTAATGATGAAGAGGAGCAGTATATGCATTACACAACCAGGTTACCATGGCGTAATGATGAAGAGGAACAGTATATGCATTACACAACCAGGTTACCATGGCGTAATGATGAAGAGGAACAGTATATGCATTACACAACCAGGTTACCATGGCGTAATGATGAAGAGGAACAGTATATGCATTACACAACCAGGTTACCATGGTGTCATGGAGGTAACTGATATGAGGTTCTTGCCGCACCTGGAGCGCTCCTCGTTCTCATAGCCCATGATGATGTACTCCTCATTGGTGGTCAGAGGAGGACACAGGCAGCCAGAGATGTAGTACAGTGTCACTGTGTCGTGCGCAATGCTGACGAGGGAGGACTTCAGGATGTCTTTCACCTCAACAACTGCACTAAAATCATGATTCCGGCTTCTAATTTCTTTCACCCTCGCTCGAATTACTGAAAAAAAAAGAATTAAGAAAGATTAAAGATGTTTTGAGTCAAAAACCAGAAAACTAGATTCATCCATCAGCTTCCTTTAATGCTAAAATCATGATACACTTTTACTTCATGCCTCTAACCTACCCATGAAGCACAATCACACATTCAACATGCGTAAAGATTAATTTATATTCAAGTTATGATTTCTTTTATGTAAATTAATTAGCTAAATTAATCAATTATTTAATTCACTCTCAGATTTTCTAGATCTATTAACCCTCATATTATGTTGACATTTTATGACAACTTCTATATTTGGGGTCAAATTGACCCCGAATGTTTAAACTGACACAAAACTATTGTAATAGAAAAAAAATGGACACTTTCCACGTCACCTTTTGTGTGTCTCCCAACTAATTAGCCTTTTATCCCTAAATATTAAAAATCTGATGAAACATCAAATTTTAGAGCCTGAGGTGAAAGTGAAGGTTTATGGGAAAGTACCCAGAATCATCCACAAAAAAATAAAAAATAAAAAAAGCTGTATATGTCCTAACATTTTATACAGCTACACCACAAATGACCCCACGCAACATATTTGTGTACAAAGTTGGCACAGGACATTTGAACACTTGTTATGTTTATTGTGTGTCTACTATTTAATCCCAACAAATTAGAAAAAAAGTCATAGACACTGCTCAAAGAAATTGAGGGAACAGTTAATCATCACAGGATAACACCAAGTCAATTAAACTTCTGGGATATCGATCTGTCCAGTTAGGAAGCGTAAATGATTGTGAATCAATTTCACCTGCTTTGGTGCAAATTAAAGTGACAACAGGTGGACAGGAGAGGCAACAGCAAGACAACCCCCAAAAAGTAAATGGTTTTGCAGGTGGTGGCCACAGACCATTTCTCTCTCCTTATCCTTCCTGACTGATTTTTCTCTAGTTTTGCATTTTGCTAGTGCCCTTGTCACTACTGGTAGCATGAGGGGCGGCTGTGGCTCAGGAGGTAGAGCGGGTCGTCCGCTGATCGCAGGGTTGGCGGTTCGATCCCCGGCTCCTCCTGTCCACATGTCGAAAGTGTCCTTGGGCAAGACACTGAACCCCAAATTGCTCCCAATGAGCAGGCTAGCGCCTTGTAGCTGCCGCCATTGGTGTGTGAATGTGTGAATGTGTGTGTGAACGGGTGAGTGAGAGGCCATTGTAAAGCGCTTTGGATAAAGGCGCTATATAAGTGCAGTCCATTTACCATTTACCATTTATATGAGGCGATACCTTATATGTGTCTCCCAGCACAGTCTCAAGAGCGTGGAGGAGATACCGGGAGACGGGCCATTAAACGAAGAGAGCTGGACAGGGCCGTAGAAGGGCAACAACCCAGCGGCAGGACCAGTATCTGCTCCTTTGTGCGAGGAGGAACAGGAGGAGCACTGCCAGAGCCCTACAAAATGACCTCCAGCGGGCTACTCGTGTGCATGTTTCTGACCAAACTGTCAGAAACAGACTCCATGAGGGTGGCATGAGGGCCCGACGTCCTGTAGTGGGACCTGTGCTCACAGCCCAGCACCGTGCAGCTCGATTGGCATTTGCCAGAGAACACCAGAATTGGCAGGTTCTCCATTGTTTTCCATTGCCCAGTTTTCTTCACAGATGAGAGCAGGTTCACACTGAGCACGTGACAGATGTTAAAGAGTCTGGAGACGCCGTGGCGAATGTTATGCTTCCTGCAACATCGTCCAGCATGACCGGTTTGGTTTAATTGACTTGGTGTTATACTGTGATGATTAAGTGTTCCCTTAATTTTTTTGAGCAGTGTAGTATCAAGATGAAAAAATAAGGTTAACTGGTTTTCAAAAGACATCAAACATTGAATCGGGTCAAATTGACCAGGAGCATAATATGAGGGTTAAACCAAAGTCAAAACATCAGTCAGAATTAAAACTTACCATAATTGTAATTATTCTTTAAATATGTCTTCTGAGTAAGTCTTACTGTTTTGCACTTGCAAGGTTCTGGGGCAGGTAAATGAAATATTGTTATAACCAAACATATAGCACAGAAATTAAAAGCTTATTACCATAGAATCATAGCATTTAATGAATAACGCCATTAGAAAGCAGGATAAAGACGTCAACAAGATATTTCTAAAAGTATTCCCCGTACAGTCCCTTTCCCTCCAAAAAATCACTTTCCTTCAAGAACATGTCCAGAAATGAATAGCTAATATACAATCCTATGAACACAGTGTAGGCTACGTACCGTCATCTCTCTACCACGGCATATTTTACACTGATACTGTATGTCTGAGTATCATCACTACATGTAATAGACAGTAGACGCAAGAGCTCACCACTGCTGGAGTCCCTGCAGTTGCCACGCTGAGAATTTGTTGAGAAGTCTGGTGTTGACTCTAAATTGATGGATTGTGTTTAAGTTTTGATTTTGTTACACAGCATATTCATAGTCCGAGTATGAACTGCACTGCCTTTAGAATCTCAAATCTACTGTATATATAAATATACACACATTAATTTCACAACTACACCATTTCATGTCTCACAGTAGCGTGGATTAGGTAAAGATCACATATTTTCATTGCTATAGGCAACCTTTCTATTTCTGTTTTATAGTACATAATTATTTCCCAGAATGTCATTTTTTGTTCATGCTTTATTTTTTCCAAAAACTTACCTGAAGAGCATTTTGACTCTTGGTAATATGGATTATCTTAAAGAGAGCAAGAGAAATACAATGGCATTTAATAATACAGTGTAGCTATACGCAGGGACTAGCAAAATATACTAAAATATATCTTCTTACAAAATAGGCCTACCTCCTAAATATTGGTAATGCATACTTTCCAAATGGCTGTTTTATACTAGAAAAAAAAATTAACATTTGTTCACACCATTAATTTGCATGTGATAAATCTAAAACGGATCATTCCAGAAAATGATAATACAATCCTAATTACCACTACCGTTATTATGATAATTGCACTGCTCCGCCTGTTCTGGTTATTATTCTGACAACGATATTATGATAATTATTTACTACTATTATTATTATTATTATTACAACGCCACCAACAACAGCAGCAATAACAATGATAATATTCCCCCCGTTGAGCCAGTTTAAATATTTACCAGGTCCTTCAGCTTTGACTATAGCCTCGGGTGAAATGCAGACCCCTCTGTCATACAAAGGCAGTTCTTCGCAGGCCAGACTCTCCGGCCATGTGTGGTTGTACTTCTTTATGATAGGTTCACAGCCGCACTTCGCCCTCTCGCACACTGATTTGCAAGGCTTTATGGGCTCGTGCTGGAAGTCTATGGTGCAGATCGGCGCGTACATTGCGCACAGGAAGAACAGCAGCTCTGGACTGCACTGGGTCCCTAGAAGCCCCTCGAACTGCTCGATGGCCAACACTGCATTCGCCTGCGTGCTGTGATGGAGATGGTTAGGCATCTTCGTCATGTTCCACGGCATCAGCTTGCACATGGGAATCCGGATGGGCTCGCACGCCGCCGCCGTAGCTCGGGGTATACAAACAAGGAAAGCAACAGCCAGGACGCACAACTCGGATAAAAACATCTCGAGTTTAAATGGAGCGAATGAATAACAGCGAATTGGCAAATTGTAAATTGCTTGGGTGAAGATAATGGCAATGAGGATGCATCCATATAAATTAAATGGACAGAGTTTGAAAAACTAAAATGCGCTGCAGACGACTGTTCTGAAACTACAGTTGAACTTGCATGTTCACGGTTCCGTCGGGGATGTAGCAGGTAATGTAGTCCTTCGTGTTTTATAAAACTCGAATCCTTCAGGAGAAGTAGGCTATGTTGCTGTTACAGACTCCACAAGCCAGCAACCATTAATTGTACTGACAAGCCCGTGTTGGTCTCGCTCTCCTCTCGCTCAAGGTGCGGTGATCGCTGGCGCTTGCAGTCGGAACTCGCGTAAGAGTGCACGGAACCCTCTAGACTGGCTAATTTTACTGCGCAAATCTCATAAATCAAGCCCGACCCCCTGTCTTCCTCCAAACTTTAAGAGCTGAAACCATAAAGGCATGCATTCCATTCGTCAGCCTCGCTTATCCGTTATCTTCATATGTGAAATGTATTGATAGCGCTGTTCATAAAAAGAAGAAAAAATAAACTTTGCAAAGTAGACTTAAGCTTTCAAAATTGAATGCACAACCTGAAAAAACGACACCCCAAGCTTGGATAAGGGAAACAAGCTCGGCCAAGCATAGCAGAAACATTAACGGCGGCCAATTAATCCAGATAATTTTACGCGTGAGCACAATGGGACTCAGACACTGTGCAAACGTAGCTACACATACAGACGCATAATATAAGTTAGGAAAATTGACAAAAAGGGCCCCTTGAAGTGCTCTATAAGGATACTAGGTCTAATGGTTAATGCACTTTAATCTTTGAAAGATCTGTGGATCCTCTCTCACTTAAAATGTATTTCTTAATTTTACAGGATCAGAACAATGCACCTCTTCCCCGGTTAGAGGTGTATTTTCCCCTCAATCGAGTCCCCCCGGTTAGAGGTCTTAATTCATTCTCAGGTAGTCATTCACTTGTAATGGAAGCTTTTGGTCAAACTCATGAATTAAAATGTCATGATCAGGCTCTTCAGGTCAATAACAGTTTCCTTTCCGTCATCCTTAGTTAAAGGATATGAAATCATTGTGAGAGAGAGTGAGAGAGAGAGAGAGAGTGAGAGAGAGAGAGAGAGAGATAGATTTGCTTTGTAGATATAAAAAAGGCTTTTTATTAAATTTGGCACAACAGATTACTTTTTCAACTCCTTCAAAGTGGCGTAGGTTGAAAACTATATAACATAAATATATGACCAAATTAAATCTAAATATTCTGAAAATACATGCTGTGTGAAAATTGGAAACAAAAATAGGGAATATTTCAATCAAGGGCGAGGAGTTCATCAGGGCTGCAACTTATCACTTAGCCCGTTCAACATATACATCAACAAATTGCCCACTACACTTGAAAGATCTCCTAGTCCTGGACTAGATTTATTTGAACTGACACACATCTCAAATGACACAGGTAATTAGCAGAGACAGGCATATGAAGCAGGATATAACCTAATGTTTATTTATGTTATGGAAGATACAGTATCATTTCCAAAATTTTAAAACACTTTTAACCATTTTAAAAAGTGGTTAAGGGAGAACAATTTATAAACATTCAATAAATATGTAAGAATGTTTATTATACCAGACAGACAGGTACAATGTGTATGTTAATGCCAAGACTGCATCATGAAGGTTAGTTTAAAAAAATTAGACTATGCTTTGTACAAACAACACCATCCGATTTATATATTATGTAGGTACCAACAACTCTTTTCAGATCCAAACCAAATGAGATGCTATTGTGTCAATAGTTTGGAAAATATTTCAAAAGGAAAAAAAAGTGTAACAAAAATGCATATCCACAAAAAATGCACAATAAAATACAGATTAAATCTAGAACCTTCTAAAAAGAATCACGGAGAAACATCAATGCATTCGTCAATAAACAAGCAACAAATTCAGCATGATTGAAAATACTTAAAACTCTTTGCCCTTTAACCATTTTTGTTCCTTTTAATGTAATTTTTTTCCCGCTGAAAGCACTGATGCTTTTCAAAAAAAGTAATTTAGTGTAACTATCTCTCCTAAACCAAGCTTACTTCTTACTTTAAATGTTTGAGGAAAGGACTGGTCATTAATACAATTTTATGAAAAAAAGTTTGATCCCACAAAATGTGTCTTGAATTGTTAAGACTATCATGTAAAACAGGGGGGGGGAGGGGGGTGTCCGACTCAAGTCCCCAGGGGCCAGAGAGTCTGCTGGCTTTTGGTGTGTTTCAGCACTTAAGTGATTCATTTAAGTCACTGATTAGCTACAGAGACTGAACAACTTAATTCCAAGGCCTATGATGGCTTCTGATTTAAAGGAAACCACAAAAACTTGCAGACACTGTGGCCCTCCAGGACTGGAGTTAAACCTGCAGACACTGCGGCCCTCCAGGACTGGAGTTAAACCTGCAGTGCGGCCCTCCAGGACTGGAGTTAAACCTGCAGACACTGCGGCCCTCCAGGACTGGAGTTAAACCTGCAGTGCGGCCCTCCAGGACTGGAGTTAAACCTGCAGACACTGCGGCCCTCCAGGACTGGAGTTAAACCTGCAGACACTGCGGCCCTCCAGGACTGGAGTTAAACCTGCAGACACTGCGGCCCTCCAGGACTGGAGTTAAACCTGCGGCCCTCCAGGACTGGAGTTATACCTGCAGACACTGCGGCCCCCCAGGACTGGAGTTGGACACCCCCGATGTAAAACATGCCCACAGTGATGCCTGTATTCCCCTCTTCATGGATGTGCCCTGGAGACTGGGGCGCGTTACGCTGAGGATGCTACGCTCTGTTTGTAGACGGCGTGGTACGCGTTCCTCAGGAGAACGTAGGGGAAGCAGGACTCCAGGAGGTCCATGGTGAGGAACGGAGACTCCTGCACAATCTAGTACAGAAATAAAAACACAAAACTCTCTCTGATCAGCTCACCATATCCAGCTCTGGCACAGTGTAAACACACTCACCATATCCAGGAGCAGGTACACAGCTCTGGCACAGTGTAAACACACTCACCATATCCAGGAGCAGGTACACAGCTCTGGCACAGTGTAAACACACTCACCATATCCAGAAGCAGGTACACAGCTCTGGCACAGTGTAAACACACTCACCATATCCAGGAGCAGGTACACAGCTCTGGCACAGTGTAAACACACTCACCATATCCAGGAGCAGGTACACAGCTCTGGCACAGTGTAAACACACTCACCATATCCAGGAGCAGGTACACAGCTCTGGCACAGTGTAAACACACTCACCATATCCAGGAGCAGGTACACAGCTCTGGCACAGTGTAAACACACTCACCATATCCAGGAGCAGGTACACAGCTCTGGCACAGTGTAAACACACTCACCATATCCAGGAGCAGGTACACAGCTCTGGCACAGTGTAAACACACTCACCATATCCAGGAGCAGGTACACAGCTCTGGCACAGTGTAAACACACTCACCATATCCAGAAGCAGGTACACAGCTCTGGCACAGTGTAAACACACTCACCATGAAGCAGGTACACAGCTCTGGCACAGTGTAAACACACTCACCATATCCAGGAGCAGGTACACAGCTCTGGCACAGTGTAAACACACTCACCATATCCAGAAGCAGGTACACAGCTCTGGCACAGTGTAAACACACTCACCATATCCAGGAGCAGGTACACAGCTCTGGCACAGTGTAAACACACTGACCATATCCAGGAGCAGGTACACAGCTCTGGCACAGTGTAAACACACTGACCATATCCAGGAGCAGGTACACAGCTCTGGCACAGTGTAAACACACTCACCATATCCAGGAGCAGGTACACAGCTCTGGCACAGTGTAAACACACTCACCATATCCAGGAGCAGGTACACAGCTCTGGCACAGTGTAAACACACTCACCATATCCAGGAGCAGGTACACAGCTCTGGCACAGTGTAAACACACTCACCATATCCAGAAGCAGGTACACAGCTCTGGCACAGTGTAAACACACTCACCATATCCAGGAGCAGGTACACAGCTCTGGCACAGTGTAAACACACTCACCATATCCAGGAGCAGGTACACAGCTCTGGCACAGTGTAAACACACTCACCATATCCAGGAGCAGGTACACAGCTCTGGCACAGTGTAAACACACTCACCATATCCAGGAGCAGGTACACAGCTCTGGCACAGTGTAAACACACTCACCATATCCAGGAGCAGGTACACAGCTCTGGCACAGTGTAAACACACTCACCATATCCAGGAGCAGGTACACAGCTCTGGCACAGTGTAAACACACTCACCATATCCAGGAGCAGGTACACAGACTCCCTGTTGCGTGTGGTGCTTTTATCCGTCTCCTGGCCGATCTTCAGCAGACTGGAGGAGGCCAGCTGGGAGAGGAACCAATGACAAGACAGAATGGTCACGTTTATTAACCAATGCGAGCTGCGACCTGAAAAACAGCCCCTCCTACAGCCGCCAGATCCGGCGTGAGGTTTCATTTACAACGCCATTTCTGAAAAAGTTGGGACAGTATGTAAAATGCACATAAAAGCAGAAAGCATTGATTTGTAAATTCTCTTTTACATATTTAAATTTCTCCTGACAAATTTTCCCATAGAGTTCAATAAAAAAATAAGTCAGGAGAAACAACCCTTAAAGTAATCCATCCACATCTACTGCATATCTGGCAGCAGAGTGATGGTCTGAGGCTCATTTGATACCTCAGACCCTTGATGACTTACAGCCATTTAGCCAACCATGGATTCCACACTATTCCTGTGTAATTTACAGCTTAATCTAGTCCCAGCCCCCAATTCCCATAGAGATCCATGCAAATGAAGAGAGGTTATAGTATCGCTTGTAAGAGTACCTGAAAATAAGATATTGAGTCTTTTGATATCCTTTTATACCCAGTCATGATAGCATCACATGTTTACCTGTGGAATGTTCCAAACAGGTGTTTTTTTTAACTTCCCAGGCTTTTTTTTGCCCCTGTCCAAACTTTTTTGGAACGTGTTGCAGGCATCAAATTCGGAATTAGCGTATATTTACAAAAATCAATAAAGCTTATATGGTAAAACATGAAATATCTTTTCTTTGTACTGCTTTCAATTAAATATATGTAAAAGAGCATTTACAAATCAATGCTTTCTGCTTTTATGTGCATTTTACATACTGCCCCAACGTTTTTGGAATTGGGGTTATACGATTTATGACATTATTTTAAAGGGAAACGTCGGTAAATATTTTGACGTGTTTTCGAGCCGCAGTAAACTGTGGTTTCTACGCAACGTTAAAGGAATCATGCTGTAATGTGGATAAACAGGTTTCAATCCTTCACTGCGGCAGAAGAGTCTGTATATTTGTTTAGAATCACTGAGTTTTATGAAAAACTAATGTTGCGACATGCTGGTTAAGAACACAAACATGTGAATACAAAATGAAACAGAGTTTGAGTGTTTCTGAGGAAACTTACAGCCAGGAACTCCTTCAGCCGGTCCTCAATGCTGCCTTTATGTATGGTGAACAGGGCAGCAGCTATCTGGTTTATAGCCTTTGCCAGACAATGAATGTTGTTGCAGTGCCCTGAAAAATACAAGACATACACTGAAATCTACAGCTCTGTAATACACTACCTACCATAACCTCTCTACAGCACTGTAAAAGACTACCCTACTTATTTTCACTTGGAAAATCAACAAAACATGCAATTCCAGCGGGCGTGCCCACACATACCACTGTACAATCCATTTATAAAGCTGGATATTAACAAAACATGCAATTCCAGTGGGCGTGCCCACACATACAACTGTACAATCCATTTATAAAGCTGGATATTAACAAAACATGCAATTCCAGCGGGCGTGCCCACACATACCACTGTACAATCCATTTATAAAGCTGGATATTGTCCCATCTGGGAATCAAACCTGCAGTCTTGGAGTTACAAGCACATTATGTTTCAATGCACTGATAGAAAACAATTGGCGAGTACCTTCAATTGCAGGGCTGTACTGAGACATGACGTTGCTCGCCAATGTTGGCATGGAAACAGCCACAAAGACCATCAAAAGGCAGGCGATCTTATACTCCTCCTCTGGGCTGATATTCTCTGTTAGGGTCAGAGGGAGAGGAACTTTCAGCTGCCTGCAGGGTCACTGTACTGTACTGAAAAGCAGAGAAACTTTTCTTTTTCCTCTGGCAATTTAGTGTTTGTCGGACATACCGGACTTCTGCGAGGACAGCGCCACCACCAGGGCTGGATCGATCTCACAGGGCAGTCCTGCTGCTGATGAGAGCTCGTACACGTTCATCGCCACCTAGTGGGGACAGCACACAGAGGAGGTGTGTCTACCTACAGGTCCCAGATCAGGGGAGGTGTCTACCTACAGGTCCCAGATCAGAGGAGGTGTCTACCTACAGGTCCCAGATCAGAGGAGGTGTGTCTACCTACAGGTCCCAGATCAGAGGAGGTGTCTACCTACAGGTCCCAGATCAGAGGAGGTGTGTCTACCTACAGGTCCCAGATCAGAGGAGGTGTCTACCTACAGGTCCCAGATCAGAGGAGGTGTCTACCTACAGGTCCCAGATCAGGGGAGGTGTCTACCTACAGGTCCCAGATCAGAGGAGGTGTCTACCTACAGGTCCCAGATCAGAGGAGGTGTCTACCTACAGGTCCCAGATCAGGGGAGGTGTCTACCTACAGGTCCCAGATCAGGGGAGGTGTCTACCTACAGGTCCAAGATCAGAGGAGGTGTGTCTACCTACAGGTCCCAGATCAGAGGAGGTGTCTACCTACAGGTCCCAGATCAGGGGAGGTGTCTACCTACAGGTCCCAGATCAGAGGAGGTGTCTACCTACAGGTCCCAGATCAGAGGAGGTGTCTACCTACAGGTCCCAGATCAGAGGAGGTGTGTCTACCTACAGGTCCCAGATCAGAGGAGGTGTGTCTACCTACAGGTCCCAGATCAGGAGAGGTGTCTACCTACAGGTCCCAGATCAGA
The DNA here is from genome assembly GCA_022702515.1 of Ilyophis sp. 1 JC-2022. Classification (NCBI taxonomy): domain Eukaryota; kingdom Metazoa; phylum Chordata; class Actinopteri; order Anguilliformes; family Synaphobranchidae; genus Ilyophis; species Ilyophis sp. 1 JC-2022. Next base: position 3,897,024 of record CM040398.1, on the reverse strand, counting down.
AGAGGTGTCTACCTACGGGTCCCAGATCAGAGGAGGTGTCTACCTACAGGTCCCAGATCAGAGGAGGTGTCTACCTACAGGTCCCAGATCAGAGGAGGTGTCTACCTACAGGTCCCAGATCAGAGGAGGTGTCTACCTACAGGTCCCAGATCAGAGGAGGTGTGTCTACCTACAGGTCCCAGATCAGAGGAGGTGTCTACCTACAGGTCCCAGATCAGAGGAGGTGTCTACCTACAGGTCCCAGATCAGGGGAGGTGTCTACCTACAGGTCCCAGATCAGAGGAGGTGTCTACCTACAGGTCCCAGATCAGAGGAGGTGTCTACCTACAGGTCCCAGATCAGAGGAGGTGTGTCTACCTACAGGTCCCAGATCAGAGGAGGTGTGTCTACCTACAGGTCCCAGATCAGAGGAGGTGTGTCTACCTACAGGTCCCAGATCAGGGGAGGTGTCTACCTACAGGTCCCAGATCAGAAGAGGTGTCTACCTACGGGTCCCAGATCAGAGGAGGTGTCTACCTACAGGTCCCAGATCAGAGGAGGTGTCTACCTACAGGTCCCAGATCAGAGGAGGTGTCTACCTACAGGTCCCAGATCAGAGGAGGTGTCTACCTACAGGTCCCAGATCAGAGGAGGTGTGTCTACCTACAGGTCCCAGATCAGGGGAGGTGTACAAAGAAATATGCTAGCCCACAAAACTTGTTGTATTGATTGATATTTGTTATTCAGTAAATCAATTGCTTGACTGATAATTCATGTAAACCATCCGTTTAAAGGCAGGCTAGGCTACGGTGACAGACGTTTTACATGATCAGAGATCCCACGATACGCCACCGTGTAGCAGCATGGTTAACTTCTGAGTATAGATGGGGTGAAGTGCGTCTCAATTCAAATAACCCGCTCCGCTCTCACTCCCTCCCACTCCCACTCTCCAAACGCAAGTGTGTACTCCTGTTTTATCAGTATGTGCGTCACATCCTCCCAAGTGAAGTTTGCAAGAGAAGTTTACGAGGGTGGAGCAAAAACGGGATTATGGTATAAAACGAGCCTCAAAGCATCACTCTGCTGCCAGATATGCAGTAGATATCGATGGATCACTTTAAGGGTTGTTACTCCTGACAAATTTTCCTATTGAACTCTATGGAAAAATAAGAAAAAACCCTTAAAGTGATCCATCCATATTTACTGCATATCTGGCAGCAGAGTGATGCTTTGAGGCTTGTTTGATACGTCAGACCCTTGATGACTTAGAGCCATTTAGCCAACCATGTGTTCCATACTGTTCCAGTGTAATTTACAGCTTAATCTAGTCCCACCCCCCAATTCCCATAGAGATCAATTCAAATGCAGAGAGGTTATAGTATCGCTTGTAAGAGTACCAGAAAATAAGATATCAAGAGTCTTTTGATATTGTTGGGTCACAGACATTATTCTACATTATGTTAAACTGTCCAATATTTTTTGATGCCCGAAAATGGGGGGGGGGGGAGAACTATGTACAATAGGTTCTATAATTTCTAAACGGTTCATCCGATATGGATGAAAATACCCTGAAATTAAAGCTGACAGTCTGCACTTCAACCTCATTGTCTGTATCCTTTCAAACTTAAAGTGCTAGAGTACAGAACCAAAATAACATAAAATGTGTCACTGTCCAATGAATTATGGTGCTCACTGTACCTCAATAACATAATAATATTATTTGTGCAGTGCTTTTCTTACATGGCAAAGAAAGTACTTTAAACTATAATAGTGTACATAAAATAAAAAGAAAAAAATTAATAAAGTCAAACATTAAATTTAACAGTTGAAATAATTATGTGAGTTATATAAGCTCATATTAGCATGAAAGCGAGTCGGAGTGAGCCACGCAGAAGCCTAATTTAACAGACCACACAGATTCAGAAGCCTTTATTAAACATGTTTTGAGCTGTTCAACGTCGCTGTGTGAAGCTGATTGTGAAATGACTGTGGCCCTGAGTCCTACCTTCATGTCAGTTTCTCGAGGAATGTGGTCTTTAAAATCCTCCACTGAGCTCACCAGGAATGGAATGTGGCAGGAGAGCACCTTAAAGAGGACGGAACAGGAGTCAGAGCATCACGCATCAGACACACACTCACACTCACACTCACACACACACACACACACACACACACACGTAAAAAACAAGCTTACATCTCGGAGTGCCTCCTGGGCCAAGGAACGGAATGAGAGGATGACTCCGATGATGGTCATCCGCTTCAGCACACTGTCAACCGCTAAAATAGCAACACAAACACTATCAACCGCTAAAATACCAAAATAAACACTGTCAATCACTAAAATAGCAACACAAACACTGTCAACCGCTAAAATAGCAACACAAACACTATAAACCGCTTAAATACCAACATAAACACTGTCAACCGCTAAAATACGAACATAAACACTATAAACCGATTAAATAGCAACACAAACACTGTCAACCGCTAAAATACCAACATAAACACTGTCAACCGCTAAAATTCCAACATAAACACTGTCAACCGCTAAAATACCCACACACTGTCAACTGCTTAAATACCAACACAAACACAGTCAACAGCTAAAATACCAACACAAACACTGTCAACCGCTAAAATACCAACACACTGTCAACCGCTAAAATACCAACACACTGTCAAGTGCTTAAATACCAACACAAACACAGTCAACTGCTTAAATACCAACACAAACACTATAAACCGCTTAAATTCCAACACAAACACTGTCAACCGCTAAAATAGCAACACAAACACAGTCAACAGCTTAAATACCAACACAAACACTGTCAACCGCTAAAATACCAACATAAACTGTCAACCGCTGAAATACCAACATAAACACTATAAACCGCTTAAATACCAACACAAACACTGTCAACCGCTAAAATACCAGCATAAACACTGTCAACCGCTAAAATACCAACATAAACACTGTCAACCGCTAAAATACCAACATAAATACAGTCAACCGCTCATATGCCAACACAAACACTCAACTGCTAAAATACAAATACAAAAACTATAAATCGCTAAAAATGAAAAGGGTAAAACATTGCAATGAGGGACTATATGAAGTGTATAAACTCTATATAAACTGTATAAAAGGACAGATGGGTACCCACACGAGAGCTTCTTAAACAGAGCTGCCATCTGCTCGGGCTTGTCGAAGCTGGTCCTCATTTGGGTCAGAACTTCCACATTGTCCACCACCAATTTCTGCGGAGGAGAGGACAGAGGGCCTGACATACAATCTCAGGTACACTCACATTCCATTCCCACAACAGGAAGTGGCTCTTATGTGGACCAGATGGTCCTGCTAAACCCACCTTCTCTAAGTCATTCAGACCCCAGTAACTGCACCAGAAGGTCAACATTTTATCTTGAGAAAATCGGAGCAAATCCTGAGATCAAACACCAGAAACATAGACACTTGGGGGAAAATCTTTTATCTAAAAACAAATGCTGAAAAGACAAGGGACCGAAGTGCTTACAAACTATTTTTTTATCCAATATTAAACTCATTCCTTGCACGAAGGTGTAGTTGGAAATGTTTACATGGTTGAACTAAGCATACTCAACACTTGCCAAAGCTTTAGCAAACTCACATTGGCTCTTTGGAATAAACAACCAGTTATGATCTAGAATACAAAGTGGTATATTCAGTAGCTTGACATTTTGGTTCAGGAATTCAAAATATTATTTCATGAAATAAGTATTTCTGAGAAAATAAGAATTTCTCGCAATCTTTTGTTGCAAAACTTGGCAAAAGCTAATAATGAATTTATGCGTTTATATTTTCTGTGACAGTCCAGGTGTTATTTGGTGCTAGACATAACCGTTTAATTTTTTTGTCTTCACATTTTTCTAATTATAAAGTTGCCCAAAATGACATATTGTGTCCACAAATACATATTGTGTCCTTCTTTGTATTATCAGTAAATTTAATGACTGCAAACACAAATATCTTCATCACACAGCTAAATGTGTTCATTGGAACAAGAAGAAAAGCCCCTGTGTTTAGCGTACCAGTAAAGAACCTGTTTGGTTCCCAGTATAAATCTGTCACTGGCAGCACTGATGGAGAAATGTGAGGTCAGAGCTCGCTGCCGGCTGACCTCTGACCCCATGCCTCACCTTGAGCTCGGCCACCTGAGAGGAGATGTGCCACATCAAACTCTCACTGAGGAACTTCATTCCGTAGGGCCCCAACAGCTCGGACAGCGACCGCATCTCTGTGTGTGTGAGTGAGAGGGGGGCGGGGAATGGCACAGTGATGTCACAGAGGCACTGTGTTAAGCATTTGCACTGGGAGTGTTTCTCTGGATACTGTATTCGAGTGACAGCATTACACGTGATTTTATCCACTCATCTTACAGAATATGAATATTCCTTCCAACTGTACATTCATAATAACACTTATAAAAAGAGTAATAAATAATTTTTGATCAGCAGCTGTCATGCATTACAGCTCAAAGTGATTGCTACACACAAAAATTAGGTAATACAAGCAAGCAAGACTGTCCGTATGTGAATGAAATGTATTTTACAGGGACAGAATAAAAGCATTGCCCCAGGTATCCCAGCTCACCCGATATGTCGGAATACTCCTCGGCATTAAAGGTCAGCTCGTTTTCTGTGGGTAGGTTCACAAAGGCCTTCATGGCTGGGAAGTAAGCAATGTGACCATTGCTAACCTGTCTCAGTAGTGTCTCCAGATACCTAGAGAGAGACAGAGAGAAAGAGAGAGAGAGGTTGTGTTACCTGGTTGTGTGTTATCTGGTTGTGTGTTATCTGGTTGTGTGTTATCTGGTCGTGATATCTGGTTGTGTGTTATCTGGCTGTGATATCTGGTTGTGTGTTATCTGGCCGTGATATCTGGTTGTGTGTTATCTGGCCGTGATATCTGGTTGTGTGTTATCTGGCCGTGATATCTGGTTGTGTGTTATCTGGCCGTGATATCTGGTTGTGTATTATCTGGCTGTGATATCTGGTTGTGTGTTATCTGGCCGTGATATCTGGTTGTGTGTTATCTGGCCGTGATATCTGGTTGTGTGTTATCTGGCCGTGATATCTGGTTGTGTGTTACCTGGCCGTGATATCTGGTTGTGTGTTATCTGGCCGTGATATCTGGTTGTGTGTTATCTGGCCGTGATATCTGGTTGTGTATTATTTGGCCGTGATATCTGGTTTTGTGTTATCTGGCCGTGATATCTGGTTGTGTGTTATCTGGCCGTGATATCTGGTTGTGTGTTATCTGGCCATGATATCTGCTTTGGTGTTATCTGGCCGTGATATCTGGTTGTGTGTTATCTGGTCGTGAAATCTGGTTGTGTTATCTGGCTGTGATATCTGGTTGTGTTATCTGGGTATGTAACTCACCAGTTAGTGTAGAGGCTGGTGATGGTTCTATGTTATCTGGGTATGTAACTAACCAGTTAGTGTAGAGGCTGGTGATGGTTCTATGTTATCTGGGTATGTAACTCACCAGTTAGTGTAGAGGCTGGTGATGGTTCTATGTTATCTGGGTATGTAACTCACCAGTTAGTGTAGAGGCTGGTGTTGGTTCTATGTTATCTGGGTATGTAACTCACCAGTTAGTGTAGAGGCTGGTGATGGTTCTATGTTATCTGGGTATGTAACTCACCAGTTAGTGTAGAGGCTGGTGATGGTTCTATGTTATCTGGGTATGTAACTCACCAGTTAGTGTCGAGGCTGGTGATGGTTCTATGTTATCTGGGTATGTAACTCACCAGTTAGTGTAGAGGCTGGTGTTGGTTCTATGTTATCTGGGTATGTAACTCACCAGTTAGTGTAGAGGCTGGTGATGGTGCTATGTTATCTGGGTATGTAACTCACCAGTTAGTGTAGAGGCTGGTGATGGTTGTGTGTTATCTGGGTATGTAACTCACCAGTTAGTGTAGAGGCTGGTGATGGTTGGCTCTCCGTGGCTATCCAGATGTTGGGTCTGCTGTAGAAGCACATTGTTGAAAACTCTGGTGATGTCGATCTGCACATAGTTCTCGATGGACTGCAGCACGGTCATGTAGGCCCGCACGCTGGTCAGAAGTTCTGAGGGTTTGGCAATCTCCTGTGTGGCCTGGTTATACATGGTCATCCCTACGATGGACCTGCGAGAGAGAAAGTAAATTTCTGAGCAAGTTTGATTCTGGAGTGAGACTGAAAATAATTTCAGTGGAAACTGTCTGCCAGTAAATCACTTGAAACAGACCTTTATCTAAACCGTTTAATCTGTAATTTCGCATTATACTGTTGCTGAAGCAAATGGATGGGAAGTTCTTTTAAATCCCCACGGTATTCACTTGTCAATTTGAACATTGAAGTAAAATAACAGAGCACAGCAGAAAATGTTAGTTGAGTAGAAGAGATAAATAAAAAGCATAATTTGTTTGTCATGTTTCTCCTCTGAGGGGTGTAGACGGCGGACTATGATGCGGGTGGTTGAACTCACTTGGTGAAGCGAATCTCCAGGTGGGAGGTTAGGTATTCCCGTGGCGTGAAGGTGTGGTCCCAGACCACCATGTTGGGCACGTAGTTGATGGAGAAGCACAGCTCAGACAGCGCAGTGTGCAGCTTGTCCAAGCTAAGAAAACACATCAGATATGGCGGCATTAGAAACTAATTTCCTGCAGATCAGAGGAGGAATGGTGATGTTCCAGAAGGCTTAGCTTTGCCCAGAGCAGTTATCGCTGGGATTATTCAGCCTGTTGGGAGTCCCTATCCCTGGAATTTAATTCGCCAGGACCCGTGTATGACAGCAGCAGGTAAGCAGTTGGGCAATAACCCGAACAGGAACTCTTACTTGGTGACCAAAAGCCGGTTCTTCCTCATGCTCTCCACCCCTGGCTTCTCGCGTTCCGGTTCACCTTTCTTCCCCGTCTGCTTTTTGGACTTCTTGTTCACGGCCTGGCTGATGGTTTTGGCACAGTGTTTCGGCAACAGCTGCACGGAAAAGAAAAGAAGATAGTAAAACCATTGATCGCTTAATGGGTACAAAGAAAACCTGCACTTTCAGGCAGTGAGGCTTTCAGCAAAATGTAACGCTCACCTTGAATTTGGGCCCTGAAAATGTGAAACAATTTTCCAAAGATCATCTCTCACCTGGTCACTCAGAGTACACTGTTCCGTGCAGATGTCTGTGATCAGGTTGCGCGCTTGCTTGGCCATTTCATCCAGGAACATGTTACAAAGCGAAAGGCTGCGGTCGCCAATGTGGTGCCGCTGGGTAGACAGAACAAACCAGTGTCACAACCCGGCAAACCCTATGAGGATGGGGGCCTGGGTGGCCCATCTTGGTTCATGCTCTGTTTTAGTGTTTTAAGGTGTTGGTGGGCCTTGCTTTCTAGTACGATGATGAGCAGATTATAGTGATGAGCATTAATACATAAACTGCGTTTCCCAAACGGATATTGGAAATAATTTTATTTTCACGTATTGTAACCGCTGGAAATATTTTTGAAAGGCCTGGAGGAGTTATAATAAAGCCGGCCAATCACTGCATCAGAGACAGTAGTTTGTCCTTCAGGGGTCTGATTATACTCTCATAAAGTTAATTATTCGTTTTTTGTGAAAAGAGCCAAACTGCATTTGTAGTTTAAAAACAAACACTTGCATTTAATGGCATAGATACAGAAAAAGGCTGACTGAATCTAGGCGATTTTTCTTGTGACTGGAACCTGTGTTTGGGCGTATAACGGTATAATGTGATGTATAACGGTATAATGTGATGTAAAACGGCACTGACACAAAGGTTGTTCATATTTGGTATGATTTTTGTAAGTAAAATGGCAAACACTTGGGCAGATGAAAACATGTGTACTTTAAACTGTCTGACCTCTGCTACCCCTGCATGTATTTTTCTCTTACTATAAACTGCCATGAAAGAATTCTTCTGTGCACCGTGGAAATATTACAGGAAACTTTTAGTGCTTTTCCAAAATAAATACAATGTGCAGCTGTCTAAAGCTGCGTAGAGTGGACATAGGGAGACATGCTGAGGGAGAGGGGGTTTCGTGTTTGACTAAGGGAAATACAAGCCTTATATGGTTCAATACATCTTCCTTATCCCTCGGAAACCCCTCCCACAGTTCCCTTGCAAAAGCTCTCCTTTGACCACTAGCTAGCCTTCATGAGAACCCTCATTGTGTACGTTATTTTGGTAGTGTTAGTCCACCAATTAAGAACATAAATACGTGTTATTTACTAAACTAAATGGATATTGGAGGAACTATTTGGTAGCAAATACCTGGTGAATGTGACTGGCACATTTCAGGCAGGGGAACAGGAACCTGTTGTGTGTGGCGTGTACGGTTCTACTTTGTAAATCCCCAGTGAGAGAGGCATTGCTTCAATCGCGCGTTTAATAAATTACGCTTTTCAGCTCGAGCATCTTAGTGTACGCCCTGGAGCTGGGTTTAGGCCGGACGCTCTTACACGGGGGCGTTAAAGGTGCCTGTATGCGCTGGAATACTCAGTGTGGCTTTATCCTGCTTTCACACACAGTCCCAGTGCTACGTGTGCCCGTTTCTGCACCCACAGGAAATAAACTGACACTATAGAAGAACATGGTTTACAATTTCTACATTTAGCAGTGCTTCATTTATCAAATTTATCAAATACATATCACGGTAACATAAGTAACTTGCGTCAAATAACTCTTAAGATCTAAGCTTATAAAGCTTATTCTTAATCACAAACCAATAAAATTAATTCACACATTGGCAATACGCACAGGATCATATCTTAGGAGAACGGAGGTTGAATTGAAGAGAAAAAAAGCCAGGTTGTTTCTCCTGAGTTTTGTGATGCGTCTGAAATGCGGACAGATTTTGAAATGAGGGCGGGGTCTGAAATGCAGACAGGTTTTGAAATGAGGGCGGGGTCCGGCTAACCTCCTCAGGACAGAGCTCGTGGGTGCAGCTCATGAAGTGGGTGCAGAGCAGGGGAAAAGAGATCGAGTGACGGGACTGAGACGGCAGCTCCAGGCACTGCTGGAACATCTTCTCAAACGCGCGGCTGTAGAAACTGCCAGAGAAAAACAACACCGTTAACCCATCTGCACCTCATCTGTATACTGGCCGATCTCTGTATGGTACAGGTGTATCTAACCTCTATACTCATCTCTGTATGGTACAGGTGTATCTAACCTCTATACTCATCTCTGTATGGTACAGGTGTATCTAACCTCTATACTCATCTCTGTATGGTACAGGTGTATCTAACCTCTTACACTGATCTCTGTATGGTACAGGTGTATCTAACCTCTTACACTGATCTATGTATGGTACAGGTGTATCTAACCTCTAATGCAAAGCAATGGCCCTTTACATTTCCATTAGACCTAAAGGAATTCACACGGTAAAGGGGAACTTTGCACTAAAGTCTATTTCTGATGGCGTATCGATCTGTTCACCATTAAGACCCTTGAGACGGTGATGAAACAGCAGGTTGTACAACATGCCGATCTCTCATCCTGAAAAAAACCCAACGGCACATCGCATCACCAGCACAGCCACTCCCTCAGCCATGCCCCCGCGCTGTCATAGCGACGCACAACTGAGTCAGAGGCATATCAGATGCCGTCAGCGAGATAGCAAGACCGTTACAACCAAGAAACATCCATTTTGACCTTCCAACCGTAAAATACAAGAACACAGAATTAAGGTCCTCCTTTAAGACTTTTCCAGATTTACAATATATCCTTTTTTCATTTACCATTTATAATACAACATATTTCTTTACACAAACTTACATGGGTGAGATGTACTTTTCACTGATGAACCGTAACCTGCACGGTTTCTAACGTTCTTATTTGGTGTAAAAGTAGCATTTATGCCCGTACCAGAATATAGAGAGATCCGAGGTTTCCACCAGCATTTCCACTAGGGAGTCGACCATTTTTGTGTGAAAAATGATGGTGTTCATCATCTTGCCCAGCTCCCGATGGTCAGCGATACCCAGAGAGGCCTTGGATACACTGGTGTAGGCCTGGGAACAGAAAACCATCATCTCACTCACATCACACTTTAGCATCGGCCCACAAGCGTGTTAGAACATCAGCATCTCACATCACACTTTAGCACATTAGCATCGGCCCACAAGCGTGTTAGAACATCAGCATCTCACTCACATCACACTTTAGCACGTTAGCATCGGCCCACAAGCGTGTTAGAACATCAGCATCTCACATCACACTTTAGCACATTAGCATCGGCCCACAAGCGTGTTAGAACATCAGCATCTCACTCACATCACACTTTAGCACGTTAGCATCGGCCCACAAGCGTGTTAGAACATCAGCATCTCACTCACATCACACTTTAGCACGTTAGCATCGGCCCACAAGCGTTAGAACATCAGCATCTCACTCACATCACACTTTAGCATCGGCCCACAAGCGTGTTAGAACATCAGCATCTCACTCACATCACACTTTAGCACGTTAGCATCGGCCCACAAGCGTTAGAACATCAGCATATCACTCACATCACACTTTAGCACGTTAGCATTGGCCCACAAGCGTGTTAGAACATCAGCATCTCACTCACATCACACTTTAGCACGTTAGCATCGGCCCACAAGCGTGTTAGAACATCAGCATCTCACTCACATCACACTTTATCACGTTAGCATCGGCCCACAAGCGTGTTAGAACATCAGCATCTCACTCACATCACACTTTAGCACGTTAGCATCGGCCCACAAGCGTCTTAGAACATCAGCATCTCACTCACATCACACTTTAGCACGTTAGCATCGCACCACAAGTGTGTTAGAACATAAGCATCTCAAATAACGGTATATACACCATCTGAAACATTTATGCCAGTTTGTGCAGTTGTCACACTGTATATTGCTTTTTATTTGTATAACACTTTTTACAGAAAACTGTCACAAAGATGCTATACAGAGAAAAAAAAGCAAACGAGGTAAAAACCCCCTGGTGGGAAGAAAAACACTCAAACGGTTTCGATAGTGAGAAGAAAGTATTGGAAGGAACCTGGCTAGAGGGGGGAGCCCATCCTTCCCTGGCCAGCCTGGTTTAAACTAAAGGTGGAGATGTTTTTGACCAAGGTGTTGTCATTTAGCTTGTCACAGGCTACTGGTGGAGATGTTTCTGGAAATGGTGTTTCACAGTGGTTTTTAACTACTGCCACCTAGAGGTTTGCAAAGTACTGTACCTGACATTTGCACAAAATCATATAATCTGGCCTTTTCCAAGGAGCCAGCTTTCTGCTCTCAACCTCAGCACTGGATATAATGTTCCCTGCTGATATTTATAATTTGCACTCGAGAAGCCAGTTTGATTATTATTTATTCTAGCTTACGTCATATTCTTGCGTGCTAGGTGGCAAACATACTCGTAAGGCTTTGGCGTAGCCATCTCCACGTCACTTTCTGCGCGTTGTACACGTGAGTCCAAGGACACAACTGCGCATGTGAGATGAGCGCAAAATGAATACTTCCTGGTTCGGATGTGCTCCCCATAGGTTTCTATTGGCCTCGCTGTTATATACTCACTATGGCATATTATACACTAAGCTATTCCCTACCTGCTGAATCCACACACGTTGCTTGTATTGCATGATGACGTCGCCGGGCGCAGATGCACATACGTGAGTTTGATCTTTGTGGGAGTGGCCCTGGTTTCCGTGGTGACTTACCTGCAGTCTGAACCAGTCGAGCCTCATGCCTCTGAAATCGAACACATCCCCGTCTTCCACTGCAACACAAACACACATATCTTACACAGTGGACCCCCGTCTTCCACTGCAACACAAACACACATATCTTACACAGTGGACCCCACCCCCCCGGACAGGAGACTGAAGTTATTCAGACTCTTGATATCTTATTTTCTGGTACACTTACAAGCGATACTATAACGTCTCTGCATTTGAATGGATCTCAATGGGAATTTGGGGGTGGGACTAGATTTAGCTGTAAATTATGCTGGAACAGTATAGAACACATGGTTGGCTAAATGGCTGTAAGTCATCAAGGGTCTGAGGTATCAAACGAGCCTCAAACCATCACTCTGCTGCCAGATATACAGTAGATATGGATGGATCATTTTAAGGGTTGTTTCTCCTGACAAATTTTCCTATTGAACTCTATGGAAAAATAAGTCAGGAGAAGAAACCCTTCAAGTCCATTTCTAATTTTGTTTCTGTATTTTTATGTATTTATTTCTTATGTTATTATTATTATCATTATTATATGTATATATATATATATATATTTATTTTATTTTACATTTATTTTTTTAATATATATTTTTGGTTTCTTCACATTCAGCTACTTTTTGTAATTCAGTAATATTGCTGATCTTGTGAAAGAGTGAAACAAAAAAGATAAAATAAAAATAATACATTTAAATCCAAAGATGGGGGGGTAGTGGCGGGTTAAAAACAAGAAGGTTAATCAGCGGTTACCTTGTTTAACACTGAGAGAGGTCATGGTGTTCACAAAGGAAGACATGATGACAGACTCGTCCTCAGGACAGACGGACAAGTTCTGCAAGCAAGCCAGAGGGTAAAACACGTTTCAGCATTCAGCCATTTAGAGAGATCACCAAGCAGAGCAGTGGGGAGGTTGCATGGGGAGCTTAAGAAAAGATTTAATTAAACACTTGGCCTCCATCTAGTGGTGAACCAGCAGACTTGACCATTTATGGTCATTTTCAGTCACGTTTGCAAGACACTACATTACATGAAGCAAAGTTAACATATTTACATGAAGCAAAGTTAATATATTTTTACATTTTGACTGGATAAACAGTCCCTTCCATTCCCACCCACTTCGCAGCTGCTCTGAGCTGCTCTGATTCCCCAGGTTGAGCTCTGAGCTGCTCTGATTCCCCAGGTTGAGCTCTGAGCTGCTCTGATTCCCCAGGTTGAGCTCTGAGCTGCTTTGATTCCCCAGGTTGAGCTCTGAGCTGCTCTGATTCCCCAGGTTGAGCTCTGAGCTGCTCTGATTCCCCAGGTTGAGCTCTGAGCTGCTCTGATTCCCCAGGTTGAGCTCTGAGCTGCTCTGATTCCCCAGGTTGAGCTCTGAGCTGCTCTGATTCCCCAGGTTGAGCTCTGAGCTGCTTTGATTCCCCAGGTTGAGCTCTGAGCTGCTCTGATCCCCCAGGTTGAGCTCTGAGCTGCTCTGATTCCCCAGGTTGAGCTCTGAGCTGCTCTGATTCCCCAGGTTGAGCTCTGAGCTGCTCTGATTCCCCAGGTTGAGCAGCTCTGATTCCCTGATTCTGTACCGGCTTAAATAAATGTTAAACTGGTCAATGTGTGTGAAACATTCCCGCACCTTTAAGACGGAGTGCTTTGGGCTGTGATTGGATAAAACACGCACTCGTCCTCCGGGTGGGATAGGGGCCCTGCACTTCTAATAAGCCCACCTGGTGTCGCGCTCACCTGTACCAGCTCGTTCAGAACCACGGCGTCAAACCCGGACAGGTACTGAACGTAGTACCTCTGCATCACCGGGCCATACTTCCGCACGTGCGCCCGCAGCTCCTCCATGTAGAATATGAGCTCTGCGATGTGTCTGAGGGCAGCGCAACACACAAGTTAGCGCTTCTGCCTACATCCATGGGCTTGTTATACGGGTATAGGGGATGTTATAGGGGTATAGGGGATGTTGTAGGGGTATAGAGGATGTTATAGAGGTATAGGGGGTGTTATAGGGGTATAGGGGATGTTATAGGGGTATAGGGGAGGTTATAGGGGTATAGGGGACGTTATAGGGGTATAGAGGATGTTATAGGGGATGTTATAGGGGTATAGGGGATGGTGTAGGGCTATAGGGGATGGTGTAGGGGTATAGGGGACGTTATAGGGGTATAGGGGACGTTATAGGGGTATAGGGGACGTTATAGGGGTATAGGGGACGTTATAGGGGTATAGGGGACGTTATAGGGTTAGGGGTATAGGGAATTGTATAGGGTCAGAGGCTCTGCGCTTACTTGTCTATGAAGTCATCCGCGCTCTTCTTCTGGATATTGTCCGCATGTCGCAGCAGCCAGATGATCTCATCACGGGCAAAGGAGAGGGCCATAAACACAAACAGAGCCTGGGGACAGATCATGTCTGTTAAACACCAATCAGAACTCACCTCCACAAATCAGCTACTTTAACCAATCAAAACTCACCTTCACAGATTAGTCATTTTACACAACAATCAGAACTCACCACCACGAACCAGCCATTTTACACACCAATCAAAACTCACCATCACAGATTAGCCCTTTTATACACCAATCAGCACTCATTCATACCAGCGACTGAATGAGAACTGTAGGGTCTAATGATTTTAATTGTTTCTCAGGACTTTATGTATTAAATAAAGCAGTTGATTACACAGTTCTCTCACCTGGTTTCTAGGCTCATTTTAAGATGATAAAATCTCGCTGCTCTCCAGGACCAGGGTTGGGGACTGATTCACGTCACTATTTGGCAAAGCTGCCAGTTTTAAAGCCTTTTTAGCCTTTCTGCGCTCCCGTGTTTGCAATGAAATAAGGCTCACTTCCTGTTTTAAATGGTGGCAGTGAGTAATTCATGCAGCTCAGTGCCCTAAATGTCTGGCTGGAAAAATGGCGCACTTGTTCAGTAATTAAACGCTATTCTGAACATTAATTTAGGACTGTGATGTAAAGACGGAATTGTGTGAGGAATAAGTAACATTAGCAGACCACATCTTGTTTATCATAGCTAAGCTAGCTAATACCCTTGTAAAGTAAATAAATTTGTAGACTATACAAATATTATTTCCTTTCTCAAATACAATGTAATATTACATCCTTATTAATTTGATACAAAAGGGAAACTACCCAACCTTTTACCATCTAGCCACCTAGCTGGATAGCTAGCGTAACATTACTTACAGGTCCAACAGAAAACATGGCAACTCCTTGCAAAACTCCACACTTTTCTAACCCTTGCAAAACAAATCTTCAGCTGTTGCATTGAGGAAAGGCAAATCCTAGGTCTTAGCTACATGGCTTCTTCACCTCTGCCACTGCAGTAGCCAGCTGGCTACAAACGCTCTGCTGAAACCTGATCCCACCCCACAGACTCTGTAGCCAGAATACATCTTAGAATACTAGGTTTCTGCCATTTGTATTTATTTATTTTTTCTCAACAGTGATTACGAGTGTACCATAGATGACTGAGCGTGGTTATTTTATATTTTCTAAGTAAAAATCCTGCAGAGTGAACCTTCAACTTTAAAGGAGCTATATGTAACACATGTACTGTACTAAATCATAAAATGACCATGATATGTCATCAGAGATTAAGGAAACATGCTAAGTCGAAATACTGGCTTCTCCGACAACAATGCTACAGCCAGTATGTCCTCCTTTGAAATTTCCATTCCGGGTCGGAATGTGGCCTGTGTGATTCACTATGAGGGGGCGGGCGGAGACAACGCTCTCCAATATTGTGAATTTGGACTGCAGTACCCATTTTAAACGCTTGGTGTCAGTGTTACATATAATACCTTTAAATTTACAGGTTTTAAATAACTTTGGGAGTTCAACATTAGACTACAGAAGATGTGCACGGTTAAAAAATGGTTCATCTACAGAAAACAGATTTTTTATTTACCTTTGGGCCAAGTAATCCGGGCTGATCAGCGAGTACTGTGGCCAGCTCCTTTAAAGCAGACCTCAAGAACTTCCGCCTTTCTCTGTGCATAGAACCCCTGCAACCCCGGTTACAAAGCGTAAACACAACTGCATTATGGGAAAGTTCATTCAAGCAATGAAAATGCCGGTTCATTTCCAAGACAAGGACATCCGAGAGAATACATACGCTTGGGATAAAGCCGATTCTTTGCACTCTCTGATGTCAGTGATACGTTTGTTGTACCTGTGGAACAATCCAGAGGCAAATGATTAACCCTGATACAGCTCAGTCAGGCATATGTAGAGAGATGAGAGTGAATAGCGGGCGTTTTAGCTCACCCGCGGATGTTGACGAACAGGTCCTCTGCAGACTTGTGGCTGTGAAAGACCTCGTCTCTGAACAGACACAAGCAGGTGCCGCTCTGGAGGGCCAGCTTCCATAGGCTGAGAGCGGCAGGGTCAGAGTTCAGCACTGCGTGGCACAGGATGAAGCCCACTGCAACACACAAGGGAAGAGGAACAGTGTTCATTAGCTCCCCCTGCAGGAGTGTCATTGTTACTGCTACATTACAACCTCAGAGTCACACGCTGACCAGTCAGCTGACACAAGGGCGAGTGCGTTCGTGAAGGAAGAGGCACAGTGCTCATCATCAAACACTTTAAAACAGTTCATTTTTAGGTCACAAAAATACGAACATGTGAGAATTCTGAACAACCCCCATTCCCAAAGTGTTACATTTTCAAGGGCCACTTATAATTAGTAGTTGTAGAAATAGTAATGTCACTAACAGATGCTCTTAGAATGCGTGAGATTTCAGGAATATGGTATCAAACAATATATAGCATTCAATATTTCTAATATAAAATATGTAAAAAGGAAATGTAAATAACATGTATGGAAAATGACTTATATTCAGTAACTTCTCTCTTCAAAAAAGAAAACCCCTGCTGCCAGCCTACCCAGAAGTCCCTGTGGGGTACTTACACACAGCAGCCTACCCAGAAGTCCCTGTGGGGTACTTACACACAGCAGCCTACCCAGAAGTCCCTGTGGGGTACTTACACACAGCAGCCTACCCAAAAGTCCCTGGGGGGTACTTACACACAGCAGCCTACCCAAAAGTCCCTGTGGGGTACTTACACACAGCAGCCTACCCAAAAGTCCCTGTGGGGTACTTACACACAGCAGCCTACCCAAAAGTCCCTGTGGGGTACTTACACACAATCCACTTTTCCATGGTGTCCAGCGACAGGTACTCACAGGGCATCTGAAACAGGGTGCATGGCGTTATCAGAAACAGGGCGTATCAGAAACGGGGCGTATGGCATTATCAGAAACAGGGCGTATGGCGTTAACAGAAACAGGGCGTATGGCGTTAACAGAAACAGGGCGTATGGCGTTAACAGAAACAGGGCGTATGGCGTTAACAGAAACAGGGCGTATGGCGTTATCAGAAACAGGGCGTATCAGAAACAGGGCGTATGGCGTTATCAGAAACAGGGCGTATCAGAAACAGGGCGTATGGCGTTATCAGAAACAGGGCATATCAGAAACAGGGCGTATGGCGTTATCAGAAACAGGGCGTATGGCGTTATCAGAAACAGGGCGTATGGCGTTATCAGAAACACCATGTATGTATTTGTGTGTGTGTGTGAGAGAGGTCTTATCGTGTGTGGGTGTGTGTGTGTGTGTGAGAGGTCTTGTCGTGTGTGTGTGTGCGCGTGCGTGTGCGCGAGTGTGTGAGGGAGGTCTCACTGTGTCAGACTGGGCAGGGTTCAGCATTGTGCTGGGTGCACTGATCAGACTCAGTAACTGGGCATTTCTCCACTGATCCGCAGACAGGTTGCGTCGCGGGTAGACCATCTGCAGGGAGAGGAGCGCGTCTGACAGAGACTGTGGGAGGAGCAAAGAGACAAATCGTTACCACTCCTCGCCGAGCCACATCTACACGCCCGTTACACAAGCTGGCGTTTACGCAGGTTGGATTCAGATTCAGATTCTGATTCAGATTCAGATTCCTTTTATTGTTACATCCAGGTACAAATACAAGGAGTAAAATTCTTTGGTCTTGGCTCCACAACATCCTCACAGCAACATACAAGAATAAAATAAAAAATATTTTGAGTATATATATAAATATATAAATAATATTATATATATATATATATATATATATATATATATAGACAATATTAAATATGAAATATTAATATTAAATACACGCGAACAGTATGATAATATAATAATAATAATAATAATAATAATAATGAGTGCAACAGTGAATTAGCAGCATGGTTGTGCTAAAGTGCAATTATGTAGTGCAATTATGTAGTCCAAGTACAAGTACTGGGAGCACAGCAGTCAGGCAGTGGGCTAGAGACCATTGTTCAGTAGTCTGGTAGCCTGGTGGAAAAAGTTGTCCCTGAGTCTGCTAGTTCGGGCCATCAGGCTGCGATACCGTTTGCCAGATGGTAGCAGCTGGAACAGGCCGTGGTTGGGGTGGGTGGGGTCTCTGATGATTCTGCGGGCTTTTCTGACACATCGGGTGTTGTACAGCTCCTCGATGGAGGGGAGAGGCACGCCACAGATGTATTGAGCTGACCGTACAACCCGCTGTAGCGCTCTGCGGTTAAGTGCGGAGCAACTCCCGTACCACGCAGTGAAGTTCCCGGTCAGGATGCTCTCAGTCGTCCCCCTGTAGAAAGCCCGCAGGATCTTGGGTCCCATGCCAAACTTCTTCAGTCGTCTGAGGAAGAAAAGACGTTGTTGGGACTTCTTGACCACGTGGTCGGCGTGGACGTTCCAGGTTAGATCCTCGGAGATGTGTGTGCCGAGGAACTTAAAGTCACTGACTCTCTCTACGGTGGACCCACTGATGGTGAGGGGGTCCGGCTCCTCTCTTCTCCTCCTGTAGTCCACGATGAGCTCTTTTGTTTTGGCGATGTTGAGAGAGAGATTGTTCGCCTGGCACCACTGTGTCAGGTTATCAACCTCCCTCCTATAGGCCGTCTCTTCCCCGTCGGTGATCAGTCCTATTACCGTCGTGTCGTCGGCGAACTTGATCACTCTGGTGGAGTTGTGCGTGGCTACGCAGTCGTGGGTATACAGGGAATAGAGGAGAGGGCTAAGGACGCAACCCTGGGGGGCCCCGGTGTTGAGAATCAGGGGGGCGGAGATGTTGGAGCCCATTCTCACCACCTGGCGTCGGCCTGACAGGAAGTCCAGGATCCAGCTGCACAGGTTGGGGTTGAGCCTCAGATCCCAGAGCTTGGCGTCGAGTCTGGAGGGGACTATGGTGTTGAACGCGGAGCTGTAGTCCACGAACAGCATCCTCACATAGGTGTTACTTTTCTCCAGGTGGGTGAGGACGGTGTGGAGTGTGGTGGAGATGGCGTCGTCTGTAGATCTGTTTTGTCTGTATGCGAATTGATGAGGGTCCAAGGTGGGAGGTAGCATGCCACAGATGTAGTTTTTGACGAGCCTCTCGAAGCATTTGCTCACAATAGGAGTGAGCGCCACGGGGCGCCAGTCATTTAGGCATGTTACCTTGGGTTTCTTAGGCACTGGGACTATGATTGATGATTTGAAGCAGGAAGGGACTATACCAGAGGAGAGGGAGAGATTAAAAATGTCTGTGAACACACCAGCTAACTCCGCCGCGCACACCTTGATGACTCGACCCGGGAGGCCGTCAGGTCCGGCTGCCTTGCGGGGGTTGACACGCATGAACTCCCTCCGTACCTCGGCTTCAGTGAGGGCTAGGACCGAGCTGTCATCAGCGATGGGGGCTCGTACCGGCAGAATGTTGTCCGTCACCTCGAAGCGGGCATAGAATTTGTTCAACTTGTCAGGGTAGGTGGCGTCAGCGATGGCAAGGTGGCTGGGTTTGTTTTTGAAGTCAGAGATGGAGTGCAGTCCTTGCCATAGATTGCGTGGGTTGTTGTCCTTAAATTGGTCCTCAATTTTCTCCCTGTATTTGCGTTTGGCTACTCTAATTGTTCTACGGAGATCGTAACGGGCTGTTTTTATCGCCGTGTTGTCTCCGGATACGAAGGCGGTGTCTCTTACCTTGAGAGCGGCTCGAACGGTGTTGTTAATCCAGGGTTTTTCGTTCGGGAACAAACGCACTGTTTTTGTTGGAACAACGTCTTCGAAGCATTTCTGAATGAAACCAGAAACAGCTTCCGTGTATTCGTTGACGTCATCGTTTGATGCATCGCGGAATATACGCCAATCGCCCACGCTCATACTGGCTTGCAGGGCGTCGACTGATTGGTCAGACCAGCAGTGGAATGTCCTTGTAGTGGGGGCTGTTCGTTTTAACTTCTGCCTATAGGCGGGCAGGAGAAGAATGGAGGAATGATCCGATTTGCCGAATGGAGGACGGAGGAGGGGCTTGTAGGCATTCCGGAAGGGAGAGTAGCAATGGTCCAGAATGTTATTTCCGCGTGTATTCATGGTGATGTGTTGGTAGTATTTTGGTAATACTGTCTTCAAAGACGCTTGATTAAAATCCCCTGCTACGATGAAAGCAGCGTCGGGGTGCGAGGTCTCGTACTTGCTAATTACCCTGCACAGTTCTTTGAGTGCTGGCTCCTTCTCGGCTTGTGGTGGGATATAAACAGTGGACATGATAACCGCTGTAAACTCCCTGGGTAGCCAGAATGGTCTGCAGAGGAGCATGAGGTATTCCAAGTCCGGCGAACAGAAAGACGAGAGGGTATATACGCTCTCAGGGGCACACCAGTTGTTGTTGATCATGAGGCACACGCCTCCGCCCTTACTTTTCCCGGAAAGTGCCTTTGTTCTGTCCGCACGAAACACGGAGAATCCCGTGGGGGTGATAGCATGGTCTGGGATTTCAGCCGATAGCCAAGTCTCAGTGAGACAGATTATGTTGCAGTCCTTTGTTTCCCGCTGGTAAGAGATCCTTGCTCTTAACTCACACAGCTTGTTCTCTAGGGATTGAACGTTGGCTAGTAGGATACTGGGGAGCGGGGGACGGCTGGCCCGCAGCCTCAGTCGCACCAGTACGCCGGCTCTGGTCCCTCGTTTTCGGCGTCTCTTGCGTCGCGTCTCGGGGAGGCAGGCTGGGGCTCCCGTACTACGAGTGAGCAGGGGGTCGTGGTAGAGAAACTCCGGTTTCGTGTGAGGGATAACGGCGTCTCTTAGCTCCATAAGTGTTTCCCTATCGTAACTAATGTAGCTAACTACACTGGAGATAAAAATAAAAATAAAACACATTAAAATTAGCAAAAAACTGCGAGGAAGTCGGAGAGCACAAGACGAGCACAAGACATTATGCAAGCTGGATATTAGGGACACTGGCCATTAAAAACACTGCCTGCTACTCATGCTGGCATTCACAGGGCTGAGTTACAGGGCTGAGTCACTGGGATTAGTCACCTTTCCATGTGGAACAAACTCCTCCATCATCTTCTTCAGCGGATTCTCGTAGTCCACAATCATCTGGCCAAGCCTGGGGTACTCACGGTCACTGTGTGGGGTGGGAGGGTATGGTGAGCTTAGTGGGTTCATCAGGATCGCCATCGTGGGCGAGGTGGACAGCATAATTCCTGTAGCTAAATTCCCACTGCGATACTACAACCTCTCTGCATTTACCCACGGAGGACAACAGAGTGCTACAGTAATGACGTATTTTTGAAGGCCAATTCGGAGGTTTTTTCCGGCCATGGGTTCCCTCGCCAGATTTCCAATGGGGTCTTACCATGGGGTTTTCGGATCCGTGCCGAATATAAGATCTGTGGTTAATATATGCCCAAGATATTATCACATTTTGTTAATCAAGATAATCTCTACAAAAAAACACACTTTTTTTAACCTCACACGCAATTAATATAAATTAAATATAACGTTGTGCTAAAGTGAACTACATTACTACAGCAATCGGTCGCATTCCGTAAACGTCACCACCACTGAACAGTTTTTCGCCATCCCGCGTTCAACTATGGCCCCAGCGCTTTGTAGCCTATTTGCTACCTCCTGGAGCAAAGCAAAATCCAGAGCTGCCAAGACTGCTTATATAGGCCTCCATATGCGATTTAGGCTTGCTCTTTTTGATGTCGCAGGTTTTTTTTTGGGTTGTATTAAACAAAATCTGGACGCTACTATTGTTGTCTGATTTGGCAACACTGCCATGTTTGGCAATGCTGGGTTAGCTAGCTAGCAAGCTAACGATAGCTCATGGAAAGTCATTTTAACATTTCGCTAGCAAGCTAACGATAGCTTATGGCAAGCTGTTTTAATTCAACAGTTATTAAATTAGTCCGAATTATCTTCCCAATGTCCTAGCTGGCTGGCCATATGAGTTAAGTTAGCTAGCTACCGCGATTGCCTAGCTACTAGCCAGTTGCTCCAATACTAGCTAGCTATGTCCTAAGTGCAGCTAGTTTAACTAGATAATTATATTTTGCTCACAAAACGTAGCTTCAAACGGCTAGCAAGGCAATTGTGGTAGTTAGCCAAGTCATATATGGCCAGCTAGCTAGGAAAATAGGCAGCTAATTGGGACTAATAAGGTAGCTAGCAATGGAAGTCGAATACATATTAAAACGGCTTGCCATACTAGCTTGCTGGCTAGCAAGCTACGAAAACCTTAGTTTTAAATAGTATTCATTCATATTCTTGAATTTCATATAAAACAAGTTAATTTGGAAAAGTTTGAAAGGAGCGCTGACACGACTAGCTGCTAGCTACACTTGAGAGCAGCCAAAGATCTGCTGAGGTAATGACGTGTATTTATTGAGTTGTAGTTTGGGTATAAAAGGATATCAAAAGAGAGAGGTCCATTCAAATGCAGAGAGGTTATAGTATCGCTTGTAAGAATACCTGAAAACAAGATATCAAGAATCCTTTGATATCCTTTTATACCCAGTCATGATGGCATCACCTGTTCACCTGTGGAATGTTCTAAACAGGTTTTGAACTTCCCAGTCTTTTTTTTTGCCCCTGTCCCAACGTTTTTGGAACGTATTGCAGACATAAAATTCGGAATAAGCGTAGATTTACAAAAATCTATAAAGTTGATGAGGTAAAACATTAAATATCTATTCTTTGTACTGTTTTCAATTAAATATATGTAAATAAGAAATTTACAAATCACTGCTTTCTGCTTTTATATGCATTTTACATACTGTCCCAACTTTTTTTGGAATTGGGGTTTGTATATTCTCAGACTGACAATGACACAATGTGACTGAATATTAAACACTACACTGAACCGGACACAACAGCAACACTGTACACTACAGGACAGCACTGGACGGCCAGCAAGTTGTCCAGGGTGGTACTGACAGCTGATGTTAGAATGGAGGATGTTTCTCAGAAGCACATATGCAGTCTTATACTGGGAAAGATGAGGAGCTTAAGGAGTTCAAGAAACTAAAAGGTGTTCTTTGTCTGTAGTCCTCCATGGCTGCAGAGGTCGCTAGAGAGCAGAAACTGTACCTTGACCCGTGTGTCATTTCATGTGCGTAGTTGTAGAGTCCTATGATGGCTTTTCGCTCCTCGATACGAGACAGCAGCATCATCACTGTAGTGTAGGTTATAACCAAGTCCAGGTAATTCTTTGTGAGATCGTAATTTACTGTCTGCCAAAAGAAAGAGACAAACAGCTGCAGGAAAATTCACTCAATAAAATCCACTTCCAAAAAAATGTCTTTGCTTCTGAGCCATCTAAAAACCATGTCCTTTTAAAACTTACAATGTCAAAGAAAACTTGGCAGGCATCAATAGTGTTGAGCAGCTCACAAACATGGTCCTGAAGAGAAAGAAAGGGAAACACAGAGAGAAGAGTCAGAGAGAAGAGTCAGAGAGAAGAGTCAGAGAGAAGGGTCAGAGAGAAGGGTCAGAGAGAAGGGTCAGAGAGAAGGGTCAGACATCACAACACTGGACAACTGTGGAGAAATGCACTTCATCACTGTGGTCTGTCTCAGTCAACATTTCTCCTCAACACTTTTTCTTCAAACGCAATTTGTTTCAGTGATTACTGACCTCGCGGAACTGTGTTTGTGAAGAAACCAATATATATAGATTTATATACTTATATTTTATATTTATATACTATATATATATATAAAATATACTAGATTTAGCTGTAAATTACACTGGAACAGTATGGAACACATGGTTGGCTAAATGGCTGTAAGTCATCAAGGGTCTGAGGTATCAAACAAGCCTCAAACCATCACTTGCTGCCAGAAATACAGTAGATATGGATGGATAACTTGAAGAGTTTCTTCTCCTGACTTATTTTTCCATAGAGTTCAAAAGGAGAATTTGTCAGGAGAAACAACCCTTAAAGTGATCCAAAAGTTGTGCCTTTGCAGTAATTCTTAATTTATGCTTGTATAATTCAATGCTCAATTTCTAAAAGTTTGGGACTCATTTAAAATAGTCATGCATATAAATAGCACATTTTAGAAATTTTTTCACCCACAAATGAAGATGAGTGGAAACGAGGTGATATGAGCGGCACTCACCTTAAATTCCATAACATCGACAAACGTGAAGTAGTACAGAGCGAGATTCTTCAGGATTTCAGACTTCTCCTTCTGCAGCTGTGCTAACTGTTGCTGTAGAGACCCAGGACTAGATCAGAATCCCACTCAAATCAGGTCAAACTCATAAGCAGGGTTCATTCTGAGCGAGCTCTCTGGGAGAGGGTTCATTCTGAGCGAGCTCTCTGGGAGAGGGTTCATTCTGAGCGAGCTCTCTGGGAGACGCTTCAAAGAGCTGAGAAGCTGATGTATGTTTTCTGAGTCTTTCTGATTATACTGCAGTTCACTGAGCAGCAAGGCAGCGAGGACACTACTAAAGGACTGTTAATCTGCATTTATTCTACCTCGGCAAAACTGTGCCTAATATACAGCTTCCATTGTGTTGCAGAAGCAGCTTTATATAAATCTATTTATCATTTGTGGTGTTTGATATATATATCTCAAGAAGCAAAACAAATGAATAACAAAATATATTTTGAAATGAACATGCTATAAATGAATCCTGCATTGAGTTTTGACAAATGAAAATCAATTAATACATCCAGCAAATACATTTCCCTTCACCAATTATAACCAAGAACAGAACCAATATGCACTGTCAGAAACTCTATTATAACCAAGAACAGAACCAATATGCACTGTCAGAAACTCTATTATAACCAAGAACAGAACCAATATGCACTGTCAGAAACTCTATTATAATCAAGAACAGAACCAATATGCACTGTCAGAAACTCTATTATAACCAAGAACAGAACCAATATGCACTGTCAGAAAATCTCTTATATTCCGTGAAACAGCTCTTCTGCTTTTATATAGTGCATATCAATTGAACACAATTAATCAAAACCAAATCTTTCATATAGTGGTCAGTTTTGGCAGTACTGGCCTAAGCTTGTGAATAACAGTGCAGATTTGTTCCAGAGCACAGCTAGCAGGTACTATTTGTTACCCCATGCACACATCCCAAAACCAGGCTGCTAGTGCCCTGTGTTAAAAACATTCTGCAAGTATTATTCTGCAAGTACTCTTCACGTTGAAGTTCATTTTAAAGTCCAAAAACGACAAAACAATACCTAATTTAAAGTGCTAATTATATTCTGTAGAAACAAATGTGACCACTGCATTGAGAATTTGAGTACTTTTTCAAAGAAAAACAGCAGTTAATTGATTTATACCACGACAGTGTCCTGCCATAAAGCCGTTCTGAAACAGATGCGGTTCTGTGTGAAATCACCTCAGCTTCCCCACAGTCACTCCCAGCATGCAATACCGACTCGCATTTGTCCACTAACATTTTACACAATGGAGGCAAAATTTCCATTTATTTAGTTAAACTTTCATCTAAAGCTGCATTGACTCAGAAGATCTGCACACAACTTTAATATGAAACCAAGATGGTTTCAGTCATACAGGAAAAATGGGTGTCAAAAGCAATGAATGAAAAGTGATTTATGGTGAAAGTTGTGAAGACTACGTTCTGGAGTGAACAGGATACCGCTTACGGGGAAAATAAGGCTTAATTTCACACAGAAACCTGCCTGTCTTTTATCACATATGACTCACTGATGATGCATCTACAGTGGAAATTATGCATCTTAAGCAATGCTAATATTAGCACTTTTAATTCCTTGAGCTGTTTTTCACTGAAAATCAGAGTCCCCATTACATGAGTTAGGAAGGGATGAGATGGTCAATAAGAGTATGTATGTGTGTGTGTGTGTGTGTGTGTGTGTGTGTGTGTGTGTGCGTATATACATGTACACATAAAAATATATATTTATATAGTACCATGCAGTAGGAATCCAAGATCGTATTGAGAATATTAATTCTTCATATTGGAGTACAATAGCAGCAAGATTCCTTAAAGGCATACTGAACTTTGTTAGAACATAATATTGTATACCTACCTGGAGCCGATTATGAGTCGCAATATTCACGCTCATCTTCAAGACTTGCTCCAGTGGTCTGCAGTTGGCCAACGGAGAATGATGCCTTTTCTCTCTCCATTCACTTCCATTGCATGGAGAAACAGGTCTCAAAAGCACACTTTTAGCACATAAACAAATGCAAACAATGTGGATTATGCCGATATACAAAATCACGACATCCAGTACCGAACATTTGAAAAGATAAAAAGCCTCATTCATGATATTTTACACTTTTTCCAAACAAAGGTTTGGAAGAAGATCCGGTCGTTAGCTTATGAGGAACTTCCTCGTTTCATTTTTGCGCCCGTAACGGTCCCACCACAGAACTGTATAAGGACTCCCACCCACTTCCTGAAGTGTGCGTTAGTAAACAAACCGAGCAAGTTAGCAAAGAAGTTTCTAGTTCTCAGAAAATAATCTAGTTCTTCAAAATCAAATCAATCAAAATTTGTTTCAAATGTTCGATACTGGATGTTGTGATTTTATATTTCGGCATAATCCGCTTTGTTTGCATTCGTTTATGCGCTAAAAGTGTGCTTTTGAGACCTGTTTCACCATGCAATGGAAGTGAATGGAGAGAAAAAACTTCATTCTCCGTTGGCCTGTTGCTGACCACTAGAGCAAGTCATGAAGGTGAGCTTGAATAGCGACTCATATCGGGGCCAGGTAGCTATACAACATTATGTTCTAACAAAGTGGCTTTAAAATACTGAGTTTCACTCTCAATTTCAAAATTCTTAGATTCCGTAGCACAGTCCAATGAGATTAGAAACATGAAGGTGAGAATAACTGAAAATGCTCGTCAAAACTTACCAAAAGAATAGTCCAGAAAAAGCCAAGTTATGCATGCAAAACAAAATATAGAGCAAAAAACATAAAACAACACAATAAAACAACTGTGACAAAAGTTGAATATGATGCTACTCCACGTCATTCCACAAATGCAGACATTTTAAGCACAAATACAGAAAAGGGCTAAAAAATGGCCATTAAACAGCCTGGTAACAGAACATACTCCACACACACACACTCCACACACACACACTCCACACAAACACACAGCAATTGTGAGAATGAAACAATGTCAGAAACAATGCATGGAAAAAGATACAGCTCACTAAACTTATGGATTTGTTTTGTTCACCAAATTACTTAGATAGTGGTTGTGTTCTACATTAGTCATTGTTTACAATTTCAGTTCCCATTTCCCACAGGCCATTTCTTATTTTAAACAGAGAAAAAACATTGGAAGGAGGGTCAGCTGCAGCCATGACACTCAGCAGAGTTTGTGGAAGAGGGGAACACGTCCGACCCCAACGTGACCTCATCCACACCAGGACAGACTGACAGATGGACAGACATCCCACAGCTGAGATACCTTGCACCACTCACAGGCACGGTAAAAACTAAACAAAAACGACAAGATTATTTCAACAAAGAATCAACTAAAGAGCTATCTTTAGATTCATCAGTGTGGAAAGGGATTTAGGCAATATAATAAATAAGGAGGCTCTGTTAATACTTTCATTTACAAAATAAGGCTTCAGGGGAATTCACCTCCATCCATGCTGTGGTGAGATAAGTCTCTGCCAGAGAGTAACTACAGGTGTGTGTATATACACATAATATTTCTGATTATTATTATTATTGGCCTTCAGAAGGCTTTTCTCAAGCATTCTGCAGTCAAGCGATCGGCTCTATCGTTCATTTTTAATAAGCAACCAACCAGCTGAGATACAGAACTGTCCAATCAGCTACACACTAATCGTGGCGCGCATACGGTCCAAATAGAAACCCAACGAGATGGTGATACGGATAGAAATTATAGCCATCTAAAAATGGACATATCTACATACTATATATATAAAATATCTGCATAGCCAACTACACTGATTTTAAGTTGGGCAGGAATTAAGATTTTAAATGTTTTTAATGGTTGATTCCATTCTGGATGAATGATAAGTGTTGATTTAAAAGTAAATTGAGTAAATTCTTTACAAGCTATTTTAGTACTCTAACTCGAGTATTTTCGGTGAAGGCTACTTGTACCTGAGATTTTCGGTGAAGGCTACTTGTACCTGAGAGTACATTTTCCATTAAGTAATCATACTTTTACTCAAGTAGTTTTTGGGTACTCTACCCACCTCTGCTTACGGATTTCTGAAAAACACACTCACACAAAAATAAACTGGACCTTGTTGCACAAATAGCACCATGCACTCTGCTCCTGCTGAATGGCTGAAGCTAAGCAGGTGTGGGCTTGGTTAGTACTTGGATGGGAGACCTCCTGGGTAAACCAAGTTGCTGCTGGAAGTGGTGTTGGTTGGCCAGTAGGGGGCAGTCTTCCCTCTGGTGAAATAAAAACCCCAATGCCCTAATGCAGTGATGGGGGACACTGTGCTGTAGGAGATGCCGTCTTTCAGATGAGACGTTAAACCAAGGTCCTGACTCACTGTGGTCATTAAAGATCCCGTGACACTTATCGCAAAGAGTAGGGGTTTCCCCGGTGTCCTGGCTAAACTCCCAACCCAGGCTCTTTCAATCTGCCACCTAATCATCCCCCAGTTTAATTGGCTAAAAAAATTATTCTCTCCACCTCAGCTGATGTGTGGTGAGCATTCTGGCGCAAAATGGCTGCCATTGCATGACCCAGGTGGGTACTACACATTGGTGGTGGTTGAGGCGAGTTTCCCCCTCTCTGTACAATCTCTCCCTTATCGTCCCTCATCATTGTAAGTGCTTTGAGTATCGAGAAAGGCGCTATATAAATGCCTATTATTATTATTATAAATGACAAAGGCTGTGAAAAGATGCTTTTGGCTGTCACTTCTTCAGGTTCCCACCTACTAAATGTGGTCATTTTAACTTTGAAATGTAGCTGGAAGCTCTGTTCCCCATGGTCGTACAGACACAGCTTGAGAATGTGAGCTGAGAATATTGCACTATTTTACAAGCAGATAAAATGAAAAGTTACCATGTGCCTTAAAAGCAAACAGCACTGTTGCATGAGTGTGTACATTATTCTTACACCTTTATAAAATCCCAGCTATACAATATACCTTCTGTTAATACCTGTATAAATAATTACGTTTAATGAATTTCATGAATAAAGAACACCGGCATTCATCAAATCTGAATGAACACAGGCAGTAAGCCAATGAAAAAACTTCACTTACATTGTTGTTGCGGGTTTCCACAGCTGGGAATTTCCGGACAATAAACTTCACAGCTGACTCCAGATTTTTGTCTATTAGGTATGAGGGCTTGGCTTTCGGGTCCCCGCATGCCTGCAATTCAGAATGAACAGAAGAAAAAAGAAAGAGCTAAAACTGTGAGAGCCTGGGGAAGGAGGTGGAAAATCACAGTCAGATGGTTTTCTGGGGACATGTTAAGAGAGTGAGCAGAAAGTGTGTTAAAATCACAGTAAGATGGTTTTCTGGGGACATGTTAAGAGAGGGGGAGCAGAAGGTGTGTTAAAATCACAGTAAGATGGTTTTCTGGGGACATGTTAAGAGAGGGGGAGCAGAAGGTGTGTTAAAATCACAGTCAGATGGTTTTCTGAGGACATGTGAAGGGATAGAGGGCAGACTGTTGGAAAAGGCAACAAGGATAATAGGAAAGAGCAGACTCTGGACTCAGACAGACATGGACAACGCAGCTTCTGTTCAGAAAGGTTTAGGTGCAGTTATGACCACAGCAGTGCATGGACAGCAAGTAGGCCTACAGGGAAAAGGTGGGTTGCTTGTGCTTTCATTTGGTTTGTTTAAGATGACTCTCTTTGTGTGGTTAATGTCTAACAGACTTTGGGAGCTGAATAAAACAGTAAGCATCGTGCATTTGAGCTGAATACTACAGTAAGCATCGTGCATTTGAGCTGAATACTACAGTAAGCATAGTGCATTTGAGCTGAATACTACAGTAAGCATCGTGCATTTGAGCTGAATACTACAGTAAGCATTGTACATTTGAGCTGAATACTACAGTAAGCATCATGCATTTGAGCTGAATTCTACAGTAAGCAGACATGCATTTGAGCTGAATATTACAGTAAGCATCGTGCATTTGAGCTGAATTCTACAGTAAGCAGACGTGCATTTGAGCTGAATACTACAGTAAGCAGACAAGCATTTGAGCTGAATATTACAGTAATAATAACAATAATAATAATAATAATAATTATATATTGCATTTATATAGTGCTTCTCATTTGTGGGGGCAGATCTCAACGTGCTTTACACTTCGTAGGGAGCTATGCAGCGTTGAGCAGCACTGCGGCTTTTAAAATATTTACAAAATGTCCAATAACTGTTCTCGCAACACATAGTGTTGAAATTTACTAGCTTCATTGCATTACAACTGGCAAAACAAAACTGTGGAAAAACCTATCAACATATAAAAACAAAGAAAAAAAGAAGGTAAACGTTATATATGTTGGCTATGTCCCCACACAACAAAGCAGCCATGGAAACGGAAAATGTGCTTGAGTTCCAACATGCAGCAATTTTAGTGTTACACATCCAGACTGGCTCAGCGAGTAGACCCCCAGGAACTACAGCATTAAGACTACTATTGTCTCCAGAAAATATTTAAAGGCACACCTCACTTTCTGTGTTTTATTTTTTTCCTTTTTCAGATTTACTGCATGTTTTGTACTGGACAGACAGTTTTTATGTGCAATAAAGAATAGCCTATTTTAGATCCTTAGAGAAGTTTCTGATAACCTTCTGGCTGAAGTGTATTTTCTTGCTTTATTGAAAAGATAGAAACAAATTTAAATAATACCCAAATGTGAACTGTGCCTTTAAGATTCCTTCCATCAATAAGGCAAATTAGAAGTTACATGGCATTGTATATTTTAGATATATTTACATATATTTTATACATTTAGCATACTGTCTTATCCAGAGCAATTTACCTTCTTTAGAAACCTTTAAATACAGTATGATAGCAAACATTTAACTCCAGCACGATACCAAACATTTAACTCCAGCATGATACCAAACCTTTAACTCCAGCATGATACCAAACCTTTAACTCCAGCATGATACCAAACCTTTAACTCCAGCATGATACCAAGCCTTTAACTCCAGCATGATACCAAACCTTTAACTCCAGCATGATACCAAACCTTTAACTCCAGCATGATACCAAACCTTTAACTCCAGCATGATAACAAACCTTTAACTCCAGCATGATAACAAACCTTTAACTCCAGCATGATACCAAACCTTTAACTCCAGTATGATACCAAACCTTTAACTCCAGCAAGATACCAAACCTTTAACTACAGTATGATACCAAACCTTTAACTCCAGCATGATACCAAACCTTTAACTCCAGCATGATACCAAACCTTTAACTCCAGCATGATACCAAACCTTTAACTCCAGCAAGATACCAAACCTTTAACTACAGTATGATACCAAACATTTAACTCCAGCACGATACCAAACATTTAACTCCAGCACGATACCAAACATTTAACTCCAGCACGATACCAAACCTTTAACTCCAGCATGATACCAAGCCTTTAACTCCAGCATGATACCAAGCCTTTAACTCCAGCATGATACCAAGCCTTTAACTCCAGCATGATACGAAACCTTTAACTCCAGCATGATACCAAACCTTTAACTCCAGCATGATACCAAACCTTTAACTACAGTATGATACCAAACCTTTAACTCCAGCATGATAGCAAACCTTTAACTCCAGCATGATAGCAAACCTTTAACTCCAGCATGATAGCAAACCTTTAACTCCAGCATGATAGCAAACCTTTAACTCCAGCATGATAGCAAACCTTTAACTCCAGCATGATAGCAAACCTTTAACTACAGTATGATACCAAACCCTTAACTCCAGCATGATACCAAACCTTTAACTCCAGCATGATACCAAACCTTTAACTCCAGCATGATAGCAAACCTTTAACTCCAGCATGATAGCAAACCTTTAACTCCAGCATGATAGCAAACCTTTAACTCCAGCATGATGGCAAACCTTTAACTCCAGCATGATAGAAAACCTTTAACTCCAGCATGATATCAAACCTTTAACGCCAGCATGATAGCAAACCTTTAACTCCAGCATGATAGCAAACCTTTAACTCCAGCATGATAGCAAACCTTTAACTCCAGCATGATATCAAACCTTTAACTCCAGCATGATATCAAACTAGGGGTGGGACGATTCAATCTCATAACGATTCGATTCGTTTCCGATTCTTTAGGCAAAGGTTCGATGCATCATAATATCTTACGTTTGACCACGATTCGATTCGATTCGGTTCGATTAATTTAGATACTTTAAAAAAAGTAATAGGCATGCTAATGTGATTTGATACCGATACATTCAGCAGTAATTAAATATTCAATGAGAACCTTACACCAAGTTCACAGCATTATGTTTATTGTTAAGGCATGCCATACATTTTGCAGCTGTCTGCAGCAAATAATGCAGCAATAAACATGACTAACAGTGTATTTTCTAAAGTTGCCCTATTTAGGTTATTGTTTTTCAAACAGTGTCAGACATGGTACCCTAATACAGTTCCTTTATTTACAAAATGAAAATGGCAAAATGTATAACAATTACTAAACTGGGGCAAGAAAAATGAAATAGCCTATAGGTTAGTGTCATGCATAGTACTTTCCTAAATCTTAGTACGATCTAGAACTTCGGTGGAGCAAGATGCCCATCCATCCGTAGTTAAAGCTACTCTCGTAGCGTTTTGCAAGGACAGTCGAACAGTTTTCTTCACCTCTTCATACAGAGCAGGTATACATTTTTCACTAAAATGTTTTCTGCATGGTATGGTGTATCTAGGTTCCACGACATTCATTAAGTGAATCGGACAGTTAACGTAGTAATAATTAATTAAACGTAAGACATTGGAAATAGTCTTACTATTTTAGTTTGTCTCGAACGTCTACTTGATTTTGAATAAAAAATGGTTTAAATTTAAATATCAGAAAGCACTTTACAATTAACTGTCTGGACACGGTATGTGTATAAAAACGAATAAAAACAATTATACAAAAAAATAGAACTGTTTGGCCATTTCGCCAGGAAACTCAGGGTTAGTGTCAATTACTCCCGAGTTTAGCTTGCTAACGCGCTTGCTGTCCTTCACGTTGTGTATCGTCGGCTCAAATGGTTTATCATGTTTGCGGTGTTGCCTGTGTATCTGATTTCTACTTGGCAGATCTTGCATATTGCAGCGGTTTTGTCAAGTACACCCTCCTTCTTTCTAAACCCGAAATGCTTCCATACCACTGATTTTCTGTTCGGAACATCGCAAGTTCTGTAAAGTTTCTGTCTCTTTAGTCGCGCTCAGCGAGCACGCAGCTAGCCATTTCGCTCAGATCTGTCCGTCTCATTGTGGCTTGATTCCCGCCTGTCCCGACTTTCAACTCACGCTTACGTGGGGGTTGGAGCAGAAACATGGATTGAAGCTGGTCAAAACAGTTTTAAAAGTAGTCGTGTCTTAGAAATATATATTTTAAATAATTTTTGAATAAATGAATACATGTGCACATTCATTTAAAATGCGATATTAATCGATGCTTATCGATTCGAATCTTACAGATCGATGCAGTTGTATTTACACATTCGGATCGATGCACCGCGATGCACCGGTGCATTGTCCCACCCCTATATCAAACCTTTAACTACAGTATGATACAAAACCTTTAACTCCAGCATGATAGCAAAAACCTTGCTCAGATGCAAAAAAATTACAGCGTTCTCTGTGCAAGGTAACTAACTCAATATTCAAAAACCCCCCAAAAAATTAAACATGACATCATGGCTATAGCATCAGTACACGTCTAATACGGTATTTAAAAATATCCTGTGAAATACCCCACAGCTTTCTACATTATCAAGGGTCTCAAACAACAACACCTCTACTACTGGAAAATGTAAACTATCTAACCTTAAAAAATATTATAAAAATGATTTTCCTAAAATTGTGCTACAGTTTTGGTTACACAAGTTACACAAACGTGCATACGCACACACACACACACACACACACACACACACACAGGTCATGGAGCATGATGCTGGTCAGAGAGAGGAGGTGGAAGGACAGAGAGGGCTGAGATTTAAGGAAGGCAAAAAGTTGTGCAAACCTTCCAAACTTGTCCTTGCTGGAGGAAGCGTTGTAACAGAGAGAGAGAAAATCACACTTAAACACAGGCTGCCAAAATCTAACATGCATTTCTACTTCAAACAATTAGCTTTGGGAACTAATGCACAATGTTTTTAAACAAACAATGAATTAGGCCTAATATCACATCTGTGGAGGAAAACACATCATCAATTTGAGAATGAGATTCTCCTTTCCATTTTACATGACGCATGAAATTTTCTATCTATTTATTTTAAAATTTACTGAACAATTTATGGGGAAAAACGTTCCCACAGCTAAAATGCATAGCATGCTGAACCCAGGCCGCTGGGAGCATAGCATGCACTGGGTACCAGCCCATGGTAAAGAGAGTTCCAGGAAAGGTTGGTTAGTACAAGGAAACAAGATTCAAGTAAAACAAAGGGAATCTGCAGTCTCTTCTACCAAGGCCTGCGAGCCCGTGGGTTTCTCAGAACCTAAAAAGTAAGGAGGAAGCAACAGATTCAACCAAAACAGAAATATTGCCATACACCATACATGTATCCCGATACGCCAAAGGGGGCACAGCTCCTTATGTGTTATTGATGATGTGCTATTTAAGCTAGCCGCTGCAGATGCTACTCATGACAATTAGGCTACTTGCTTGCAGCCTGAAGACCAATTAAAGACGAATGCTTCGCTTGTACATTTCTGAGAAGCATTTAGGCCTAATTTGAAAAACGCTTGTCTATTTCTCATCAGTCAAGTGAGGTAAAAGCAGAGCCTCATGTCCTTCAGAAAGAACCCCCCTGTCTGTATTACAGCTCCCTGTCTGTATTACAGCTCCCTGTCTGTATTTCAGCTCCCTGTCTGTATTACAGCAACCTGTCTGTATTACAGCAACCTGTCTGTATTTCAGCTCCCTGTCTGTATTACAGCTCCCTGTCTGTATTACAGCTACCTGTCTGTATTTCAGCTCCCTGTCTGTATTACAGCTCCCTGTCTGTATTACAGCTCCCTGTCTGTATTACAGCTCCCTGTCTGTATTACAGCTACCTGTCTGTATTACAGCTCCCTGTCTGTATTACAGCTCCCTGTCTGTATTACAGCTCCCTGTCTGTATTACAGCTCCCTGTCTGTATTACAGCTCCCTGTCTGTATTACAGCTCCCTGTCTGTATTACAGCTCCCTGTCTGTATTACAGCTCCCTGTCTGTATTACAGCTCCCTGTCTGTATTACAGCTCCCTGTCTGTATTACAGCTGCCTGTCTGTATTACAGCTGCCTGTCTGTATTTCAGCTCCCTGTCTGTATTTCAGCTCCCTGTCTGCATTTCAGCTCCCTGTCTGCATTACAGCTGCCTGTCTGTATTACAGCCCCCTGTCTGTATTACAGCTCCCTGTCTGTATTACAGCTCCCTGTCTGTATTACAGCTCCCTGTCTGTATTACAGCTCCCTGTCTGTATTACAGCTGCCTGTCTGTATTTCAGCTACCTGTCTGTATTACAGCTCCCTGTCTGTATTACAGCTCCCTGTCTGTATTACAGCTCCCTGTCTGTATTTCAGCTCCCTGTCTGTATTTCAGCTCCCTGTCTGTATTTCAGCTCCCTGTCTGTATTTCAGCTCCCTGTCTGTATTACAGCTCCCTGTCTGTATTACAGCTCCCTGTCTGTATTACAGCTCCCTGTCTGTATTTCAGCTCCCTGTCTGTATTTCAGCTCCCTGTCTGTATTACAGCTCCCTGTCTGTATTACAGCTCCCTGTCTGTATTACAGCCCCCTGTCTGTATTACAGCTCCCTGTCTGTATTACAGCTGCCTGTCTGTATTTCAGCTCCCTGTCTGTATTACAGCTCCCTGTCTGTATTACAGCTGCCTGTCTGCATTACAGCTGCCTGTCTGTATTACAGCTCCCTGTCTGTATTACAGCTCCCTGTCTGTATTACAGCTCCCTGTCTGTATTACAGCTCCCTGTCTGTATTGTTTACACACAATTAGAAAAGATTACTCTGCAGTTTCATGCATTACCACGTTACCACCATTACAGCGTACTAAAAGGGACTTTTCAATTCCGACTGTCTATGTCAGTGCCTGCCAGTTGCCTGGCAACAGTGCTGTTAAATGCAGCCACGGTCTATCTATTACTAACTAATTGTAAATTCATGGCTAAGACCATCTGAAATCCTGAAATACTAAGAAAATTAACACCCACTAACAAAACACTGAGATACCCAAGTGGCAATGGAGGATGGGTACATTAAATGTGGAGGTACATTAAATGTGGGGGTAAATTAAATGTGGGGGTACATTAAATCGGGAACACAAGAGCAATGGAGGCCAGATACAATGGTGGCAGAATGAAGACTGGTGCCAGCTGATCACCCTTCAGCTCTGTCTGCCATCCTGTCTCAATGCCCCAAAGTAGAACTCAACCCGTGGAAAAATACTTCAGTGTTTGTACTGTTCTAGGGAACCAAAAGTATGTGTTCCTCACGCAGTGGAGAGGCTGTACCAGTGCGCTATAGGAGCGGCTGTACCAGTGCGCTATAGGAGGGGCTGTACCAGTGCGCTATAGGAGGGGCTGTACCAGTGCGCTACAGGAGCGGCTGTACCAGTGCGCTACAGGAGGGGCTGTACCAGTGCGCTACAGGAGCGGCTGTACCAGTGCGCTACAGGAGCGGCTGTACCAGTGCGCTATAGGAGCGGCTGTACCAGTGCGCTACAGGAGGGGCTGTACCAGTGCGCTACAGGAGCGGCTGTACCAGTGCGCTATAGGAGCGGCTGTACCAGTGCGCTATAGGAGCGGCTGTACCAGTGCGCTACAGGAGGGGCTGTACCAGTGCGCTATAGGAGCGGCTGTACCAGTGCGCTATAGGAGCGGCTGTACCAGTGCGCTATAGGAGCGGCTGTACCAGTGCGCTACAGGAGCGGCTGTACCAGTGCGCTACAGGAGGGGCTGTACCAGTGCGCTACAGGAGCGGCTGTACCAGTGCGCTACAGGAGCGGCTGTACCAGTGCGCTACAGGAGCGGCTGTACCAGTGCGCTATAGGAGCCGCTGTACCAGTGCGCTATAGGAGCGGCTGTACCAGTGCGCTATAGGAGCGGCTGTACCAGTGCGCTATAGGAGCGGCTGTACCAGTGCGCTATAGGAGCGGCTGTACCAGTGCGCTATAGGAGCCGCTGTACCAGTGCGCTATAGGAGCCGCTGTACCAGTGCGCTATAGGAGCCGATGTACCAGTGCGCTATAGGAGCCGCTGTACCAGTGCGCTATAGGAGCGGCTGTACCAGTGCGCTATAGGAGCGGCTGTACCAGTGCGCTATAGGAGCGGCTGTACCAGTGCGCTATAGGAGCCGCTGTACCAGTGCGCTATAGGAGCCGCTGTACCAGTGCGCTATAGGAGCGGCTGTACCAGTGCGCTATAGGAGCCGCTGTACCAGTGCGCTATAGGAGCGGCTGTACCAGTGCGCTATAGGAGCCGCTGTTCCAGTGCGCTATAGGAGCGGCTGTACCAGTGCGCTATAGGAGCCGCTGTACCAGTGCGCTATATGAGCCGCTGTACCAGTGCGCTACAGGAGCGGCTGTGCGCACGGGGGCCACAGCACTGAAGGTGGCGGCAGCCATTCTGGCTCAGCTTTTGTACTCGCCTCTTTTGATGGAGGAACCCCCGTGGCATTCTCCTGTCAGACCCACAGTCAGTCAGACCTGCAGTCAGCACTTCCTCACTCTCAGCACAAGTACATTACCGCCAGCAGTCAGGCCTGCCCCAGCGCATTACCGCCAGCAGTCAGGCCTCTCCCAGCGCATTACCGCCAGCAGTCAGGCCTCTCCCAGCGCATTACCGCCAGCAGACAGGCCTGCCCCAGCGCATTACCGCCAGCAGTCAGGCCTGCCCCAGCGCATTACCGCCAGCAGTCAGGCCTGCCTCAGCGCATTACCGCCAGCAGTCAGGCCTCTCCCAGCGCATTACCACCAGCAGTCAGGCCTGCCCCAGCGCATTACCGGCAGCAGAGATACCCTGGGCCCCGTGGCTCATTCTGCTCAGGAAACTACAGACTGACGGTACAGTCGCCACTAATGAGTACAGTCATATAACAGCGCACCGGCCGTGCTTTATGGGATATACTCACAGAGCCTGCTTTGGAGGATGGAGCACTTGATGTGCAGCAATCATGAGAAATCAACATCTATCAAATATTTTCCGATGCATCCACACATATTCATAATAACGAAATAAACTGTCACAATATATCTGTTATAAAACTATATTTAGGTCTGTGCCTTATATGCAATTATAAAATTCTAAATTATGTTATTATTACAGAATCCATAAATTAAAACCTTAGTTTCAGTACTTCACAGCACCAGTAAATAGTTACTTTGAAACAAAATTAGAGAAACCCTTTGAAATAAAAAGGGCCAAACTTGGACTGTGGTCATTTAAAGGATGCAGGAATTTTAACTTGAATATATTATAAAATAATCATGCTCAGTCATATCTATGATGCACTGGTAATCTCTGTCTTTGTGCACATTTGCTGAATCCGTGCTGCTCTGCCTGTATTTATTATTCTAAGATGTGTTCGGGACGTTTCTAGGCGTGGCACGCTTGTCTGTGTGGGGAGGGGTGGGTGTGGCTATAGAGCCTGTGGGGTGGGATCAGGTTTCAGCAGAGCGTTAGCTAGCTACTGCAATGGCGGAGGTGAAGAAGCACAAGTACAGGGAAGCCAAACAACAAGCGACAGGGCACGTTCAAAAAGCAGAACCTAGGATTTGCTTTTCCTAGGTGGTGACAGCTGAAGTTTAGCAAGAGGATGAAATGCGACACAGGGTTGGCATGTTTTCTGTTGGACCTGTAAGTAATGTCACATGTTGCTATCCAGGTAGCTATGTTAGGTAGCTAAATAGCCGCAGTCAGGGACTTTTAGTGGGCGGGGTTGAGGTAGGAGGAGGAGAATTATTTGATTGTAAACACAGGACAAGGCTGCAGCAAGGCTAAAAATCATACATAGTATCTTTAACCAGCTACTGGTTGTACACAGTAGTTTAGTGGAGGGTATACACTGGTATACACAGTATACCCACTTCTTTCTTAGTGAGTATAGAGTATACTCACTTCTTAATCCCCACTGGTGCACATATGAATTAGTAGTCGTCAATTTGTTAAATTAGAGTATACCCACTTCTCTAGAGTACACCCACTTCACCAGGCACCAATACACCACTGGTTGTACCCATCACAACATTATGTTATGGCACAAAAATGTAACAATTTTTCTTGCTTGCGATTATTTTTGGTTTTACAATGAA
This sequence comes from Ilyophis sp. 1 JC-2022, assembly GCA_022702515.1. Classification (NCBI taxonomy): domain Eukaryota; kingdom Metazoa; phylum Chordata; class Actinopteri; order Anguilliformes; family Synaphobranchidae; genus Ilyophis; species Ilyophis sp. 1 JC-2022. The sequence goes on along the minus strand of CM040398.1, from coordinate 3,857,486 downwards.
ACATTTTTATTAAAAAAATTAAATAGAAAAACAATTCAAATCTTCCGTCTTTTTTTTGCACTCCGTCGTGACTCATGACAAGCGACTCAGGAACATAAACAAGCAAATTAGCCAGCGTTAACGTTATGTGTTTAACAACTGCTTGTGTGTGTGAGTGTGTGTGTGTGTGTGTGTGTGTGTATAATCATAATAAATGATTTTTAGTCAGTTGGAATGTGTCGATCTACTCTACTATGTTAACGTTAGCTATATATTATGCAAGTCTGGATTTAGTAACGTTAGATCAGCTAACGTTCGCTAGCTGATGCACTCATATTGCGAGAGCTCATATTGGCTATTGCTAGCTGTCATAGCCTATCTTATTCTGCATCATAACTTACTCTGCGATTCAGAGGTTTCGTGAATCTCCAGTGTAACCTGCCACTTACTAATTTAGTGCCTTAAATATGATGTCAACGGCCATAAACATGAGGCGGGTATGAATAGGTGTGTCCATGGTTTAGCGCTAGCTAGCTAAGCTAATGCATAAGCCCAGGGCCTTCAGAATTCCTGTCCATTCCCACGGCAGGGCGAATGCAGTCCTCACTCGATGCCAGCAAATGATTTGCAAATTAACACAAGAATCGACGATCAACGAATTTGAATGGTGTGGATGTATCTTAAACGCGTTATTTTACGCACCGCAGCCTCACCTTTTTGATATTATAGATGCGGGTGAGCATCCCGATTCCCCGGTCGTTTAAGATGGTCAGTTTCTCCGCCAGCTTCTGCTGGCTCGGCTGCAGCGCTGCCCTGGACATGCTGCTGGTCTGGCGGTGCTCGGTAGAGTTAAAAGGGGCTGTTGGACCCGTTTCTGTAGTGTTTATAGAGAAAATGATTAAGCTTGTGCGTTAGTGTTACAGTACGCCCATCTTATGGCTCGCCTCTCTCCCTGATCCACTCCCTGATTTCTAGGTGTTGTCTGACACTCAGAACGAGGCCGCTTCCTGCAACACTCACGTCGCGAGACCCCGCCCTCCGACGTCATCTCATACGTCGTTCTACGGCATTTCCGTCTTTGTAGCTGAGTAACCAATGGCAACCTGTCTATGATGGCAACCAATATAGTGATTTTATGACACAAACGTGGGATAAATAGCTACGTGCCGAATTCTGCTCTATATATATATATATATATAATAATCATTTATATATATATGTATATATTTCTTTCTTTTTTAATTCTGCTCTTTAATAATTTCATTAGTCCAGTCATTTTTGTGAAATATAAATAGTTATACACTTTGATCTTATCTAGGCTACGAGCGAACTGACTTTGGGGTACAGCTATAACTACATAAACTGAGCAAAACTATGTTGTGAACAAAAACCTGTATAGGAATGGAATTAGTTTTGGATTTACTAGGCTACATAAATGAATCTTAACCGAGAACATCGTTCCTGATATGTAGCCTACACACAGGACCTGGGGGGAAATGTCACAAATCATAGGATAAACAAGAGAGGTAAACTAGTCCTAGGGGTATACTACGAAGGACGCTTAACATAGCCAGGGTTTCTTCACCACTCGTAAATACACTGCGCTCAATATATTTTAGGAAACAGGCAATGGGCACACACACACACTGGCACGGCGTATTGCCGCAGTTTGTAGGGGGAAACAAAGATGCGCTAAATGTGGAGATCATAAGTATGAAGATTGTGGGGATAATGTGCAAGCCAAATGCAACAACTGTGGAGGTGCTCATAGCGTGGCATATGGAGGATGTGAAGTTAAGAAAATAGCAATGAAAATTCAACAAAATCAAAACACAAAATAACATAACATATGCAGAGGCAGTAAAGAAAGTGCAAGGAGAAAGAAGAGTAGAGGATTCTGAGAGAACAATCGTTAACCAAACTTCTAGAGTTGGGATGGAACAGAGTAGTCAAACTAAAGGGTTGAGTACTGAAACATTTATTTTATTAATTGATTGCCTATGTCCTCAATTGTTCAGACCAAGCTAAAAGCAAAACAGAAAATAAGAATAATAGTTAAGGGAGCGGGAAAGTTATTGGAGGTGAAAGGTCTTTCTTGGGAGCAAATTCAAAAAGAATTGAGTCCGACTCAAAGTCAGGAAACAAATTCTAAAAGAGCTATGTAGGAATTCATATTGAGATGAAGAGAAGAGATTCAAATATGATTTAACAGACGTATTATAGAGATTGTTTGGTATCATTTTAGGTTTTATTAGTTGTATAACTAATATTTATTTTTTAAGAGAAATATAATTTAATAAATGCCGATCTACACTCCGATTGGTGGCGGGAATGCACAATTTCATTGTTTGCCAACCGCCATAAAACAAAAAAGAAGAAAAAAAAGTCCGTTCAACTGCTGCATTTGAAATGGGAGTACTAAGCATGGTGAGGGAAAGCGCTGCTATATGTTGAAATCTTTCGTCTCCCGCAGAATCCCTGAATAAACCACCACATAACTACTGTATATACTGTGGGATAAACGAATTTAAGCAACGGGGTTGGGGTATAATATATAACAAATATATTCCAGTACAGTAGGGGGCAGTATGAATGTCCTGATGGTCTAACACCGCCTTTACATCCACCGATGAAAAAGAGAAAAAAAAGGTCAAATGTTTTTGCGGTTTTCAGCGATAACTACCAAAAACAACAGCTAATTTGCTGTAAAGGATCGTGGTCTACCCGTGGGTTTTATTTTTCTGATTATATATCGGCGCATGCAATGAATTCGCTTTCACAGGAAATTAAGGCATTTTCCAAGAACAACCTAAGAAAGCAATGCACTCGAGTGACAACATTAGGTGGACGGCAGATTGTCGAAACGTCAGACGGTTCAACCGTGGAAATCCTCGACGGACAGCCAGGGATGGGCTGCGGTTATGTCCAGGACAACAGTTTGGATTTGCAAATTGGTGTTATAAAGCCTTATTTACTGCTCGGTAAGACGCGACATAACCCGATTTAACCCAAAAGAATGTGTTGTGAACGCCTACATTATTTTGGTAACGTTATGCTACCGTATGGATTTCACACTAAGTTCCTTCCTCTAACTCGCATTAGCGTTAGATAAGTCAGGGGTGTGCAACTATGTCCCTGGGGTGGCCCCAGGTTCTGCCGTTCTCAGTGAACGCAGTCGATTATACGCGGAACCCACCTCATCTCAATTCCTTTGTCTGCATTGGTTGCTGATTTTAAGATTAAGGATACATTACTGTAGCCCAGTGTTTTTCAACCTTTTTTGAGCCAAGGCACATTTTTTTACATTAAAAAAATCCTGAGTCACACCACCAACCAAAAGTGTTACTAATTAAGTGAAGTTGGATAATTTCCTACGGCACACCTGACGATCTCTCACACTAGTGTGCCGCGGCACAGTGGTTGAAAATCACTGCTGTAGCCTACTGGTGATACAGCTATAAACTACAGCTCCCAAAAATTTCAGGCGTAATCGCAATCCAAATAAAATGAAGAGTGGTTGAGACTGAGAATGGCTTTTCTTTCTTTTTTTCTATCTGTGTCATAGATGCTTATGGTTAGATGAGTAGATGACTCCTATGTCAAAGACCCCTCATTGCAAATATAAATACACATAATTAATAATTTTGTTTGTTAACAGTTTTTATTTAACAGTTATTTTATATTATATATATTAAATCCTATAAGAGATAGCTGCTGTCATTAATATCACCCACATTTTAAGGTTCTTTCTTTTTTCTAGCCTCACAAGATGCCGCACATGACCTCAGCACTTTAAGGACATTTAAGGTAGATCATAAAGTAAATCATTTGGAGTAGCACATGCTTGTGGTATAGCACCCCTATAGAATCTATAGTCTGGACGATTGCTTTCTGTGTTTAATGCGCTTGTCTTTTCATTGCAGGTTTCACATATGTTGAATGTTGCATATGGGGTTGAAAACGCCTTTCCTGATCTGTTTGTTTATAAAACTTTGAATATACTGGATGTTCCAGAAACTGTAATCACCTCATATTTTCAGGAGTGCTCACAATTTATAGACCGAGCCAAAGCAGAGGTAAGGTGTGTTTATGCAGTAAAATGTCCATATTGTGTCCCTGCCGTTCACATGAGTGCATGCAGCTCAGTCTATTACAGTGACTCACTCCAGCTGAAGGTTGCATATTTAAATGTTTTATGAAGTGCTTGGGTACAAATAATACAATGATGCATTGTTATGCAAATGAGGAAGATACAAACCAAACGTTACATCAATTGTAAATCTGTCTTTTCATTGAACACACACAAAACTATCAGCCACTGAATTATAACAAAAATATTTTGTCAGTATAATCAGGTGTTAAGCGTTTTGCTTATATAATTCATGGCTGAGCAGCTTATAGGTAAAGACTGGGAGGTTATTTTGGAATGCAATTTTGACCTACAGAGAAGATAATATTCTTTTACCACATTTGATATATTAAAAGTTAGATGATGTGTGCCGGTGTGTGACTATGTACTACGTAGACTTTCTTCTCACATTTGCCAAACTTTCACACATTGATCACACATTGATCGTATCTCTGTTGTCACTGTATTATTAGCATTGTATATTATATCATTGGAAAGCCAGTTCTTTTCCCTTTACAATGATGTCTCATTTGTAAGGATCATGCATTTGTGGGATGAGCAGCACAGCTGATTATGTGGGTGGGGTCCCAAGTGAAATGTGCCAAATTTTCCTGCCAATGTCAAATAGTGTATTATCCTGTTGGTATTGACTCTGTTGTTTTGAGTTGTTTGGGGGATTGGATGATTGAACTCTATCAGTAACAAGGAACAAACAAGACATATTGGTAATTTTACGCTTTATTCACTGAACAAACAGTCAGGAGCCTCAGTAGCCGGTGGAAGAACCATACGCAGCCATAACAGCCTGGCACCTCCTGCTCATGCTGGTCACCAGCCTGGTCACGCGTTACTGTCGGATGGGATCCAATCCCCCAAACAACTCAAAACAATAGAGTCAATACCAACAGGAGAATACACTGTTTGACATTGGCAGGCACAAATGCATGATCCTTACAAATGGGACATCATTGTAACGGGAAATGAACAGGCTTTCCAATGATATAATATACAATGCTAATAATACAGTGACAACAGAGATCTGATCGACCAAACACAAATTTCCAAACTTTTTTTAAGGAGTTTATATTCAACTAAAAAGTTGAAATAGACGTTTGATCACTTCAAGTGTGGATGACAGGATGTGGGGCATATTTTAATTTTCATCCATTCTGTACAGACTGAAGTAACTTGGTCTGTTGTTCCATCCACAGAAAGGAGTGGTGCTTGTCCACTGCAATGCTGGGGTCTCTAGATCTGCCTCAATAGTCATTGGGTACCTAATGTCCAGGGATGGGCTGGCTTTCGAGGAAGCGTTTGCCACTGTGAAAAGAGCAAGGCCTTCTATTTGTCCTAATCCAGGCTTCCTTCAACATATGAAACATTACAAACCACAGGAAGCCATCAGTACCCCATCCATACCTGAACAGAGCTGAGAGTGCGTTACAAACCACAGGAAGCATCAGTACCCCATCTATACCTGAACAGAGCTGAGAGTGCGTTACAAACCACAGGAAGCCATCAGTACCCCATCCATACCTGAACAGAGCTGAGAGTGCGTTACAAACCACAGGAAGCATCAGTACCCCATCCATACCTGAACAGAGCTGAGAGTGCATTACAAACCACAGGAAGCCATCAGTACCCCATCCATACCTGAACAGAGCTGAGAGTGCGTTACAAACCACAGGAAGCCATCAGTACCCCATCCATACCTGAACAGAGCTGAGAGTGCGTTACAAACCACAGGAAGCATCAGTACCCCATCCATACCTGAACAGAGCTGAGAGTGCGTTACAAACCACAGGAAGCATCAGTACCCCATCCATACCTGAACAGAGCTGAGAGTGCGTTACAAACCACAGGAAGCATCAGTACCCCATCCATACCTGAACAGACCTGAGAGTGCGTTACAAACCACAGGAAGCATCAGTACCCCATCCATACCTGAACAGAGCTGAGAGTGGATTTATATCAGTAGATTTTAACACCTGTGATATTTATGCCAACGTTCGTAAATGTGAACAAGAACAGTGCCATCTTTTAAAAAGTATTTAAAGTACCAGTATGTCTGTAAAAGTCCGGTATGATTGTGCAGTGGGCCAATCTTTTAAAAAATTATTATAGTTTTTTAAAATATGTATATATGTATTTAATTTGATCAGGTAACCATGGTTTCATACATAAAATTTTTTGGCGACAACGAAACTTTCTACGATTTCAAAATCCCTGAAGTTTGGTTGCTTATTAACTTGACCAAACCATATATTTTGATTAATGTTTATTCTATGTGTTACAAGCTTACATTTGTAATAAACTTTCACCTCCCAGTGTCAGTTACACTGAATGGCACTTATCAGTTCTTTAAAACAGTTTCCCAAACGGTCTTAGTCCAGGACATTACTGAATGGCCTGATATATAGTATGTTCAAATATGGAATTAAAATGATTGTAATCTGTAGCTGATGCAGCCGGAGCATAGCCAGGAATTCTGGGCCCCATGAAACAGAAGTAGCGTCCAATCCCATCCCAATATATGAATCTTGAAAGTACTTGCATTTAAGGCCGGGATGGTAATAGACGGTACAAGGGTCTTATTTAATTTAAGACATTATTGGTGTGTGTGTGGGCATGTTTAGCCTACTTCATGGTCCCCATGAGGATAGAAAAGGTTGTCAAATGCTCCCTTGTGGTTAATTTTAGGGTTAGAGGTTGGGTTTAGGGCTAGGGTTACATTTATGGTTATGGTTAGGATTAGGGTTATGGTTTAGGGTTATGATTAGGGTTAGGTTTAGGAAGTCCCAATAATGATAGGAATACAAGGGTTAGGTTTAGGACGTCCCCAAAAAGATATGAATACAGGACTGTGTGTGTGTGTGTGTGTGTGTGTGTGTAACGTTAACATTTGGCGTTATAGAGCGTTAAACAACAGTACCAAACGGTCACAAAATTAAGCCTCTGCACAAAGAGGTTAAGGAGCCAAATACCCAACCTGGTTATCAGGCTACAACTGTTTAGTGACGAACCCGGAAGATTCTCTCTTACGTCATTTAGCCATTGTCCAAGTCTCCCTTTCCACAGTGACTACCTATCATACTTGCATTTCCAATACGTTGCTGTTGTGTAAAAAAACATTACTTTTTAAACATGAAAGCATTAGGCTACATATTTTATATGTATTATGTATGTGACCATTCTGACTAATTTATTCTGGGGAGCAAAGCAATTTAAAAATTACAAGTCAAGTTCACCACAGATGAAATAATTTTCACATTGTTCTTATTTTTACTTTCAGGACATAATAATAAATCATACATTATTACATCATATTAATTCTGTGCTCAGCCCAGAGCCCCCTGAATCGCCACCACCCTCCACCCCTTTACCAAGCCTCTGGAGTGCAGTGTTTCAGCGTGAAAGATGTTTACGCAAAACTTCCCCCCTATAATATCTCTAATCTTTAAACTGCATTTTGATTGTGGGACAGGAAACTCATGTTAATAACACTGTAACAGTAGTGCTTGGCAGTTGCATATTAAAGTTCACATGAGCAGTAATTGTCCAGTGTATCCTGAGGCCCTGGCCTTTGGGAATTCTTGCAGGGTGCGTTTGTGCTCTATCCCTTGTGGATCGTTGTGGAATACTTTGGGGACTTGCAAGGAAAATCCAAGAGACCAACTTGACTGATGCAACATCGGTACAATGACAACACAAAGCTTGGGGAAATTCTGTACTGTCTAAAAGCAAAACACTTATTTGCTTTTTTTTTTTCCACTGGTGAAAATGTGCTTACCATTTGGAATTATTTATCAGTTTCCATGTTTTTGAAGTGTATCTATTGTGTGTCACAGAGCCACCCTCGTCTTCTTGCATGATAGCGCCATCATTGTATCTGTTGTTTTCAGTATGTCAGTGTACTTTACATTAAATTGGACTGACTGGCACAGGGGTGCATTTGCATAGTCTAACCTTCTGTGACTCGCTTGCTAGGATGAGAATCCCATCTATGATTAAGTAATTATATTCCCCGAATTGCCAAAACCATTTGAGAGTAAGAGCACTGAAAACGATGCAGGGAAATGCAAATTGCGTCAGCTCACATCAATCACACAACAGCTCTGTATGAAGTGCGCCACTGTCACCTAACCGACGTTGCATGAGAAAAATAATTGGTCGAGCACATCGGCTTGTTGATCATCAGCAGATAATGCACACCTACAGTCTAGTGCGCGAGGCAGTCGGTATTGTGTTGAATTAGGATGCAGTGAGGTGGCGTGCGCTTTTGCAGAACAGGAGACGCGCAGAGGTTTTCGTGAAAGGCATCGCATTCCACACTGTGTTCTTGGAACATCTCTGCGAGCGCTGCGTTTCACATGCGGTATTCACCGCGTTTTCCACATGGGCACCGTCTCCTCTACACTCGTCAAAAAGAAAAAGTCTGCAGTCCCTGTTAAAGATGTATCTATGACCGTAACTGGCCCGGCCGTGAACGACAGCAAAAGTGCAATCATTAAAAATGAGGATCAAGAGGTTAGCCAAGTTCAAAAGCTACCTGTCATCACCGGAAAAGGCAAGTGGTAAACTTGAGCTGTGGTGCGGTCTTTCAACGACCAATTCTTGAAAATATATAGGCATATATACATTGGGGGGAAAAAACAAAAACATTTCTGCTTAATATTACTTTGTTACGTACTTTCCCTTTTTCATGTGTGCTATTTGATTATATTATACAATATCGCAGTTAATGTTGGCTAATTAAAAGTAGGCTACTATTCATATTTAACATGGGGTGCGAGGAAATTAGGTTTCTGTTGCAGATGTGATTCAGACGGAAATGTACACAGACTGTCGACATTTGTATTGTTTGACATAAAAGACGAGTCCCTCACAGCCCCGCTTTGGGCGCCAAATATTTAAAAAAAATAAATAGGCCTAGCGACATAAAAAGACGTGCGTGCCTTTATATTGTCTTGCCATCTGGGCTGCAGTCCCACAGTTCGGTGAAATTAGGCTACAGGTAAACATTAGCGCGCATGTAATAGGCGTCTTTATCATTATTGGTAGGCTACTTTTGAAATACTTCCAACGATTACGATGTTTGATTTGGTGATTTCATCGTTAACGTTGTTCTGTGTCGGAGCTAGAGGTTATCCGCACGGGGTTGATGGCTTTTCTCCCGAGACGTGGTGCTCAAAGAAATACAGTCACTCAGGGTTCCAATGTATAACTTTGCTTTTTTCAAAAAGATTCACGTAATAATAATAATAGTTATGCACATGATAGTCATGCCCAATATGGCTCGCGTGTGTTTGCTTGCACTCGTTTGCTGTTTTGTGTGGTGTTACCATGTGCTTTTTGATCAGCAAAGTATGACTCCTCGGAATACAAGTAAACATGATTACCTCTCCCCAGTCGTCCTTTGGGATGCACGCGCCATGGGAGAGCTCGTGCTATTCCCCGGCACAGCTCGACGCGTAGTGTTTATTGACAATGCATCTCTGTCAGAGTTGGTAAATATACAGAATTAAAGTGAAATCTGTTTGAGAGTAGCCTAGATGCTTTGCATGAACTAGGCTGCATAAATCAAGTACGCCACTGTGGGACGTTATTATGGAGTTATGGTAAGCATCAGAGTTAAATCTAAATCTAAATACAGATAATACTACTAATAATAATAACTTTATTTGTATAGAACTTTTCTTTAAACACGTTTACAAAGTGATTCACAAACAAATAACAACACATTAAATAAAAAGAGAAATAGTGAAGTAAATAAAGTGAAATAAAAATAAGTTAGCTAAAATACAGTACAATAAAATGCAATAGAGTGCCTAAATACCATGGCTAATTAAAATTTAGTTTAAAACTTGTCTAAAAAATGTGTTTTAAGAGGGAATTAAAAAGAAATGACTGATGTAACAAGCCTGACCTCCTTGGGCAAGGCATTCAAAAGTTGAGGGGCCCTGATAACAAAGGCCCAGTCACCCTTTTCGATTTTATCTTAGATTTTTTCAAAGATTTTAGCTTAGATTTTGGAGAGAGCAGAAGTTTCTTTCCCAAGGATCTCGGGCTGTGTGCTGGTGTAAACAGGGATAAAATGTCCGCAATATAATTAGGGGCTTGCGTTTATTAACTAAAATAAAACATCTATAAAGTTGATGAGATAAAACATTAAATATCTTTTCTTTGTACTGTTTTCAATTAAATATATTTTACAAATCACTGCCTTCTGCTATTATGTACATTTTGCATACTGTCCCAACTTTTTTGGAATTGCGATTTGTATTATATTCCACAATAGTTAACTCTGCTGTCAGATATGCACACGAGGAAATGATGGAACTAAATTAATTGTTCTTGTGTAATTAGTCAGATTTATTTGAAATGGAAGTCAGCAGATACAATGTTTTTTTGTCATGGTGGCTTCATTTAAAATGGGATTATTTTATTCCTACTGTAGCCTAGCATATGAACCAAGACTCTATGAAAACTCTAGAGTCGCCTACATATGAATCTCGATATTGTATTTCAGCACTCTGAGTCCTGCATGCATTGGTCTGAACAGTCAGGGAAGATCAGAGAAATTCACTATACAGTACATCTCTCACAGGAGAATGTGGCCTGTTGGGCTTTTTTCCATCTGCTGTTGCCAGCATTTCTTGGAAGCCTTGAAGGGATGCAATTAAAGATTTGTCTTATTGCCAAATGAGCTGCAATTAAGAGCACAGAATGGAGCTTCTTTAAATCCCAATCACAGTGAAGAGCTGTTAGACATTAATGAACAGAAGTGGCAGCAGAGCCAATCTGCACAATCATCCCAGGGTGAATCCTCCCAAGGAGAACCATCAGTGCAAAAATATTCTTTCTGTACAGCAAGCGTTCACATCTCAGTCTCTTCGCTCTTCTGGTGTCTTTTTTAGGCTATAGCGCCTTTGACTTGGGTTATTTAGAAGAGCATGCAGCCATGTTTGTTTGAGACTCTTATGCCAATTGAGTTCACTTTAGGTTTCTTGTCTTCACTGATCCATAACTCTGTGTGAGTTTAAGATCCACACTTAATGTAAATCCACCATTACTCAAATAAACAACGACAGAAAAGCTCTCTGTCAAAACAAATATAAAATGGTTCTGAAGAAAAACTATGCAGGAGGTGTTTAATTGCATGAAAAATAAATGAAGTTAGCATTAGCATTATTCTGCTCTGCTCGTAACGCCTCTACCTCACAACCTTGTACACCCCAGACTAGAGTGGCTGGCATTAATTAACAACCTTGGTCATTTAAAAGACAATTTCCCCTTTGCATTCTATTGCAGAAATATAAATAGCTCATGATAATAAGCAAAGTGGGAATGAGGTAAAGGATTAAAATATGAATACGGAGCATCTAAACCTCTTGTTGTAGTAAGAAGTGTCCTTTCAGACAATAGACAGAATAATTGTGCTCCTTTTTTCAGCCATGTCATCACCAAAGGCACACAGACCCAGCACTGTACAGACTACAGTATTTTATATTTAATATCTATCACATTGTATGGAATATGAACGCACACACACACACACACACGCACACGCACACACACACACATTTTATGTTGTTACAGTTGACAAAATATTTTGTAAATAAAGTACCCAACATCCTATTTGTACCTAACTGCTTTCTGATAACGACTAAGCTAAGAGGAATACAAATAAATGGTCAAAATCCGCCATTAACATTGAAGACACTTTTTTCTTCGCTTGTTTTAATCTAATAACAGAAACAGCACCATCTGGTGGTCAGAACATGGAGGTAGCAGAACCTGTACAATGTACTGTACAGAAGTATAATGGGACAAAACACAAATAAATGAAAGGGCTCATTAATCTATACTGGGGAAAATAACCATCACCATATTCACTGGGAATACATTAGATAGTATAAAGAAACAGTCTTCAAAGCTATAACTCTATGCTACAAACTGTCTGTTGTGGTGGGATTTGGGTGGGGTTTGCGGGGTCAATGGATGGATTTTAACCATTTATTTTGATTCCTCATATTTTAATCATCATTTTGGTCCATATTTGATTTAGGATACTATATTTAATTAATATTATGTGAGGCATACCAGGCTAAAATGTCCAATTTTGGTGGTGCAAAAGACAATGAAGATCTTTATATCCAACTATACATTTGTCTCAGCAATACTGATGAGTTCTGTAGCTGCAGAAGTGTAACAATAGAAAACTAGTGATTACAAAAATGAGTGCAAATGACTAAATGTATTATAAAATAAATAAAGTTGTGTTTTATATACCAGGGTTTATGGTATGTTATAACCATTTTAATAATGCCAACCATACCCCACATGATGTTTACTGTGATTCTGCTGTCACAGACAAATTTTAAGTATTGGAGAGAATTCATTGTATCTTTAGTTTTATCAAGACACTGAAAGACCAGTTTTTACATGTGAGAGGGAATCTGACTTTAGTCGTCTGAGGCATAACTTTAGCCTTTTTTCAACACAAAATGAAAACAGCAGTACAACCCTGTCCTTCCCTGCATCTCGGTCCCTCTTAGGACCTGTGCACATAACCTGTGATTTTAATTAAAAAATGTAGTTATGACTAATGCATACTTGCAGATTCTGCAGACGTACACTCAGTAGACGTGTACTGGCTCACACAAGGATCCCCTACATGCAGGGGATACCCCTCCATCCCTCCAGCAGAGTCAGTCTGTAGGGCCTGAAGAGAGAAACAGGCTGTAATCTGCATTATGACACACATATAAACCCTGCTGCTTCTCTATGGATTATATGAATTAATGTCTGTCTTCCTAAAGGGAGGACTTCCCCTTCTATCTTTGATTTTACATGCGCTATGGTGAGCTTTTTGAGAGTACAGATAGACACAGATGAGCTTTTTGAGAGTACAAATAGAGACACAGAGGAGCTCTTTGAGAGTACAGATCGAGACACAGATGAGCTGTTTGAGAGTACAGATAGAGACACAGAGGAGCTCTTTGAGAGTACAGATAGAGACACAGAGGAGCTGTTTGAGAGTACAGATAGAGACACAGATGAGCTTTTTGAGGGCACAGATAGAGACACAGGTGAGCTCTATCTGTAAAAGTAACTGCTGTAGGTGGTTAATAATACACAGTACTATATAAGCCTCCTCCATCCCAGAATTATTCATTCAGATTCTGCAGTTATGTCACTTAAGCCTGGTCTGTTACATTAAAAAGCCAGACAGTGTACAGTGGGCTGTGGTTTATACTCTGTGTATTGATTCTTCATCATGTGCACAGTCTTGGATCTGACTGTCATTAACCCTTGGACCAATCATGCATACATTTCCTTTTACAAAGGCTGAAAGTGGACCTGCGTCTGTGCCATTTTACAGCACATGCAATACCTGCTTATTCCAACAGATGGCTTCATTGAGCTTCATAATAATTTAATTAGGTTAAAATAAGAGATGCAAGCTTCTCCTCTGTTAATAAACATTACTTGACATATGAATACAGGTTTCCAATGTGTGGTCGAATTAGAGGTCAACACAAAAAAAAATTCTAAAAAATTATATCTCTCCAAATAATCATTCCAACACCTTTTACCTTCAGTTGTTCTGCTCACAGAATTGTACTGTTTAACCATGAATAATTATCCCATGTATTGTGCTGTGTGTATTAGCACACTAGATAAATGACTCTATGCCATTTACACTACCTGTCCACTGAAGTTACAGACCAGAACGTAGCATTTACACTGTCTCTGGTGTTCACTTGTTCTCCATCCTGTTGAATACACTGTTATTAAAAATAATTAACATCAGCATACATTATCTAATATGGAGCTAACCATTTAATAATAGGCTGTGTGTAAGTATTTCCATGGCATATTTGGAAGATATCTATTTCAGACTATATTGAATGGGACAGCTTATTTAGGTTGTATAAAGTGCTAAGTCTGCGGTAGGGTAGAGTCCTGAGTGCGGTTCTCCGGAAATCTTAACACGAGCCATCTGTCTAAATTTGTATGAAAGCGGCTTAACAAATCTTTCAAGTGGCTAGGTAATTGGTGCTAAAATGGCTGAGATATTGACGGGCGAAATCTCGATTTTAACATGTAAGTTGCAACCAAAACCAAACTTAATCGACCCTCTTAAGCCATGCAATAGCGTCAACTATTCACCGAGCAAAACCAAACTTTGCTATCAAGCTTTGTAATGATCAGACATTGCATTCAGAAGTTAGTATTTTGTGATGAGCCATAGCAAGACTGAGATTTAGTGGTGGCTATATTTTGGTTTAAAACAGGGTTAGACGGGCGTTATGAACATAATACTAGGCTATTTGTTTGTTTATACATGGTCTATGGAACAAGGACATCCTAAACAGACATTTTAGGAATTTAAAAATCCCGACTGGACAGATATTTTTGGTCCCAAAAAGACTAAATGTTCGAGAAAAAGACTCATTTAGTTGGCTAAATTTAATTGGCTTAGTGCTACCATGTTTTTTTAATGTAGAAGCCTTGAAAGGTCTTCCATAGTAAATGTACTTTGCCAAGTTCTGCGCAATTCTATAAAACTGTGAAGTAGAAGATAGATTTTAAATGTTTTTCACAAAATATAAAATGGCAGAAATCCATCATGGGTTGTTGAGCCACATTTGTTCAACAGCCAGAGACATGTATTCGGATATAAAGGTCATGACAGTCGTTCAAAGAATGAGAAATAACCTTGTTGAAAATCTCAAAGGTTTCATTAATTACTGTAGTGCTCCCTTTTGGCCAATTCTCACCAAATTTTGCAAGCTAGTACACGCTTACCAGTAGTATGCGGCTGCATCCCACATACTACTGTTAAGCGTGTACTAGCTTGCTAAATATTCTTCACTCAAAATATTCTTCACTCTCCACCTCCTTTCTTCCACTCCCCCACTACCCTGCTGAAAAAAACATTACAAACCATTAGAGAATTAGAGAGGTGCTTAGTGGTCTCTACTGTTGATCTAATATGTTTTAATGTAAATCTAATAGTTATTGATGGTGATCCAATTTTATCATACTGGTATCTAATGATTTCTGATGGTATTTAATGGTAAACCTTAGGGTATGTGATGGAAACCATTAGAAACATTTTCTAATGGTTTCTATGGTTTTTTTCAACAACTTCTTTCTTACCTGGAAGTATGCAAAACTGCCTGAACGTTTTGAGTACAGTAGTTGTACAGTATACAATATACTTGACATTGCAGTTTGCGTCGAGACATTAATTAATTTGTAACTATTTGTAAGTAATATGTAGCAAAATCAGCAACATTAGATTATGACACAAAGATCAGTTTCCGGGGCACGGAGGAGAGGAGGTAGTAGTGGAGGAAAGGAGGGTGCATTTTTCGAGTATTGGGACGCACCATATATGTACTAAATTTCAAGTTGATTGGATTGCCTTCAGTGGCCAGCTGCAGCAGTAAGCTCTTATCGCTTGAAGGCCTGGAGGGGTGGAAAATAGGACAGAGAAACCGCCTCGGCACGAAGGCCCCTGTAATGAGCAGTGAAACAACATGGGAGGGGGGAGAAGGAAGGGCATGGGCATCAAACCGCAAAAGCAATCCAATTAGTGCAATAAAATGAGGCAGCAATCAGTTGTATTGTGTTTGTAAAGTGGGTGGTCAATTATCGATAAGAAAGTGCGTGTGTCAAGACCTGGCTTGTAGAGCCATGACAAAACAGGGAGACCACACAGGGACATGTGTGAGTGCAGTAGATATAAGGACTGAGCAGATATAAGTTTATTTAATTGAAACAAAAACACGTACAAAAATAAAGCAAAACATGAGGCGTGGAAGTCTGTGCGTCATCAGTTGTGTATGCAGAGGCCTGAATGAGTGAAAGCTATCATAGTGAATATTGTAAGATGCAAAAACCCAAACAACACGTCCGTGGAGAGGACCAGAGAGAGCGTAGAATAGGAGACAGCGAGTTAAATATGGCAAAAAAAACTTAATACAGGTGTGTCTCATCATTAAAGTTTGTGTCTGTGAGTTTGTGTGTGTGTGCGTGAGTGCTTGTGTGTGTGTGAGGAAGATGGTTAGTAACTTCAGTCTCTCTTGACTGTACCTGCCATTCACTGACAAAAAAAAGGGGAGGGGTGGGGTTTGATGGAACACTTCTTAAACGAGAGGCTTTTTGGATTTCTTATTTAAATACAGTAACACCTTTTGGTTTAAATATTGAATGGGATTTAAGGCCCTTTATCTAAAATTGTATGTACTACCATATAAGGTCAAACCTTTGAAAGTGAGAGATTCATGTCTAAAATCTTGAAAACGTGCAGGCAGATGCACAAGTCCCTGCCGCACAGATCTCAAGAAGAGGGACACCCCTCAGTGCTGCCCATGATGTAGCCACACTCCTGGTGGACCTACACTGGACAAACATAGGTAAAGGCCTTGCCTCATAGACCGCAGCTATTGCTTTCACTACCCAGCGGGAAAAGCTCTGAGCCAACAGCGCTTTTCCCTTGCATTTGCCGTAGCAGACAAAGAGCTGCGCCTGATGGAAGCGGTAGCCTCAAAGTAGCGGCGTAGCGCACGCACTGGGCATACCACCTGTGCATCCCCCAGGCCCCCGTCCGGAGGGGGGCGAGGCGCAGCTAGCTCAATCGGCTGTTTAATATTAAACGCAGAAACTATTTTGGGTAGAAAAGATGGGTTGGGCAGCAATGTGACGCCAGAGTCATCCAGCCGCCATCCCACACACTCACACGCTGATGGAGAGAGTGCAGAGCTCACCAACACGCCTCGCTGATGGAGAGAGCGCAGAGCTCACCAACACGCCTCGCTGATGGAGAGAGTGCAGAGCTCACCAACACGCCTCGCTGATGGAGAGAGTGCAGAGCTCACCAACACGCCTCGCTGATGGAGAGAGCGCAGAGCTCACCAACACGCCTCGCTGATGGAGAGAGCGCAGAGCTCACCAACACGCCTCGCTGATGGAGAGAGTGCAGAGCTCACCAACACGCCTCGCTGATGGAGAGAGTGCAGAGCTCACCAACACGCCTCGCTGATGGAGAGAGCGCAGAGCTCACCAACACGCCTCGCTGATGGAGAGAGCGCAGAGCTCACCAACACGCCTCGCTGATGGAGAGAGAGCAGAGCTCACCAACACGCCTCGCTGATGGAGAGAGCGCAGAGCTCACCAACACGCCTCGCTGATGGAGAGAGCGCAGAGCTCACCAACACGCCTCGCTGATGGAGAGAGTGCAGAGCTCACCAACACGCCTCGCTGATGGAGAGAGCGCAGAGCTCACCAACACGCCTCGCTGATGGAGAGAGCGCAGAGCTCACCAACACGCCTCGCTGATGGAGAGAGCGCAGAGCTCACCAACACGCCTCGCTGATGGAGAGAGCGCAGAGCTCACCAACACGCCTCGCTGATGGAGAGAGAGCAGAGCTCACCAACACGCCTCGCTGATGGAGAGAGCGCAGAGCTCACCAACACGCCTCGCTGATGGAGAGACCGCAGAGCTCACCAACACGCCTCGCTGATGGAGAGAGCGCAGAGCTCACCAACACGCCTCGCTGATGGAGAGAGCGCAGAGCTCACCAACACGCCTCGCTGATGGAGAGAGTGCAGAGCTCACCAACACGCCTCGCTGATGGAGAGAGCGCAGAGCTCACTCGCTGATGTCATTGCCAGTAGAAATGCCGTCTTAAAAGAAATTGGGCAGTGAACGGGGTCCGTGCAGTGCTGTGAGCACCACGTGCAAAATACCTGCCATGTATATAGAGACAAAGTACTGAATGTCTGGTGCGCTTCCTCATCAAGCCTGTTGGCTGGGTGCTCTGTCACAAAAAAATTAAACAGACAAAAAACCATAAATCTAATAAAGACTATGGAAATGTCGGCCCACCGAATAGAAAAAAGAGAGACCTCATTAACACCATTTATTGTGGTTTTGGCTAAAGCGTTTCGGCGTGGAGCCGTCAGAGCACGAGACATGATACTGCAAGTCAAACTTTTATATGCTAGCAGCTGTCGTGATTAGATACATTAGATAATAGTATGCCTCACCTGTATAGGGCAAGGATAATTAGTTAGACCCTTAGACCAGTGATTTTCAACCACTAGTGTGCCGTGAGAGATCGTCAGGTGTGCCGTGGGAAATTATCTTATCCTATTAACTTCACTTAATTAGTAACACTTTTGGTTGGTGGTGTGACTCAGGATTTTTTTTATATAAAAAATGTGCCTTGGCTCAAAAAAGGTTGAAAAACACTGCCTTAGACGACATTGGTGGAATTACAATTGATAAATTGTCTATAATGAAACTTACGACCTGTGAAGGGATGTGAAAGATATTTACAGTTTGTAGTACATAAGCACTCACACTGCACTCACACTGCACTCACACTGCACTCACACTGCACTCACACTGCATGCTCACACTGCACTCACACTGCATACTCACACTGCACTCACACTGCACTCACACTGCATGCTCACACTGCACTCACACTGCATGCTCACACTGCACTCACCCTGCACTCACACTGCATACTCACACTGCACTCACACTGCACTCACACTGCATGCTCACACTGCACTCACACTGCACTCACACTGCATGCTCACACTGCACTCACCCTGCACTCACACTGCATACTCACACTGCACTCACACTGCATACTCACACTGCACTCACCCTGCACTCACCCTGCACTCACACTGCATACTCACACTGCACTCACACTGCACTAACACTGCACTGACACTGCATACTCACCCTGCACTCACCCTGCACTCACACTGCACTCACCCTGCGCTCACACTGCGCTCACACTGCACTCACACTGCACTCACCCTGCACTCACACTGCATACTCACACTGCACTCACCCTGCACTCACACTGCACTCACACTGCATACTCACACTGCACTCACACTGCATACTCACACTGCATACTCACACTGCATACTCACACTGCATACTCACACTGCACACTCACACTGCACTCACACTGCACTCACACTGCATACTCACACTGCACTCACACTGCACTAACACTGCACTGACACTGCATACTCACCCTGCACTCACCCTGCACTCACCCTGCACTCACACTGCACTCACCCTGCGCTCACACTGCGCTCACACTGCACTCACACTGCACTCACCCTGCACTCACACTGCATACTCACACTGCATACTCACACTGCACTCACCCTGCATACTCATAGGCCCTTCTCGTAGAGGGGGCTCTAGAGTTAAGAAGCGTCCGCAGGACAGAGGAACCGCACTCAGCTAATGAACGGTCGGGCTCCTCAATGGCCAGACCCAGAGCTTCATCCTGCTTGGTTGAGGATGCGGCACGAAGAGAGGCTAAGCTGGGAAGCTCCCAGTTCAAGAAACGCTGGGTCGCTTTCAAAGACTAGCGGGACCTTACTCCTTCTTGGTGGTTTATGTGATAAACTGTGGAGGTGTTGTCCGACCTCATCATCACATGGTGCCGCCATGGCGTTCAATCACATTTGAAGCGACCTGGCTGTAATTTTTTTCACCAGGGTAGCTTTAAACAAAAGATTTAACAAACTCTAATTTAAAAAATAATTAGCAATTACAATATAATAGCACAGGTATACAAACAAAAGTTTTACGTCTCAACTCTGCATCGGCGAGAAGAAAGAAGGGGTTTGTTTTTACTATTCTTTTGGATTTAGATTTTGTACTGTCTCAACTCTGATTACCTGGCTACTGATCTTGGAGTGTGAATAAAGTAGGTTTTTGCCTGCTACCTGTGGTCTGCGTTTGGGTCCTTCTCTGAACATCAGTTATATCGCTGGCCCACACTACCGAACAAAGTGGGCTGGTGATCTGTACTGGCTAGCTCGTTCTGATCAACATGCTCTTGGGTGTCCCAATGAGCTCATTGGCTTTTGAAGTTCAGCAAAGATTCTGCGCAAAAAAAGAGATGCAGTAACGCATGCCTCTTAAATGTTAAGCCCCCTCCATAGAAAGTGTGTTAGGCGGTAGATGAGGAACTTATCAACACAGTACTTAAATCATAGCAGTACTTTAATTGGATTTTCATTGGAATAATAATAATAATAAAACTAGAATCCGCTTGTATGAGCATAGCTTAGAGCACTGGAGCCAGTGACATATTAAGAATAATGGCCTTTGTGATTTGGAGGCTATTTCTGTGCTGGGGGTGTGAGAAATGATTCCTTAATATCAGTGATATTTAATTCAAGACTTCGTCACCTGTGATGAAGAGCCTGGATCTCATTTCCAG
Organism: Ilyophis sp. 1 JC-2022; assembly: GCA_022702515.1. Classification (NCBI taxonomy): domain Eukaryota; kingdom Metazoa; phylum Chordata; class Actinopteri; order Anguilliformes; family Synaphobranchidae; genus Ilyophis; species Ilyophis sp. 1 JC-2022. Next base: position 3,837,092 of record CM040398.1, on the reverse strand, counting down.
TATATTTCCAGAACAGATTTTATTTTAGAAAATGATGAAAATTAAACTGTGTTCAGTGATTACGTTTGCATGGTAAGTCAATGCTGTCACAGGCGTCTTAGTCCAGACGGTTTTCGTGTTTGTTGAAGGATATTTGAGATATTTACAGAAGTTGAAAGTCCTGTCGGCTTTAAAATAGCAAGAATCAGGTTGTTCAATTGTTGTGGTCTAAAGCAAAAAAAATACAATGTGCCTCCAGTGGTTGTGCTCGTTTTCTAATTCTCCTAGCTCCTATTATTATTATTACAATTGGCTGGCAAGCAGAAAGTCCAGTAGAATATGGGAGCTCCACGTCTGTCTGTAAACCAATTTGCTCCCCTCTAAAATGAGCACATATGTTTACTCCAGTTTTCCAGCGAGCTGTATCCAATTCCCTGTTCTTTTTGTTTGTGTGAAATAGCGCCGGTGTAACGGGTCACTGTGAAATTTCTAGCTGGAGAACTGGCAAGGTCAACCTCACTGTTGATTGGTTCATGATATGAACTGGCCTATCTCTTCGATTGGTTCTACGGTCTAAGGTCATAAGCCCCTTTGTTTTGAAAACAAAATGTGGGCCTAATCACTGGTTTTAGAATGCAGCATTTGAGGGTATAAACACAGTCTCATTCATGAAACGTGAGCAGAATGAATTTGCACGTAAATCGTTTGTATTACAAATTTTGCCCGTATTTTGGTATTCATCAATGTTTTCGTATCTGAGATTTGATCGGACGTATTAACAAATTTTACACCTGCTCCGGAGCACGCGTACAGGGTTCGTAAATTCAGAATGCCGGTAAATGTAGCTTCTGAGTGATAATAAGAATATTAATTTATTAAAATTTTCTGGTAAATTCACAAGACTAAATGTAGCCTTTGAAATACACATTGCAAACGAAATAAATTATGATTGTAAAAAGCAAACACTTTAGATTACGCCTATTAATCAATAATAGGCTGTTTAATTAGACCCATAACATAGGCTAATGAAATTCTACATGACCTTACATAGGCTACGCTAATTAAAACACACATTTAACCAATGAACGGAATTTGCTTTAAAGTGGCTTACATGTCTGTCGCCAGGGTTGCAATTGTGGTCAACAGCTTAATCCAGCTAATGCCGGCTTACATCCAGTTCCCCTACAAGATGCAAAGCCAGCACCACCTCAGCCTCTTTATGAGCCAGACTCAGACATCTAGCAAAACATTAAAATGAAATCACTGATATAACAAAGCAATATTGAACATTGTGTGGAGGTTAGTGATTTCACTGAAACGTTTGAATGATGTAGCTTCACTGGAATGTGAAACAGTGAGAAGATGTAGACCGTTCTTACCATCAGCCATTTCTCTTCATCGGCTCACAACAGCTCTACTGTGCTTAAAGTGCGTAACACTCTTTACCAGTGCAGATGGTTATGTCTGTGGGTTATAGTGCGTAACACTCTTTACCAGTGCAGATGGTTATGTCTGTGGGTTATAGTGCGTAACACTCTTTACCAGTGCAGATGGTTATGTCTGTGGGTTATAGTGCGTAACACTCTTTACCAGTGCAGATGGTTATGTCTGTGGGTTATAGTGCGTAACACTCTTTACCAGTGCAGATGGTTATGTCTGTGGGTTATAGTGCGTAACACTCTTTACCAGTGCAGATGGTTATGTCTGTGGGTTATAGTGCGTAACACTCTTTACCAGTGCAGATGGTTATGTCTGTGGGTTATAGTGCGTAACACTCTTTACCAGTGCAGATGGTTATGTCTGTGGGTTATAGTGCTTCACACTCTTTACCAGTGCAGATGGTTATGTCTGTGGGTTATAGTGCTTCACACTCTTTACCAGTGCAGATGGTTATGTCTGTGGGTTATAGTGCTTCACACTCTTTACCAGTGCAGATGGTTATGTCTGTGGGTTATAGTGCTTCACACTCTTTACCAGTGCAGATGGTTATGTCTGTGGGTTATAGTGCTTCACACTCTTTACCAGTGCAGATGGTTATGTCTGTGGGTTATAGTGCGTAACACTCTTTACCAGTGCAGATGGTTATGTCTGTGGGTTATAGTGCGTAACACTCTTTACCAGTGCAGATGGTTATGTCTGTGGGTTATAGTGCGTAACACTCTTTACCAGTGCAGATGGTTATGTCTGTGGGTTATAGTGCTTCACACTCTTTACCAGTGCAGATGGTTATGTCTGTGGGTTATAGTGCGTAACACTCTTTACCAGTGCAGATGGTTATGTCTGTGGGTTATAGTGCGTAACACTCTTTACCAGTGCAGATGGTTATGTCTGTGGGTTATAGTGCGTAACACTCTTTACCAGTGCAGATGGTTATGTCTGTGGGTTATAGTGCTTCACACTCTTTACCAGTGCAGATGGTTATGTCTGTGGGTTATAGTGCTTCACACTCTTTACCAGTGCAGATGGTTATGTCTGTGGGTTATAGTGCGTAACACTCTTTACCAGTGCAGATGGTTATGTCTGTGGGTTATAGTGCTTCACACTCTTTACCAGTGCAGATGGTTATGTCTGTGGGTTATAGTGCGTAACACTCTTTACCAGTGCAGATGGTTATGTCTGTGGGTTATAGTGCGTAACACTCTTTACCAGTGCAGATGGTTATGTCTGTGGGTTATAGTGCGTAACACTCTTTACCAGTGCAGATGGTTATGTCTGTGGGTTATAGTGCGTAACACTCTTTACCAGTGCAGATGGTTATGTCTGTGGGTTATAGTGCTTCACACTCTTTACCAGTGCAGATGGTTATGTCTGTGGGTTATAGTGCGTAACACTCTTTACCAGTGCAGATGGTTATGTCTGTGGGTTATAGTGCGTAACACTCTTTACCAGTGCAGATGGTTATGTCTGTGGGTTATAGTGCGTAACACTCTTTACCAGTGCAGATGGTTATGTCTGTGGGTTATAGTGCGTAACACTCTTTACCTGTGCAGATGGTTATGTCTGTGGGTTATAGTGCGTAACACTCTTTACCAGTGCAGATGGTTATGTCTGTGGGTTATAGTGCGTAACACTCTTTACCAGTGCAGATGGTTATGTCTGTGGGTTATAGTGCGTAACACTCTTTACCAGTGCAGATGGTTATGTCTGTGGGTTATAGTGCGTAACACTCTTTACCAGTGCAGATGGTTATGTCTGTGGGTTATAGTGCGTAACACTCTTTACCAGTGCAGATGGTTATGTCTGTGGGTTATAGTGCGTAACACTCTTTACCAGTGCAGATGGTTATGTCTGTGGGTTATAGTGCGTAACACTCTTTACCAGTGCAGATGGTTATGTCTGTGGGTTATAGTGCTTCACACTCTTTACCAGTGCAGATGGTTATGTCTGTGGGTTATAGTGCTTCACACTCTTTACCAGTGCAGATGGTTATGTCTGTGGGTTATAGTGCTTCACACTCTTTACCAGTGCAGATGGTTATGTCTGTGGGTTATAGTGCTTCACACTCTTTACCAGTGCAGATGGTTATGTCTGTGGGTTATAGTGCGTAACACTCTTTACCAGTGCAGATGGTTATGTCTGTGGGTTATAGTGCGTAACACTCTTTACCAGTGCAGATGGTTATGTCTGTGGGTTATAGTGCGTAACACTCTTTACCAGTGCAGATGGTTATGTCTGTGGGTTATAGTGCTTCACACTCTTTACCAGTGCAGATGGTTATGTCTGTGGGTTATAGTGCTTCACACTCTTTACCAGTGCAGATGGTTATGTCTGTGGGTTATAGTGCGTAACACTCTTTACCAGTGCAGATGGTTATGTCTGTGGGTTATAGTGCGTAACACTCTTTACCAGTGCAGATGGTTATGTCTGTGGGTTATAGTGCTTCACACTCTTTACCAGTGCAGATGGTTATGTCTGTGGGTTATAGTGCGTAACACTCTTTACCAGTGCAGATGGTTATGTCTGTGGGTTATAGTGCGTAACACTCTTTACCAGTGCAGATGGTTATGTCTGTGGGTTATAGTGCGTAACACTCTTTACCAGTGCAGATGGTTATGTCTGTGGGTTATAGTGCGTAACACTCTTTACCAGTGCAGATGGTTATGTCTGTGGGTTATAGTGCGTAACACTCTTTACCAGTGCAGATGGTTATGTCTGTGGGTTATAGTGCGTAACACTCTTTACCAGTGCAGATGGTTATGTCTGTGGGTTATAGTGCGTAACACTCTTTACCAGTGCAGATGGTTATGTCTGTGGGTTATAGTGCGTAACACTCTTTACCAGTGCAGATGGTTATGTCTGTGGGTTATAGTGCGTAACACTCTTTACCAGTGCAGATGGTTATGTCTGTGGGTTATAGTGCGTAACACTCTTTACCAGTGCAGATGGTTATGTCTGTGGGTTATAGTGCTTCACACTCTTTACCAGTGCAGATGGTTATGTCTGTGGGTTATAGTGCTTCACACTCTTTACCAGTGCAGATGGTTATGTCTGTGGGTTATAGTGCGTAACACTCTTTACCAGTGCAGATGGTTATGTCTGTGGGTTATAGTGCGTAACACTCTTTACCAGTGCAGATGGTTATGTCTGTGGGTTATAGTGCGTAACACTCTTTACCAGTGCAGATGGTTATGTCTGTGGGTTATAGTGCGTAACACTCTTTACCAGTGCAGATGGTTATGTCTGTGGGTTATAGTGCGTAACACTCTTTACCAGTGCAGATGGTTATGTCTGTGGGTTATAGTGCGTAACACTCTTTACCAGTGCAGATGGTTATGTCTGTGGGTTATAGTGCGTAACACTCTTTACCAGTGCAGATGGTTATGTCTGTGGGTTATAGTGCTTCACACTCTTTACCAGTGCAGATGGTTATGTCTGTGGGTTATAGTGCGTAACACTCTTTACCAGTGCAGATGGTTATGTCTGTGGGTTATAGTGCTTAACACTCTTTACCAGTGCAGATGGTTATGTCTGTGGGTTATAGTGCGTAACACTCTTTACCAGTGCAGATGGTTATGTCTGTGGGTTATAGTGCGTAACACTCTTTACCAGTGCAGATGGTTATGTCTGTGGGTTATAGTGCTTCACACTCTTTACCAGTGCAGATGGTTATGTCTGTGGGTTATAGTGCTTCACACTCTTTACCAGTGCAGATGGTTATGTCTGTGGGTTATAGTGCGTAACACTCTTTACCAGTGCAGATGGTTATGTCTGTGGGTTATAGTGCGTCACACTCTTTACCAGTGCAGATGGTTATGTCTGTGGGTTATAGTGCGTAACACTCTTTACCAGTGCAGATGGTTATGTCTGTGGGTTATAGTGCGTAACACTCTTTACCAGTGCAGATGGTTATGTCTGTGGGTTATAGTGCTTCACACTCTTTACCAGTGCAGATGGTTATGTCTGTGGGTTATAGTGCGTAACACTCTTTACCAGTGCAGATGGTTATGTCTGTGGGTTAAAGTGCGTAACACTCTTTACCAGTGCAGATGGTTATGTCTGTGGGTTATAGTGCGTAACACTCTTTACCAGTGCAGATGGTTATGTCTGTGGGTTATAGTGCGTAACACTCTTTACCAGTGCAGATGGTTATGTCTGTGGGTTATAGTGCGTAACACTCTTTACCAGTGCAGATGGTTATGTCTGTGGGTTATAGTGCGTAACACTCTTTACCAGTGCAGATGGTTATGTCTGTGGGTCAAAGTGCTTCAGACTCTTTACCAGTGCAGATGGTTATGTCTGTGGGTTATAGTGCGTAACACTCTTTACCAGTGCAGATGGTTATGGGTTTTTATGTGAGATTCAAACGCGAAAGTTGGGGAACCAGAACAAGTCAGCTCACACCAGTGAGGACCACTAAAGGGGAGAAAAACAATAAAAGAAAAGAAAGAAAGAACAGGAAACTAATTCCCTGTGGCTAAAGAGCCAAAACAAAATCAACCCACTAAAATAGGGTGAACTTGATAGTGAGTGCAATACCAACTAAATTTCCCGAGCTCAATACTGGAGCTAGAACGGGAAATCTAGCAAAGAAAAGAACACCTTCGGCTACATAAACTCAGAGCCGGAAAAGTGAAAAAACCAAAACAAAAGAACAAGGAAAAACAGCAACGGACAAAATAAATAGGAAAAAATCTTACCTGAAAATAACTAAATAGCAAGTCCCTCGCGAACATAAACAGCGTTTAATATCACAAGTTCGCAAGTACCTGGCTATTCCTGGCTCGATGCAATGTTGTTGACAAACAAGCTCCGGGGAAACAGAAGTGAGGAACTTAAATACCCTGCAGGTAGAAGCACAGGTGAAAACAATAATGAGGGAAAGCAAACCCCAGAAGGGAACGTGGAAAACTCTGATTGATTCACAATCGAGAAACCAGGATGAGAACCGCAGAAGAAAAGAAAAGAAAAAGCCACGAACCATGACACAGATGATTATGTCTGTGGGTTATATTTGGGTTAGTGAAGGATAAGGGAACTTTGTCTCCAATGGGAAGAGTTGTTTTTGATATCTGGAGATTTTCCTTCCAGGAAACAAGTTTGTCTGTTTTCATGTGGGCTGTAGAGTTCTGATCTGGAAGCACCATGTGTATGATTGCACACACGCACGCATGCACAGGCACACAATAGTACCCTTGGTAAAGCTCTGTGCAGATGGCATCCCATAGCACTGAATAATCATCTCATCATTAATTTTCGCTGTTCTTCATGCGATGATGAGAAGTGCAGAAGCACACTGGCACTGGAGTCTCATCGCTCTGAATAAATAAGTAAAGTAGTCATGCAAGCCTATTTATTACCTTCATAAACGAAGCATTTCCTGAATTTCCTGAACTCCTTTGTTCATATTCTGTTAAGTATTTGGCTACAGTATCATGGATGGATGTTAACAAGGTTTTGACTCAGACTATCATGGATAGATGTTAACAAGGTTTTGACTCAGACTATCATGGATAGAGCTTAGTGGTGCTTGTTTGTTTGATGAAGTGAAACGCACTTATTTCAGCTGCAGTCTGTCAGTCTGTCTTTCATGATTAATAGCCAAACTAAACTGAAGCAGGATTACTGAGTTAGCTGGATAACTGGGGTCTGTATCATGAAGCAGGATTACTGAGTTAGCTGAATAACTGGGGTCTGTATCATGAAGCAGGATTACTGAGTTAGCTGAATAACTGGGGTCTGTATCATGAAGCAGGATTACTGAGTTAGCTGGATAACTGGGGTCTGTATCATAAAGCAGGATTACTGAGTTAGCTGGATAACTGGGATCTGTATCATGAAGCAGGATTACTGAGTTAGCTGGATAACTGGGGCATGTATCATGAAGCAGGGTTACTGAGTTAGCTGGATAACTGCACTGAGTAAAACCCAAAGCAGGATTACTGAGTTAGCTGGATAACTGCACTGAGTAAAACTTGGAACAGCTCTTTTTACTATGTTCCAGATGTGGGCCGGTTCCGGGTTTTACTCGTGCAGTTATCCAGCTAATTTAGTAATCCTGCTTCGTAGTATACCCCCCTGGACAGAGAGCATTGTCTCACCCATTGTCTGGGTTCAGACGGGCATTTCAGCTGTTATTATTATAACTGAGCTGTTTATATAAGTTTGATGTTGTTTAAATTTCTATTATAAGTCAGCTCCCATACCTAGGCTTCGTACATATCCTCCATTAATACAACTGGAACTTACACAATGATCAGATTGGCAGAGGCTAATCAAGCAATGGACGTCACATAAAGGTGACTACTGCAACTTCCTGCTCGCAAGCCTACCAGCCTGCACCATTGTGCCACTTCAACTAATCCAGAATAATTATTTCCTTTGCTTTTTCTGGGCCATTTTGACTAGGTCTGGACCTTTAAATGGAAGTGACAGCCTCCATACAAGGCAATTTATGGGTGTGGATTTATGCTAATCACAAAATAACGTGGACGTGCATCGTACGTGAATGCGAAAAAATGTACCCTTTCCACACGGTTTGATGAATCAGGCGTACATTTTTTGTACCAACTCCCTTCGGACATAAATGTACACGTATATTTAAGAACGCTTCATGAATGAGGCCCATTGTATGTCACTTTGGATAAAAGCGTCTGCTAAATGATGTAATGTCTGCCCACAGTAATGTTAAAGGTACTTGTCGTCTTATGGGAACAAAAAGCAATTCAAGCAATACACCTCACAAAAACATTACCCGTAGACTTATGGGAGCAGGACCAGGTTACTGTGATGCACCGTTACCCTGAAGAGTGTGTGGAGCAGTGGGGCAGTGGTACCGCCCCTGAACCATTACCCTGAAGAGCGTGTGGGGCAGTGGTAACGCCCCTGAACCGTTACTCTGAAAAGCGTGTGGGGCGGTTGTGCCGCCCCTGAACCGTTACCCTGAAGAGCGTGAAGAGCATGTGGGGCAGTGATACCGCCCTTTAAGAGCATGTGGGGCAGTGATACCGCTCTTTAAGAGTGTGTGGGGCAGTGGTACCGCTCTTTAAGAAGGTGTGGGGCAGTGATACCGCTCTTTAAGAGCTTGTGGGGCAGTGGTACCGCTCTTTAAGAACGTGTGGGGCAGTGATACCGCTCTTTAAGAACGTGTGGGGCAGTGATACTGCTCTTTAAGAGTGTGTGGGGCAGTGGTACCGCTCTTTAAGAACGTGTGGGGCAGTGATACCGCTCTTTAAGAGCTTGTGGGGCAGTGATACTGCTCTTTAAGAGCATGTGGGGCAGTGATACCGCTCTTTAAGAGCATGTGGGGCAGTGGTAGCGTGTGGGGCAGTGATACCGCTCTTTAAGAGCATGTGGGGCAGTGGTACCACTCTCTAAGAGCGTGTGGGGCAGTGGTATCGTGCCTTATGCTCTGCAGAGCCAAAGGGAGTACGGGCTTTCCACTTCCAATCATTGTTCATTTAATTGAGGGCTCTGGTGGCTGTGTAATAAATATAGACCTAATTACAGCCTCTCTGTGGGTAATGGGTATGAGTGAAGTCAGAGCAGAACCCACACTCCTACTGTGCAGCATTGAGAACAACCTGTATGTGCGCCTGAACACTCCTGTGTGTGTGCCTGAACACTCCTGTGTGTGTGCCTGTACACTCCTGTGTGTGCCTGTACACTCCTTTGTGTGTGCCTGAACACTCCTGCCTGGTTCAGTGAGTGTACACACCTGCCTGGTTAAGTGAGTGTACACACCTGCCTGGTTAAGTGAGTGTACACACCTGCCTGGTTAAGTGAGTGTACACACCTGCCTGGTTCAGTGAGTGTACACACCTGCCTGGTTCAGTGAGTGTACACACCTGCCTGGTTCAGTGAGTGTACACACCTGCCTGGTTAAGTGAGTGTACACACCTGCCTGGTTAAGTGAGTGTACACACCTGCCTGGTTCAGTGAGTGTACACACCTGCCTGGTTCAGTGAGTGTTTTCTGGGTCGTTATTATTTGGGTCTAAGCCGGGAGTTTTATTCCCGTTTTGTTATTTTTTCTGCTCCGTTCACGGACATCCCTTCTCCCCTCACGGTCACGTCTGGTCCTCCGATCCCGACCCGTCTGGTCCCTTCTCCCCTCACGGTCACGTCTGGTCCTCCGATCCCGACCCGTCTGGTCCCTTCTCCCCTCACGGTCACGTCTGGTCCTCCGATCCCGACCCCCTCACACGTTTTGCTATTTTGAAGCAGCTGAAAGCGTTTGTGCTGAAACCAACACAAAATAGTCATGTTGCAGTTGTTTTGTTGTTATATTAAGATGTGCGCCTATATGGGATAACACCTACCAGCCAATAAAGGGTAAAACAGGAGGTCACGGCTAACTTTGGATTTTCTGTGGTTCTGCCAGTAGGTGAACTGTAAGAGAGTCCACTCCGTCAACATCCAGGCGATGTGTGAGGCATGCGTGTTTTAAAACAGGTGACCTGGCCAAATATGGTAATGAATTGGCGCATGAGTTTGGTAATTCATAATGATGTGTATGCGCTTCCTAACGTCCAATAAAGTCTGATTTAACACCCTGCGAACACATTTACTCTCTGATCAGTGCTTTACATTTAACACCCTGCGAACACATTTACTCTCAGATCAGTGCTTTACGTTTAACACCCTGCGAACACATTTACTCTCAGATCAGTGCTTTACATTTAACACCCTGCGAACACATTTACTCTCAGATCAGTGCTTTACGTTTAACACCCTGCGAACACATTTACTCTCAGATCAGTGCTTTACATTTAACACCCTGCGAACACATTTACTCTCAGATCAGTGCTTTACGTTTAACACCCTGCGAACACATATACTCTCAGATCAGTGCTTTACGTTTAACACCCTTCGAACACATTTACTCTCAGATCAGTGCTTTACGTTTAACACCCTGCAAACACATTTACTCTCAGATCAGTGCTTTACATGTAACACCCTGCGAACACATATACTCTCAGATCAGTGCTTTATGTTTAACACCCTGCGAACACATTTACTCTCAGATCAGTGCTTTACATTTAACACCCTGCGAACACATATACTCTTAGATCAGTGCTTTACGTTTAACACCCTGCGAACACATTTACTCTCAGATCAGTGCTTTACATTTAACACCCTGCGAACACATATACTCTTAGATCAGTGCTTTACGTTTAACACCCTGCGAACACATTTACTGTCAGATCAGTGCTTTACGTTTAACACCCTGCGAACACATTTACTCTCAGATCAGTGCTTTACATTTAACACCCTGCGAACACATTTACTCTCAGATCAGTGCTTTACGTTTAACACCCTGCGAACACATTTACTCTCAGATCAGTGCTTTACGTTTAACACCCTGCGAACACATTTACTCTCAGATCAGTGCTTTACGTTTAACACCCTGCGAACACATTTACTCTCAGATCAGTGCTTTACATTTAACACCCTGCGAACACATTTACTCTCAGATCAGTGTTTTACGTTTAACACCCTGCGAACACATTTACTCTCAGATCAGTGCTTTAAGTTTAACACCCTGCGAACACATTTACTCTCAGATCAGTGCTTTACGTTTAACACCCTGCGAACACATTTACTCTCAGATCAGTGCTTTACATTTAACACCCTGCGAACACATTTACTCTCAGATCAGTGCTTTACGTTTAACACCCTGCGAACACATATACTCTCAGATCAGTGCTTTACGTTTAACACCCTGCGAACACATTTACTCTCAGATCAGTGCTTTACGTTTAACACCCTGCAAACACATTTACTCTCAGATCAGTGCTTTACATGTAACACCCTGCGAACACATATACTCTCAGATCAGTGCTTTATGTTTAACACCCTGCGAACACATTTACTCTCAGATCAGTGCTTTACATTTAACACCCTGCGAACACATATACTCTCAGATCAGTGCTTTACGTTTAACACCCTGCGAACACATTTACTCTCAGATCAGTGCTTTACATTTAACACCCTGCGAACACATATACTCTTAGATCAGTGCTTTACGTTTAACACCCTGCGAACACATTTACTGTCAGATCAGTGCTTTACGTTTAACACCCTGCGAACACATTTACTCTCAGATCAGTGCTTTACGTTTAACACCCTGCGAACACATTTACTCTCAGATCAGTGCTTTACGTTTAACACCCTGCGAACACATTTACTCTCAGATCAGTGCTTTACGTTTAACACCCTGCGAACACATTTACTCTCAGATCAGTGCTTTACGTTTAACACCCTTCGAACACATTTACTCTCAGATCAGTGCTTTACGTTTAACACCCTGCGAACACATTTACTCTCAGATCAGTGCTTTACATTTAACACCCTGCGAACACATTTACTCTCAGATCAGTGTTTTACGTTTAACACCCTGCGAACACATTTACTCTCAGATCAGTGCTTTACGTTTAACACCCTGCGAACACATTTACTCTCAGATCAGTGCTTTACGTTTAACACCCTGCGAACACATTTACTCTCAGATCAGTGCTTTACGTTTAACACCCTGCGAACACATTTACTCTCAGATCAGTGCTTTACGTTTAACACCCTGCGAACACATTTACTCTCAGATCAGTGCTTTACGTTTAACACCCTGCGAACACATTTACTCTCAGATCAGTGCTTTACATTTAACACCCTGCGAACACATTTACTCTCAGATCAGTGCTTTACGTTTAACACCCTGCGAACACATTTACTCTCAGATCAGTGCTTTACATTTAACACCCTGCGAACACATTTACTCTCAGATCAGTGCTTTACGTTTAACACCCTGCGAACACATTTACTCTCAGATCAGTGCTTTACGTTTAACACCCTGCGAACACATTTACTCTCAGATCAGTGCTTTACGTTTAACACCCTGCGAACACATTTACTCTCAGATCAGTGCTTTACATTTAACACCCTGCGAACACATTTACTCTCAGATCAGTGCTTTACGTTTAACACCCTGCGAACACATTTACTCTCAGATCAGTGCTTTACGTTTAACACCCTGCGAACACATTTACTCTCAGATCAGTGCTTTACGTTTAACACCCTGCGAACACATTTACTCTCAGATCAGTGCTTTACGTTTAACACCCTGCGAACACATTTACTCTCAGATCAGTGCTTTACATTTAACACCCTGCGAACACATTTACTCTCAGATCAGTGCTTTACATTTAACACCCTGCGAACACATTTACTCTCAGATCAGTGCTTTATGTTTCAGTTTGATGAGCTTTCGTATGCACGTTGGTACGTTCAAATATAAGCTAAATTTTACGACCATATTAATATTAATATGAATAAAACAGCATTAACTGCATGTGCCGATGCCCATTATCTGTACATCATCAGTATCACCGGTGAGAAGGACCAGCAGGCAGAAGAGCTGCACGTTCATTCACATTAATGCATTTTTACAAATGTTTTTCAAACACAGTCCTGGGGATTCACTTGTTACTCCACAACGGAACAAAATGGCTTTAAGAGAACGAAAAGTCTAATTAAGAAAAATAAACATTTTCAAAAATGAGAAACTAAAACAAATTTGCAGCACCATAATTCATTGGACAGTGGCAAATCTTTTGTTATTTTGGTTCTGTACTCTCGCACTTTGAGTTTGAAAGGATACAATGAGGTTGAAGTGCAGACTTTAATTTCATATCGGATGAACCGTTTAGAAATTATAGAACCTTTTGTACAAAGTTCCCCCCATTTTCGGGCATCAAAATATATTGGACAGTTTAACATAATGTAGAATAAAGTAATCAATTGCTTGCTAAGTATCGCTTGCAAGAGTACCAGAAAATAAGATATCAAGAATCTTTTGATAGTGTTGGGTCACAGACATCAGGAAATCATGGCATGCAAAGGATATGCAACCAAATATAAAACATTATGACTTTATTCTAAATGATGTTAAAATGTCCAATATTTTTTGATGCCCGAACATGAGGGTGGGGGGGGGGGATGGGGACTATGTTCTATCATTTCTAAAGGGTTCATGTATTCCATACTGTTCCAGCATAATTTACAGCTAAATCTAGTCCCACCCCCAATTCCTTCAAAGTGCTCGAGTACAGAACTAAAATAACAAAAAATGTGTCACTGTCCAATGAATTATGCTGTCTTAATGCTGCTTACTGTAGATCCACATAAAACGCACTTTAAAAAAAAATTAAGTATTTAAAATGTTTTGTTCATCTTCCGTCTGGTTGTTGACTCATTGTACTGTATTGTGTCGTATGAAAATGGTGCCCAAAGTGTTCTTTTATGAAGCCGCTGTTGATTATGTGCTTTCTGGAGGTTAATGCCACAGATCAAACAGCCGGAATGATCTACTTGTCTGCTGCATTTGATTTGACTGTATTGATAGTCCAATTAAGCCATCTTTTACCATTTACCATTTACCATTTACCATTTACCATCTTCCAAAAGAGGAGGGGGATCCTTTGTTACTATAACAACAACATAGCCACAGTGCACACTGTGGAGTAGACAGGTGGCACTGCTAATCCCGGTCTCACATGCTTAAATATTACTGTTATTTCACATGCTGCTCCCTTGGAAGCATTGCCATTTCTCTGCTTTCACCTAAATGTGGATAAGATGTGATTTCTGATTGAAAATGCTGGCTTATTTTTCATGTCCATCAGCGATGAGATGCTGGTGGAGACTGCATTAACCATTCTTTAACCCAGTAGTAATGCCTTCTTTTATATAATTCACAAGGTTTTGTGCCCTTGAAAAGATTCACAGTATGGGGTATATCTGTTGTTTTTGTATAAGTTCACCATAGCAACTAGAGAAGTGGAGCGCACTTGTTCTCACAAGCCTGGACTGGCCTTGATCAAATGCAGGCTGCAGACTTTTATTGAAAGGAGTCAGGGGTAGCGTACGGAACGAAGGACCAAGCGTGACAATAGGGGTTCTTAAAGTGTTCTTCAAGTGTTCTTACCGAACACCACAAGGCAGGGGGAAACCCGCAAACAGGGAATTAATACAATCAGAGAAAATAATAAACTCTCTCTACCACGAGAGATTCTGCTGCCAAACTCAAAGCGACCCGTATTGGGCAAAAAACTCTAACCCGAGAGATTAAGAGAAATACAAACAAAGAAAGTCCTATAGCTCACAACGAGGGAGCCGAAAAACACAAACAAGAAGAAAAGAAGACGGCGAAGACAATCTGTCTAGGACAGGGAGACAGAGGTTAAGCAAAGGGACAGACAAAGGGTGGAGGATAACCCATGCTAAGTTTCTAATAAACTCTTAAACACCTGCAACAAGTCCCGTGTAACGACAACACGTTGACGTGATACGGTCGTCACAAACTATCAGTCCTATACCGTGAATTACCGGCTTTCCTTGTCAAATAAATGCCAATATGGAAGCTTCAAACAAAGGCGACGCGAGGTTTAAAATAATTAAAGGAAATACGGAACAGGTGAACACACTGAGCAGAAAGAAAAACCAAAAACACGAAACGGACAATGAAAACAACAGGAAGAGACGCTACAAGAGCGCTCCCCAGGGAAGTGGCCAACGAGAAAAGAGCAGGCTGAGAACCATGACAAATGGGAAGTAGTCTGATTCAGAATTAGATCACTCTTCTCTTCAATCTGAACAGAGTGCAATTTGAGTGTCTGTATAAAAATGTATTCCCAGAATTTTTCAATATTGTTTATCATGAACAACATTTGAAATTTTTTGCAGTTATTACAGTAAATTTGTCTGTTTTAAGGACACCGCAACATGGATCGCTGAGCGCAGACTAGATTTGTGTAATGTTGATGCCGTAAACATTTTATGATCATTTATGTGCATGAGAGAGAGAGAGAGTGTAAACCAGTGGACTCTTACAGTTGGCAACTTTCTCATCTCTTTATTCCATGTCCCAGAGAGAGCTGCTCGCTTTTGCTTTGTATGCAAGCACTGGGTACAGTACACCAGCGAATTAGTTGTCAAAGATATACATCGTTTATGGGGAATTATTAGTCTTCCTTTGGGAAATGACATCATTATTGTTCAAATTTTTAGTGTGCCTTTTGGAAGGGCCCTGTGGTCTGGTATCTGTTAAGGCACTGTTCTAGTGCATGGATGGGTCCTATGGTCTGGTATCTGCTAAGGCACTGTTCTAGTGCATGGATGGGCTCTATGGTCTGGTATCTGTTAAGGCACAGTTCTAGTGCATGGATGGGCTCTATGGTCTGGTATCTGTTCAGGCACTGTTCTAGTGCATGGATGGGCTCTATGGTCTGGTATCTGCTAAGGCACTGTTCTAGTGCATGGATGGGCTCTATGGTCTGGTATCTGTTAAGGCACAGTTCTAGTGCATGGATCGGCTCTATAGTCTGGTATCTGTTAAGGCACTGTTCTAGTGCAGGGATGGGCTCTATGGTCTGGTATCTGTTAAGGCACTGTTTATCTGTTAAGGCACTGTTCTAGTGCATGGATGGGCCCCACAGTCTGGTATCTGTTAAGGCACTGTTCTAGTGCAGGGGTTCCCAAACTTTTCCATGCCAAGGACCCCCAAATAGTTGTAGCCTCTGGCTGGGGCCCCCCTATTGCGAAATGGCTTCTTTTTAAAAAAACTTTTAAATTACACTGGCAAATAAAAAAAAATCTAACATACAGCTTCTTAATACACAACACAATACTTTTGACCCTATTTTGATTCCATAATCGGGCCGTTAGCAGCTCAACGTAACGCTTTAACTGACAGGCAGACGGTTAGTTTTTGGCTGCGATTGAAAGAAGGGCATGGCAAAGACCTAATTTCGCTATGAAAGGATTTATAACTATTTATATCTTATTTTAAACCGGCACAGTAATCTTATGAATTGAATTGAAATAAATTTTTTAAATAAATGAAAATTTTTTTTTTTTTTTTTTTTTTTTTTGCATTTTCCATTTTCCTCTCCCTTCCAATTGGCCCCCCTGGCGCCCCCTGGCGGCCCCCCGTTGGGCCGCGGCCCCCACTTTGAAAACCCCTGTTCTAGTGCATGGATGGGCTCTATGGTCTGGTATCTGTTAAGGGACTGTTTATCTTCTCACAGGCTCAAACATTGGTACACCCTTGTATACAAGGCCATCATTGGTAAAACACCTGCTTATTTGACTTTGCTTCTAACATACCAGGAAAGTAGATATAAACTTCGTTTTCAATCTCTTCTACAATTCTCAGTACCAAAGGTCCGGACTAAACAAACCAAAAATTAATTTTTGCTCCCTGGTCATGAAATTCTCTTGTAGACAGTTCGAAATTGCAGGTTTTTGTCATGCTCTCAGATATTTTTAGGATTGTTTTAACGCACTTGTTACTAGTTCGGAAATGCACTATGTACGTCGCTCTGGATAAGAGCGTCTGCTAAATGTCTATAATGTAATGTAAAATCTTAAATCTATGATATCTGATTATATTCCAAATCAATGTGTTTGTTTTGCAAACTAACATAAGTTCAGTCGCTCTGTGTTGGAAAACCTCTTGGTGTAATGGTAAAATAAATGGTAAATGGACTTAGCGCTTTTATCCAAAGCGCTTTACAATGGCCTCTCACTCACCCGTTCACACACACATTCACACACCAATGGCAGCAGCTGCCATGCAAGGTACTAGCCTGCTCATTGGGAGCAATTTGGGGTTCAGTGTCTTGCCCAAGGACACTTCGACATGTGGAGAGGAGGAGCCGGGACAGGAGGTGCCGGGGATCGAACCGCCAACCCTGCGATCAGCGGACGACTCGCTCTACCTCCTGAGCTACAGTAATGGGTTTCTTAACGGTTCAGAGATTCAAACGCGAAGGTGGGGGGATCAGAACAAGTCAGCTCACAATAGTGAGGACCAATAATAGGAAGAGAAAAATAATTAAGGAATAAAGAAAAGATAGGAAAAGTAATTCCTGAAGGTTAACAGCCACAAATGAAAATCAACCCACAAAAACGGGCAAACTGGAAAACTAGTGAATTCCCAACTAAATCTCCCTAGCTCAAGTAATGAGCAGAACGGGAAACTTAGCAAACAAAAAAACACCTTCGGCTACCTTAGCTTAGAGCCGGAAGAGTGTAAAACCAAAACGAAAGTACAAAGAAAAACTGTCTCCTAGAGAACAGCAATGTACAAAATACACTGCTCAAAGAAATGAAGGGAACACTTAATCAACACAGTATAACACCAAATCAATTAAACTTCTGGGATATCGATCTGTCCAGTTAGGAAGTGTAAACGATTGTGGATCAATTTCACCTGCTTTGGTGCAAATGAAAGTGACAACAGATGGACAGGAGAGGCAACAGCAAGACAACCCCCAAAAAGTAAATGGTTTTGCAGGTGGCGGCCACAGACCATTTCTTTCTCCTTATCCTTCCTGACTGATTTTTCTCTAGTTTTGCATTTTGCTAGTGCCCTTGTCACTACTGGTAGCATGAGACGGTACCTGCAGCCCATTCAGGTTGCACAGGTAGTCCAGCTCCTCCAGGATGGCACATCCATACGTGCCATCGCAAGAAGGTTTGCTGTGTCTCCCAGCACAGTCTCAAGAGCGTGGAGGAGATACCAGGAGACGGGCCATTACACGAGGAGAGCTGGACAGGGCCGTAGAAGGGCAACAACCCAGCGGCAGGACCGGTATCTGCTCCTTTGTGTGAGGAGGAACAGGAGGAGCACTGCCAGAGCCCTACAAAATGACCTCCAGCGGGCTACTCGTGTGCATGTTTCTGACCAAACTGACTCCATGAGGGTGGCATGAGGGCCCGACGTCCTGTAGTGGGACCTGTGCTCACAGCCGAGCACCGTGCAGTTTGATTGCCATTTGCCAGAGAACACCAGAATTGGCAGGTTCGCCATTGGCGCCCCGTTCTCTTCACAGATGAGAGCAGGTTCACACTGAGCACATGTGACAGACGTGAAAGAGTCTGGAGACGCCGTGGCGAATGTTATGCTGCCTGCAACATCATCCAGCATAACCGGTTTGGTTTAATTGACTTGGTGTTATACTGTGATGATTAAGTGTTCCCTTCATTTTTTTGAGTGTAGATAGCGCAGAACGCTACCAGGAGGAAAACAATCCTATACCCGATTAAGTAGCTAATAGCAAGTCCCCCCTGAACATAAACTGAGTTTAATATCAGGAGGTCGCTAGTTCCTGGCTATACCTGGCTCTAATGCAATGTCGTGAGACAAACAAGCACCGGAGAAGCGGACGTGAGGAACTTAAATACCCTGCAGGTATTGATTCACAATCGTGAAAACCAGAACGAGAACCGCAAAAGAAAAGAAAACAACAGCCACGAACCACTACACTTGGGCTGGTTTCGTGGGTGGGGGTCTGTTCTGGTCCTGGACTGAATTCTGCTCTGAATGGAGTTTCGTTGTTTGGGGTGCGGTTGTCGGTTCAGGTCTGGACTTAGTTCCTGCTCTGATTCTGACTATTTTTAATGTGCATATGTATATTTGTATGTATATTTGTATGTAATTTTGTATGCATATTTGTATGGATATTTGTATATGTATTTTGTATGTATTTTGTATGTATTTTGTATAATATTTCTGCTGACACTGCTATTTATTGCCGCTGACACTGCTATTTATTGGACCAGGTCTCTCTTGATAAAAATATTGTATCTCAAAGGTTTAAAAAAATAAAAATAAAAATAGGTAGAAAAGAAAGCATCAGTACTACTGGCTCAGAGAGCCAGGTTTGTTTATGCGATGTGTGCTATGTTGCTTCAACAGCCACAGTAATAGAGAAACCAATCCATTCTTAGCTGATATTAAAAAATAACTTGAGGTTTTATGAGATTAATGAATTTAATATTCAATCATCAATGTCAGAAAATAATTAGGAATGACAAAATGGAGCTTGACGACAATAATACATTCTAATGGTGTGCCAGGTCATTGTATTTCAAAGTGCGAATGTCAATGGAAAAACATATTGTTTCCAGAAAAAGAAGTCATTACTGGGTGTATTTTTAACTTGCGCTTCAGAAAATTAATATCCTGAAATATTGGGTGTCAAAATAAATTTTGTAAAATACTATTTATATGTCTTTATTTTTAGACATTAATTTAGAAAGAAGCTCATGAATTTGTGATGACACAGCATGAGGAATGAAAACTGAAAATAACACAGTTATGAAATATGGACTTAATCATCCTATTATGTTTAAATTTTATGGGACCTTTTATGTTTGGGGTCAAAATTGACCCCAACAGTTTAAACTGACACGAAATTATTGTAATATAAATATTTTGACACTTCTTAGTGTTTCCCAAGCCTTTTTATCTAAAAATCAGTGAAAAACATATTTACACATATAAACAAATTTTTTATCTTTTATACAGCTACAGAGCCTGGGGTCAAAATGACACCATGCAACACCTTTCTATACAACTGAATTCAGCTCTTTCTGTGTTTCGGTTGTCGATTCAGGTCTGGACTTAGTCCCTGTTAATTGGGGACATAACAGCATTATCATTATGTTTATTACATGTTTATTATTTAATCCCACCGAATTAGGAAAAGATAATACAAGATGAAAAAATAAGGTTAATTGGTTGTGAAGAGTCAATCATAATAGGAGGGTTAACAGTGTGAGAAATACATACAGTCAAGAGCTGTATGTGTTACCGGTCTTCTAAAGGGATTTAATCATTCATCTTTATTCTCAAACTGCAATTGCAAATATTACAAGGGATGTGAAACATATTGAATATCAAACATATTAAAAACAACAATAGCAGTTAGCCAGTTATAACCTTGAATATAATAGGAAAAACAGATTAAATAGTTACGTAAGGTTAAACAAAAGGGGCATTGCATTTAAAGACAACACAGAGTCAGAGGCCTTCATATAATCTGGCAGATTATTCCATAAAACTGAAACATTAGCTGCTAATGCCGTATCTTTTCTTCTTTTTGAATTTGTGGCTGATACAGTGAGATCTTTAGTGGGGCCCAGATCAAGCCATAAAGTGAGCCATAAACTAAATACATTGTTAAAATAAATCGGAAGTCAGGAGTAAGGTCAGGATGGGTGCTAGAGGACATATTTAATTTGATTCGGTGAAGCCAAGCAGCTGAATTTTGACCTCACTGCAGACGGGATAAGATATTTTGGCTCAGACATTAATACAGAGATTTCAATAATCAGGCTGAGACGAAAAGAAAAACACGTTTGACCTTCTCAGTATCAACCATAGACAGTAAAGGCTTAATCTTAGATATATTTATCATATGGTTGCAAGCCTGGGCTAACTTTCTGTATGCTGCTGAAATCTCTGGGCTAGGTAAAAATAACCTGGGGGCAGGCTTCCCATTTTCCACCTCCGAGGCCAGATTAGATTTGGTTTGCTTAGTCTTGCATTTATGGCTGATAATGAAAACCTCAGTCTTATCTGTTTTCACTTACAGAACATTTTAGTGATATCCGACATTTTATAAACACAATGCACAAACAATGCATGAAGGAGCGTGAAACATTTATTTATAAAATGAGGGGATTGCAACATTAATCATTTCTTATCAAATAATGCAATAATATGTCCAAAACAAAATTCCTTTACAGAATAAAGAAACAAAAATGTAAAGTAAATACACACGACCAGATCCTCATAAATATAAAGTCCCTCATTATCTTCGACTGCAGCGGCTTTTGGTAGTAAATCGGTTCCTACACAAAAAAGTAAAAAATGTTGTTCATTTGTTAACCCATCTTTTTATTTATACGTAACTCTACATTTTTGCATACTTGATCATCAACAAATGCTATAGAAATTAAACAGTCAAACATGGAACTTCTCAAATCGGCACATAAAACATCTGAAAAAGTAATTCTATGCAGTTGATGGTTCCACACAACACACAATACAATACCACAACACACAATACAATACCGCAACACACAATACAATACCGCAACACGCAATACAATACCGCAACACGCAATACAATACCACAACACGCAATACAATACCACAACACGCAATACAATACCACAACACGCAATACAATACCGCAACACACAATACAATACCACAACACACAATACAATACCGCAACACACAATACAATACCGCAACACGCAATACAATACCGCAACACGCAATACAATACCGCAACACGCAATACAATACCGCAACACGCAATACAATACCGCAACACGCAATACAATACCGCAACACGCAATACAATACCGCAACACGCAATACAATACCGCAACACGCAATACAATACCACAACACGCAATACAATACCACAACACGCAATACAATACCACAACACGCAATACAATACCACAACACGCAATACAATACCACAACACGCAATACAATACCACAACACGCAATACAATACCACAACACGCAATACAATACCACAACACGCAATACAATACCACAACACACAATACAATACCACAACACACAATACAATACCACAACACACAATACCACGGCGTTCTGCGTCATTGACTGGTTGAAGAACTGCCCTGCCATATATCAACACTGCGTAGTGTGGCTGCCCTACCATATATCAACACTGCAAAGTGTGGCTGCCCTACCATATATCAACACTGCAGAGTGTGGCTGCCCTGCCATATATCAACACTGCAGAGTGTGGCTGCCCTGCCATATATCAACACTGCAGAGTGTGGCTGCCCTGCCATATATCAACACTGCAGAGTGTTGCTGCCCTGCCATATATCAACACTGCAGAGTGTGGCTGCCCTGCCATATATCAACACTGCAGAGTGTGGCTGCCCTGCCATATATCAACACTGCAGAGTGTGGCTGCCCTGCCATATATCAACACTGCAGAGTGTGGCTGCCCTGCCATATATCAACACTGCAGAGTGTGGCTGCCCTGCCATATATCAACACTGCGGAGTGTGGCTGCCCTGCCATATATCAACACTGCAGAGTGTGGCTGCCCTGCCATATATCAACACTGCGGAGTGTGGCTGCCCTGCCATATATCAACACTGCGGAGTGTGGCTGCCCTGCCATATATCAACACTGCAGAGTGTGGCTGCCCTGCCATATATCAACACTGTGGAGTGTGGCTGCCCTGCCATATATCAACACTGTGGAGTGTGGCTGCCCTACCATATATCAACACTGCAGAGTGTGGCTGCCCTGCCATATATCAACACTGCGGAGTGTGGCTGCCCTGTCATATATCAACACTGCAGAGTGTGGCTGCCCTGCCATATATCAACACTGCAGAGTGTGGCTGCCCTACCATATATCAACACTGCGGAGTGTGGCTGCCCTGCCATATATCAACACTGCGGAGTGTGGCTGCCCTACCATATATCAACACTGCGGAGTGTGGCTGCCCTACCATATATCAACACTGCAGAGTGTGGCTGCCCTACCATATATCAACACTGCGTAGTGTGGCTGCCCTGCCATATATCAACACTGCAGAGTGTGGCTGCCCTACCATATATCAACACTGCGTAGTGTGGCTGCCCTGCCATATATCAACACTGCAGAGTGTGGCTGCCCTACCATATATCAACACTGCAGAGTGTAGCTGCCCTGCCATATATCAACACTGCAGAGTGTGGCTGCCCTGCCATATATCAACACTGCGGAGTGTGGCTGCCCTGCCATATATCAACACTGCAGAGTGTGGCTGCCCTGCCATATATCAACACTGCAGAGTGTGGCTGCCCTACCATATATCAACACTGCGTAGTGTGGCTGCCCTGCCATATATCAACACTGCAGAGTGTGGCTGCCCTACCATATATCAACACTGCAGAGTGTAGCTGCCCTGCCATATATCAACACTGCAGAGTGCGGCTGCCCTACCATATATCAACACTGCGGAGTGTGGCTGCCCTGCCATATATCAACACTGCAGAGTGTAGCTGCCCTGCCATATATCAACACTGCAGAGTGTGGCTGCCCTGCCATATATCAACACTGCGGAGTGTGGCTGCCCTACCATATATCAACACTGCGTAGTGTGGCTGCCCTGCCATATATCAACACTGCAGAGTGTGGCTGCCCTACCATATATCAACACTGCAGAGTGTAGCTGCCCTGCCATATATCAACACTGCAGAGTGTGGCTGCCCTGCCATATATCAACACTGCAGAGTGTAGCTGCCCTGCCATATATCAACACTGCAGAGTGTGGCTGCCCTGCCATATATCAACACTGCGGAGTGTAGCTGCCCCGCCCGGCTGTGGCACTGAATCCCCTGCTTTCTCTTTCAATGGTTCTTATTTGATAGAAACACAAGAGTTCCTTTTAGTTCCACTTCACAAAGTTTTCTATTTTCCGGTGTGAACAAGATTATTTCCTCTTTCCTGCACATTTTACTGGCAAGAACTCTAGAGGAACAATAAATGATCCACAATCCAGAAATAAAATGTTACGTGGTACGGGGCTTAGCACAGATCCCAAGTCCTGCTGAGAGCCCACCACAATGACGGTGCGCTGGCACATCTGTTAAAGGTTGAATTACATTACATTACATTATAGACATTTAGCAGACGCTCTTATCCAGAGCGACGTACATAGTGCATTTTCAAACTAGGAACAAGAACGTTTAAAAACAACCCTAAAAAGGCAAATATGAATCTAAGTACTAGGCGCAGTCAGTATGATTGGGGTTTTTTTTTTTTTTTTTTTTTTTTTTTTTTTTTTTTTTTTTTTGGGGGGGGAATTACACAACATTAATAACAATAGTCACAGGGAGGTAGGGAGGGGTGGAGAGAGGTGCAGCTTGAAGAGGTGAGTCTTCAATCTGCGCTTGAAGGCAGTCAGACTTTCTGCTGTTCTGACCTCCACGGGGAGCTCATTCCACCACCGTGGGGCCAGGACAGACAGACGTCGAGACCGGGTGCTAGCATGAAGAGGGGGGGTACCAGTCGTCCTGAGGAGGCGGAGCGCAGGGATCTGGCAGGTGTGTAGGGTCTGATTAGTTTTTGGAGGTATGGGGGGGCAGAACCTCGGACTGCCTGGAAGGCGAGCACCAATGTTTTGAATTTGATGCGAGCCATCACCGGTAGCCAGTGGAGGTCAATGAGCAGGGGGGTGACATGGGAGTGTCGGGGGAGGTTAAAGACCAGGCGCGCTGCTGCGTTCTGGATAAGCTGAAGGGGTCTAATGGCCGATGCTGGCAGGCCAGCCAGGAGAGAGTTGCAATAGTCCAGGCGAGACAGCACCATTGCTTGGACCAGGAGCTGGGTTGAGTGGGTGGTGAGGAAGGGGCGGATTCTCCTGATGTTGTACAGGAAGAACCTGCATGCCCGGGTTACCGCTGCGATGTTCTCGGAGAGGGACAGCCTGTTGTCCATCACGACTCCGAGGTTCCTGGCACAGGGCGTTGGGGTCAGTGGAGTGTCCCCTAGGGAAATAGAGAGATTGAGAGGAGGAGAGGTTAAAGCAGGAATGTAGATGAGCTCAGTCTTGCCAGGATTGAGCTTGAGATGGCGGTTGTCCATCCAGCTCTGGATGTCGCTCAGGCAAGCGGAGACGCGGGCTGATACCTGAGTGTCAGAGGGTGAGAAGGAGAGAAAGAGTTGAGTATCGTCAGCATAGCAGTGGTAAGAAAGACCATGAGCAGTGATAACAGGGCCAAGGGATTTGGTGTAGATGGAGAAAAGGAGGGGAATGGGAGGGGAGGGGGAGGGGGGTGTAATGCAGAAAGATTTTCTAATTGTATTCAAATAGCTTTTAAACATGGTAGTTTGGTCCATTGTAAATGTGCTTCTAAACATGGGACTATAGTCCATTTTAAATGTGCTACAGTATCTTGTATCATAGCTAGCTAATACCCTTTTTCATGATATATATAGATATATATATATACACTGCTCAAAGAAATTAAGGGAACACTTAATCAACACAGTATAACACCAAGTCAATTAAACTTCTGGGATATCGATCTGTCCAGTTAGGAGAGCTGGACAGGGCCGTAGAAGGGCAACAACCCAGCGGCAGGACCTGTGCTCACAGCCCAGCACCGTGCAGCTCGATTGGCATTTGACTGATCGCCATTGGCGCCCCGTTCTCTTCACAGATGAGAGCAGGTTCACACTGAGCACATGTGACAGACGTGAAAAAGTCTGGAGACGCCGTGACGAATGTTATGCTGCCTGCAACATCATCCAGCATGACCGGTTTGGTTTAATTGACTTGGTGTTATACTGTGATGATTAAATGTTCCCTTAATTGTTTTGAGCAGTGTATATACAGTCAAGCCGGAAAGTCTGAATACCCCTTTCACCTTCTCCACGTTTTATAACATTACAGACATATTCTACAATAGATTGAGTTAATTTTTTGTCTCTAAATTCTACACAAAATAGCCCATAATGACAAAGTGAAAACATGTTTTTAGAAATTTTTGCAAATGTATTAAAAATCGAAAACTGAAATCTCATTTCATACCCTTTGCTTTAATATATTTTTAAAGTATCATATTTAATATTAGGTCACATATCCTTTGCATGCTGTTACTTCCTGAAGTCTGTGACCAATCAACATCAAAAGACTCTCGATATCTTATTTCCAGGTACTGTTACAAGCGATACTATAACCTCTCTGCATTTGAACTGATCTCTATGAGAATTGGGGGGTGAGACTATATTCAGCTGTAAATTACACTGGTACAGTATGGAACACATGACTGGCGAAATGGCTGTACGTCATCAAGGGTATGAGGTATCAAACGAGCCCCAAACCATCACTCTGCGGCCAGATATGGAGTATCTATCAGATATTAGGTTCAGAATAACTTGAAGCCAGCTTCAGTACATTAATACAATAGAAAATAAATCTTTGAGATGCCCACCAGTTAAAATGAACACAAAAAATGTAAACAAAAATAATGGTGGGTCTGTGCTATATTTTGTTTGATCATTTTGATCTCTTTTGGTGAGTAACGAACCCAGTCTTGGAAATTGTAGCGGAGTAAAAGAATCAATTTTATTTTGAAAATGTAGTTAAGTAAAAGTGAAAGTAAACAGAAAGATAACTACTTGAGTAAAATAGTCAAGTCGTAAAAAAACTACTTAAGCACAGTAACAAAGTATTTGTACTTTGTTACCTTACAACACTGCTCTGTAGCCACACCCACCCCTCCCCACACAGAAAAGAGCACCACACCCAGAAACGCTCTGCTGAAACCTGATCCCACCCCACACTGCTCTGTAGCCACACCCACCCCTCCCCACACAGAAAAGAGCACCACACCCAGAAACGCTCTGCTGAAACCTGATCCCACCCCACACTGCTCTGTAGCCACACCCAGCCCTCCCCACACAGAAAAGAGCACCACACCCAGAAACGCTCTGCTGAAACCTGATTCCACCCCACACTGCTCTGTAGCCACACCCAGCCCTCCCCACACAGAAAAGAGCGCCACGCCCAGAAACGTCCCGAACACATTTTAGAATAATAAATACAGGCAGAGGAGCAAAGTTTCTGCAATCATTTTTTTCCACAGATATTGCCAGTGAATCATATATATGACTGATCATGGTTATTTTATAATATTTTCTAGGTAATAATCCTGCATAGTACACCTTTAAGTGATAATAAAATATCATAGTTTAAGCATTGACCATTAGGAGGCAGGATATATATGAAATAACATATTATTATTGAGTGACACACAGCGTCATCATCTCATCTCACACCAGCGGCCTCCGCTGGTCGATTCTGTCTGCCTGTTAGGCTGCACATGAAGCATGAAGAGCTTTCCTCTTGCTCGTGTCTGTGCGAGCCTGACTTGCAAATGCAGTGTGATGAGAAGCGCATTGGAAGAGATCGCATGCTTAAATGCTGATAAATGCAATTGATTGATAAATCCAAACTGGGGAGAGAAAGTATTGGAAAGAGGAATGCATTGTGCTGAGTGTGTAGTATTGTAAGCTGAGGAATTAATTCCTTCTCATGCACACAGGTGGTTCGCTACGTTCCACAGCGCACCCGGCTGCTCAGCAACCAAGGAGCCAGACCGTTACAGGCGTGGAAACGGAGCGAGTTCACCCTGCTTCAAAAAACCCAAGGATCAGGTAAGAGACTTGATTGATGGATTGATTGATTGAATGATTGATGATTGATGGATTGATTGATTGAATGATTGATGATTGATGGATTGATTGATTGAATGATTGATGATTAATGGATTGATTGAATGATTGATGATTGATGGATTGATTGATTGAATGATTGATGGATTGATTGATTGATGATTGATGGATTGATTGATGGATTGATTGATGGATTGATTGATGGATTGATTGATGGATTGATTGATGGATTGATTGAATGATGGATGTTTTGCACCGTTTCAGATGCCCAGCCCATATGGGTTTAAGAGTCACAACATGCACATCAATAACAATTTCACAGTATGTGAGCATGGCAGTGCATTAGCAATCACAAAAGGAGAAGTACGCACATATGTACATGCATAACTGCAATACAGAAAATGAAGAAATAAACAATGATAAAAGAAAAATAAACAAAATCAATTTAAATATTAATTTTTCCTTCAATTTCAAGCCTTTTCTCAACAGCCAATCAAGTTTACATTATTGAGTTTTCATTTTTATTAAATAAATAATTTAAGTTTTTTGTTTTTTTGATTTGCCCAGGGTTTGTAGTCTAAAGCTAAAGTACACTTCAAGCAGCTTGTGCAGCAACATTATGCCTCTATATTACCTAATTATTTTTTAAACAAATGATGTTACATTTTTTATTCATTTGAGACTGCTTCCGATGGCCTGAGGCTGCTGTGCTTATGGAAATTGTGGGGCAGCTTTCTATATCAACACTAAAACAGTGGTCTTTGGTAGTGAAGAGCTTACGCTGCCTGAGAACTGGAAAACAAGATTTTAAAAAAGATATTTAAGTTTATAATTGTGAATGAACATCATGAAATTGCTTTGTTCATAAGAACAGCCTCTGGACAGATAAAGTTGGTGTTCAAGCTACTTTGGCATGAAAGATTTTCAGTGAATTTATTAAATGCAATCACTATTTTGACACATCGTGACATGCAATAAACATTTGTTTTTACATAACAATGCAAATTTATCAAGCCATAAAAACAAAACGCATATTGCATTGTATTTCATCGCCTGTTTTGGTAAAAACACTCATAATTAAATTAAATACGGAGTGTATTGTTTTTCGCCACGACTGACTTTGAAAAGCAATGACAGCCCAGTCTGCAGTCCAGTAAATACAATAACGGTGATTTATGAGCATTGTGTCACATTCACAGCAACACCCTCTGCTTACAGAGCTAAATACAATGGCTATATGAGGTCAGTATTGCTTTTAATTGTGGCATGAAAACCGCGCACTGGCGTTGAAAAACAAAACACCCCATATTGCATTTCAGAGAGTTTTTGACAGAACATGTAAAGAAATACGATGCAATATGCATTTGGTTTTTAACCCTTGTGTGGTGTTTGGGTCTGTGGGACCACACAAGTGTTAATTATGGCATGATAAATGTGTTTCATTATGTAAAAGCAAACACAGATATGTATTACATTTCACAATCTGTCACTATAGCGAGTTACTGAAAATCTTCCATACTTTGGAGTGCATTTTCTTGTTTTAGACCACAAAAACTATCCTGGCCGACTGAACACAATATAAAAAACCCTTTTCAATGGATAGTGAACTATCCCTTAAACAAACAATATCAGTTTCTACATCTAATTATTATTGAATGCAATGGCATGGCTTCCAATGCAGAAACTGGATGAATTTGTACAAAAAGTAGTTTAGTTTAGTTTTAGCAGGATTTCCAATCAACAAAACCTGGGGAGAGAGGGAACCAATCAGCAAAACCTGGGGAGAGAGGAAACCAATCAGCAAAACCTTGGGAGAGAGTGAACCAATCAGCAAAACCTGGGGAGCGAGGGAACCAATCAGCAATAGCCAAGGAGGGTGTGAACCAATCAGCAATACCCAGAGACAGTGTGAACCAATCAGCAATATGCTGAGAGGGTGTGAACCAATCAGCAATACCCAGAGACAGTGTGAACCAATCAGCAATACCCAGAGACAGTGTGAACCAATCAGCAATACCCTGAGAGGGTGTGAACCAATCAGCAATACCCTGAGAGGTGGGCACAAATAAGTTGAAACAGTGTAATGCTGCATTCACATGGATCACGGTAGATGGCAGAACGGCAGGTCTGGGGGAAAAGCCTGGACGGCACGATGGTACACATGCTGTTCTTGTTAATCAATGCAATTGAGCCTGAGGCTAATTATGATTTACAGTGATGTACAAATGATGTGATCAGACAGCAGTGATTGAGTCAGAGGTAGCCAGAATTAGAGGCGCATGTTGCTGATCAAGGTTGCAGCCTTGGCTGCATCATTAGCTGGCTGGGGCCTGGCGTGGGCAGCGCCGGGACCGAACTGGATTAGTCCAACAGGTGCCACGTGGGTTTGTGACGGCAAGAGCTCCTCAGGTTCTCCATATGAACACGGCAGAGCCACCCACAGGTTGAGCTTGTCCTGTGAACGTTAGCTCTCTGCCACAGTTAGGACTGTGCGGCTGTGCGCTGTGCGAGCGTTAGCTCTCTGTCACAGTTAGTATTGTGCGGCTGTGCGCTGTGCGAGCGTTAGCTCTCTGTCACAGTTAGGACTGTGCAGCTTTGCGCTGTGCGAGCGTTTGCTCTCTGTCACAGTTAGGACTGTGCGGCTGTGCGCTGTGCGAGCGTTAGCTCTCTGTCACAGTTAGGACTGTGCGGCTGTGCGCTGTGCGAGCGTTAGCTCTCTGTCACAGTTAGGACTGTGCGCTGTGCGAGCGTTAGCTCTGTCACAGTTAGGACTGTGCGGCTGTGCGCTGTGCGAGCGTTAGCTCTCTGTCACAGTTAGGACTGTGCAGCTTTGCGCTGTGCGAGCGTTAGCTCTCTGTCACAGTTAGTATTGTGCGGCTGTGCGCTGTGCGAGCGTTAGCTCTCTGCCACAGTTAGGACTGTGCGGCTGTGCGCTGTGCGAGCGTTAGCTCTCTGCCACAGTTAGGACTGTGCGGCTGTGCGCTGTGCGAGCGTTAGCTCTCTGCCACAGTTAGGACTGTGCAGCTTTGCGCTGTGCCCGCTGTCAAGAGCGCTCACTCTCCATCAGCCCGCTTTGTGTTCCTGTCGTCATGACGCCTGTCCCTATGGTTTCTGTGCATTCCAGAGCTTATCATGGACTGATGGAAACCCCACCTCATATCTAAGCAACCGCAGCCAGTCACTGGCTCTGTACTCTCCTCCTGAACCGCAGCCAGTCACTGGCTCTGTACTCTCCTCCTGAACCACAGCCAGTCACTGGCTCTGTACTCTCCTCCTCAACCACAGCCAGTCACTGGCTCTGTACTCTCCTCCTCAACCACAGCCAGTCACTGGCTCTGTACTCTCCTCCTGAACCGCAGCCAGTCACTGGCTCTGTACTCTCCTCCTGAACCACAGCCAGTCACTGGCTCTGTACTCTCCTCCTCAACCACAGCCAGTCACTGGCTCTGTACTCTCCTCCTCAACCACAGCCAGTCACTGGCTCTGTACTCTCCTCCTGAACCGCAGCCAGTCACTGGCTCTGTACTCTCCTCCTGAACCACAGCCAGTCACTGGCTCTGTACTCTCCTCCTGAACCACAGCCAGTCAC
Organism: Ilyophis sp. 1 JC-2022; assembly: GCA_022702515.1. Classification (NCBI taxonomy): domain Eukaryota; kingdom Metazoa; phylum Chordata; class Actinopteri; order Anguilliformes; family Synaphobranchidae; genus Ilyophis; species Ilyophis sp. 1 JC-2022. Next base: position 3,806,005 of record CM040398.1, on the reverse strand, counting down.
TGGCTCTGTACTCTCCTCCTCAACCACAGCCAGTCACTGGCTCTGTACTCTCCTCCTCAACCACAGCCAGTCACTGGCTCTGTACTCTCCTCCTGAACCGCAGCCAGTCACTGGCTCTGTACTCTCCTCCTGAACCACAGCCAGTCACTGGCTCTGTACTCTCCTCCTCAACCACAGCCAGTCACTGGCTCTGTACTCTCCTCCTCAACCGCAGCCAGTCACTGGCTCTGTACTCTCCTCCTGAACCACAGCCAGTCACTGGCTCTGTACTCTCCTCCTGAACCACAGCCAGTCACTGGCTCTGTACTCTCCTCCTGAACCACAGCCAGTCACTGGCTCTGTACTCTCCTCCTCAACCACAGCCAGTCACTGGCTCTGTACTCTCCTCCTCAACCGCAGCCAGTCACTGGCTCTGTACTCTCCTCCTGAACCGCAGCCAGTCACTGGCTCTGCACTCTCCTCCTGAACCACAGCCAGTCACTGGCTCTGTACTCTCCTCCTGAACCACAGCCAGTCACTGGCTCTGTACTCTCCTCCTGAACCACAGCCAGTCACTGGCTCTGTACTCTCCTCCTCAACCGCAGCCAGTCACTGGCTCTGTACTCTCCTCCTGAACCACAGCCAGTCACTGGCTCTGTACTCTCCTCCTCAACTGCAGCCAGTCACTGGCTCTGTACTCTCCTCCTCAACTGCAGCCAGTCACTGGCTCTGTACTCTCCTCCTCAACCGCAGCCAGTCACTGGCTCTGTACTCTCCTCCTGAACCACAGCCAGTCACTGGCTCTGTACTCTCCTCCTCAACCACAGCCAGTCACTGGCTCTGTACTCTCCTCCTGAACCACAGCCAGTCACTGGCTCTGTACTCTCCTCCTCAACCGCAGCCAGTCACTGGCTCTGTACTCTCCTCCTGAACCGCAGCCAGTCACTGGCTCTGTACTCTCCTCCTGAACCACAGCCAGTCACTGGCTCTGTACTCTCCTCCTGAACCACAGCCAGTCACTGGCTCTGTACTCTCCTCCTGAACCGCAGCCAGTCACTGGCTCTGTACTCTCCTCCTGAACCACAGCCAGTCACTGGCTCTGTACTCTCCTCCTGAACCACAGCCAGTCACTGGCTCTGTACTCTCCTCCTGAACCACAGCCAGTCACTGGCTCTGTACTCTCCTCCTGAACCACAGCCAGTCACTGGCTCTGTACTCTCCTCCTCAACCACAGCCAGTCACTGGCTCTGTACTCTCCTCCTCAACCGCAGCCAGTCACTGGCTCTGCACTCTCCTCCTGAACCACAGCCAGTCACTGGCTCTGTACTCTCCTCCTGAACCACAGCCAGTCACTGGCTCTGTACTCTCCTCCTGAACCACAGCCAGTCACTGGCTCTGTACTCTCCTCCTCAACCGCAGCCAGTCACTGGCTCTGTACTCTCCTCCTGAACCACAGCCAGTCACTGGCTCTGTACTCTCCTCCTCAACCGCAGCCAGTCACTGGCTCTGTACTCTCCTCCTGAACCGCAGCCAGTCACTGGCTCTGTACTCTCCTCCTGAACCACAGCCAGTCACTGGCTCTGTACTCTCCTCCTGAACCACAGCCAGTCACTGGCTCTGTACTCTCCTCCTGAACCACAGCCAGTCACTGGCTCTGTACTCTCCTCCTCAATTTGCTACTTTCCACTTTATCGAGTCCTTGTGTAAACTCTGCTTTTTTAGTCTGCTTTGTTTTACAAAGGACATTTTTTAATGGTTTACTTCTCTTTATATTGATTGGTCAGATCTTTTACACACGTAGCTCCCGTCAGAGCTAAAACATTGTTGAAACTCCCTGCATCCTACATCTTCAGATTTGTGTGTTTAATTGATTGTTTTAGTCTGTTTTAAGATCCTTGATGTCAGAAGTCAATGCGTGTGTGTGTGTGTGTGTGTATCTGCGTGTGTTAAACCTGACATAGTTTACATATTTTAAATGTATGTAATAGCCTACAAAAAAACTCACAGAGATATGCAGAGCTATTACAGCTTGCAATTTTGTTACTAAGGCAACGCAAGCCATTTTCACACCAAATAGGCCAGCAAAATGACAGCAGTAATATGGCGAAAAAGGTTTTCTGTTTCCACATCATACTGATGATGGAGTTTAACCTGGTAAATCCTCACAGAAGGATGAGGAGAATCTTCCTGGGAAATTAGCTGGGAAGCTGGCAATATTCCCTTCTAATAATGGAAAGCATTACGGAAGTTATTTTTTTTTACGTTGAACAGTTTACTGATGAACTGCTGATGAGTGTACTTCAAAGGTTGTATCTAAACCTAGGTGTAATGGATCAATATTTCAGGATAGTTTAGAGTATGTTTCAAATTGATCATCTCTCTTTACAGGAAGTTAATGGCTACAGTTTTATCAAGATGCACTGAAAGGCAACCTCCTGTGAAACATCTGTTTATATATATATATTTTTTAATGACATTGCAGTGCAAGCATTCATTGTATTGTATTGCATTGTATTCATTGTGTTTAGCCTATATCAAAGCAGCCAAATGGCGATACATTATATCCAAGGCCACTTCCATATATGAATGAAAATAATAATAATAATAATAATAATAAAACATATAGTCCATTTCTACTGTGGAAAATTTACTGAAGCAATTTCAGTTCCTTGTGTCGTCCTCAAGGGCACAACTGCAGTGCCTCACTTAAACTGAATCCACATTCTTTGAGTTCCGGGTTGAGTTCCCTTGCTTCACTTCCACCCAAGTGTAGTATAGTCAGAAGACCTTTCCTGTTACTCAGGCTATGACATCAAGCATTAATGTTGAGCCTGAAGGGGCTGTACCCGACGCATAAACTAATTAAATGGGTGGGAAACTGGACTCAAGGACAGCTAGATCAATAGACTCAAATTTGCTAATTGCAATTAGCATTATGAACAAAATCATTGGAGGGTAATGAAGAACATCAACAGCACTTTTTGAATGATGGAGAGAGAGAGAGACAGAGAGAGAGAGAGAGACCGAGAGAGAGAGAGAGAGAGAGAGAGAGAGAGAGAGAGAGAGATGGGAACCGCAGCGAAAAAGGAAAAATAAACCACGGACCATGACACAATGAACGTACAATGTACAAATTATTTTGTATAACTCGGGTCAAACTAGACATTGCAGATAAAATATGAAAAAGTCAGCAACTGCGTGGTACGGAAGCCCTGAAGCGCAAGGTGAATTTTTTTTTTTTTAAGAGCTAACTCGTTTAAACGGGATAGTAAGTCGTTAATACGAGATAGTAAGTCGTTATTTCGAGATAGTAAGTCGATAATACGAGTTATTATCTCGTTAATACGAGATAGTAAGTCGTTATTTCGAGATAGTAAGTCGTTAATACGAGTTATTATCTCGTTAATTCGAGATAGTAAGACGTTTATACGAGTTATTACATTGTTTGTTCGAGATATTATCGCGTTTATACGGCTCATTTATACGAGTTATTAACTCGTCTGTAAGGCACGTTTTTATGAGATATGAACTCTGATTTCAATGTTGTCTCACATTTTGTCTTCAAAATCCCTGCACCCAGAAAGAAACAAATCAATGATTTGCGTGACCATACTGCCCTCTCCTGACGAGAATGAGAACATCTCTTCTATTACAATTGCACTGTAAAATATCAGTTTATGCATTTAATCTCTAATAAAACATAGCCTAATAAACACCACCGGTTGGCAGCTAATTATCTCTAAACCTGATAGATGCATCATTTGTTCAATACACAATGTAGCTAGAGTTAACAAATGTGTTTTCAGTAACATTAGCCTATATTTTAAGTGTTACAAATATAAAAATAATATACAGCCCCTCGTCCCCCCATGTCAAAATGAAGCACGCAAGGACTCAAAAACAGCTTTAATTGCACTCAAAATACACATTGAAATCAGAGTTCATATCTCATAAAAACGTGCCTTACAGACGAGTTAATAACTCGTATAAACGAGCCGTATAAACGCGATAATATCTCGAACAAACGACGTAATAACTCATATAAACGTCTTACTATCTTGAATTAACAAAATAATAACTCGTATTAACGACTTACTATCTCGAAATAACGACTTACTATCTCGTATTAACGAGATAATAACTCGTATTAACGACTTACTATCTCGAAATAACGACTTACTATCTCGTATTAACGAGATAATAACTCGTATTAACGACTTACTATCTCGAAATAACGAGTTAGTTCTTAAAAAAAAAATTTTTCACCTTGCACTTCAGGGCTTCCGTAGCGTGGCCTATTTTTCACCTCAAATATTTTCAGAAACATATTTTAGTGAACTATTTAGGTGGAATAAAAAAGTTTATGAACAGGACGCCACGTTGTTCCGGTTTAAAAACATCAATCAAAGGACCGTAGTGCGTCTAATCAATCAGGTGCCGGCTATTTCCATTGTGGGCGCCAACAAATTCTCCATATGACGTAGACAAAGAGGTACTCTGACATCACGATTGTGGCGGGAGCAGCGTGGGGAACAGAAATAAAATTTAAATTGTTAGAGGGCAGCACCTTCAAGGCTTTTCTACCAGTTTCTTATGATATACAATATTATTTCAGAATTATTGAAGTAACAAAATGGTAAGGTAGGCATACAAACATCTAAAACAAGAAAGTGATCTAGAGTGTACCCTTTAAAGGCTATAGATACAGCTTTTTACTCTATCTAGTGTCTTATATGGAGATTGCATTTCATAACAATCGCTTAACTGCTGTGCCAGTGTTGTCATGTCAACGGTTTTATTGCCAAATTTTACTACTTACAAAGTGCAGTCACGGGTAAAAATGTAAAGTCACAAAGCACACACTTTTAAAAAGTAAAAAAAAAAAAAAAAGATTTCCATTTAAAATACATTGGTTTTGGTTGAAAATATATTTTGGTCTAGTTTTGAGTTGCCATTTAGCTGGAAAGTCTTGCAAGATCCGGAAACCCTGGCTGTTGCTCGAAGGAACTAGTAGCTGTTCAAAACTGAGGGAGGAGGCCAACTTTCTCGCCTGTTTTACGGTCCAAACTCCTGCTTAACAAGGAAGAAAATAGCTAACGTTGTATAATATATCTGATAGTTTGTTTGCTAGCTAACGCTATCTTACCGGTCGAGAAGAAAATATCTCTGAATCGCTTCTCAAGCATTGCAATTCTTTGCAATACAACGACCAAATGCCAAACCAACGTTGACCCTCATCTCACTCTTCTTCTTGTCATTAAGGACTTGGGACGGGTACCGGGGTTTCTTGGGTCTAAAGTTATGTTACTGCTGGTTGAGGGTTTCGGCTGTACTGTCGGACAAGCTAACAGGCAACCAACTGAGACTCCTGCTACAAAGATGGGTGTGGTTCCAACGTCATAATATTACTGGCTCAGGAGCTTTGTTAGAGCTGGAAACCAAACTGAAATCTTAGACAGAGATAAACACCACAAATTCATAATAAATATTTTTTTTTAGAGAAAATCAATACTTTTATTCTGCACCTTTCAGCAAACTCTGTGGATGTATTATTACTCTTACATGTTTTGTCTACATAAAAATGTTGCATCTATAGTCTTTAACTATAGCGTTTGACAGATTATTATGGTAATAAACTATTCAAGTACCTCCCTTGAGTTTAATTTCTGGCTGGTTAAATTGCATTTCCTTTGAATGAATCATTGTGAAGTTGTATAACTGCCAGGCAGCAGGACGATTTGATAGTGTTGCACAGTAAAATGTGGTCAGTCTTAGAATCCAAGAATGAGCCAGTTTAACACTGAACATGTTACAACCCTAAGCAGGCAACATGCTAGATTTGTTGTGTTGTCATGGTGTTGGATTATTAGCCCTGTGGGAATATACAACCTCACATTATCCCCCTACATTCACGGGTGCCTAGCTTTCACCTTTATGTCTTTGATTCTTATTGATTTAACGTTTGATTTTTGTCTCCCTGAGAGGCTTGATTATTTGATATTCCTATTAGATGTAAAAGAGACTTCCACCATAAAAGCAGCAACAACCAGTTTAGATGTGAGAAACCAGGGGAGTGAAACCAGGGGAGTGAAGGCGGTAGGGAACCATTTTAATTGATCAATTATAACGCGAGTAGACAGCAGAGCTGCTGTTAATGGAGAATACAATAATATAATAATAATAACAATATAATGGTATCAACGCCTTGCTACCTGTGGATGTTCTGAGTGGGAAAAAAATATATTCAGAGCATGAGGAGAAAAAAGTCTGATATTTAATTATGTGAGGAAAACAAGTGTGGAAAAGTGAGCTATGCTGGGGGGCTGGGGGGCTGGGGGGGGGTGTGCATGCCAGTTTTGACAAAGAAACCATCACCCCCAGCACAACAATTTCTGCAATGAGAAAATGTGTGTTTCTATAGCAACCCCTCTCATCAATAACCATTTGAAAGCAAAGATGAATAAGGCTTTATTTACACATTCAGCATGAGTGTGATGTTGTATGTCTTGCATTCAGCTGAACAGCTTTGTATGAATTGATAAGCTAATTTCAGGACACGCGTTGCCTTTAGATTTGTTTCTGTACAAAACTACATGACTCCCATCTCTATTGACCATAAAACACTGAAACAGTGTCTACTCCCATCTCTTTTGACCATAAAACACTGAAACAGTGTCTACTCCCATCTCTTTTGACCATAAAACACTGAAACAGTGTCTACTCCCATCTCTTTTGACCATAAAACACTGAAACAGTGTCTACTCCCATCTCTTTTGACCATAAAACACTGAAACAGTGTCTACTCCCATCTGTTTTGACCATAAAACACTGTCTACTCCAAGGTATTATTGCAGCAACAGTCCATCGATGCTTTCATTTTAGAAATAAGGCACAATTCTTTTTTTAAAATCTGAGACCACACTGTTTTTACTGATTTCAATAAACAGCAACATGACAATTATAGAATTATAACAAAAGTGCTTTTGAGTGTAGATCATTGATTCATTTTTGAGGTGAGCGGAAGGTGTTTTTATTTTAGCCAATCAAATTAAGAGAAAAAGGAATGAATAAATGAGTCCACAGGGAGTAAATAAATGAGATGGGGGTTTATAGCGCACACAGGGAGTAAATAAATGAGATGGGGGTTTATAGCGCACACAGGGAGTAAATAAATGAGATGGGGGTTTATAGCGTACACAGGGAGTAAATAAATGAGATGGGGGTTTATAGCGCACACAGGGAGTAAATAAATGAGATGGGGGTTTATATCGCACACAGGGAGTAAATAAATGTGATGGGGGTTTATATCGTACACAGGGAGTAAATAAATGAGATGGGGGTTTATATCGCACACAGGGAGTAAATAAATGAGATGGGGGTTTATAGCGCACACAGGGAGTAAATAAATGAGATGGGGGTTTATAGCGCACACAGGGAGTAAATAAATGAGATGGGGGTTTATAGCGCACACAGGGAGTAAATAAATGAGATGGGGGTTTATAGCGCACACAGGGAGTAAATAAATGAGATGGGGGTTTATAGCGCACACAGGGAGTAAATAAATGAGATGGGGGTTTATAGCGCACACAGGGAGTAAATAAATGAGATGGGGGTTTATAGCGTACACAGGGAGTAAATAAATGAGATGGGGGTTTATAGCGTACACAGGGAGTAAATAAATGAGATGGGGGTTTATAGCGCACACAGGGAGTAAATAAATGAGATGGGGGTTTATAGCGCACACAGGGAGTAAATAAATGAGATGGGGGTTTATAGCGTACACAGGGAGTAAATAAATGAGATGGGGGTTTATAGCGCACACAGGGAGTAAATAAATGAGATGGGGGTTTATAGCGTACACAGGGAGTAAATAAATGAGATGGGGGTTTATAGCGCACACAGGGAGTAAATAAATGAGATGGGGGTTTATAGCGCACACAGGGAGTAAATAAATGAGATGGGGGTTTATAGCGCACACAGGGAGTAAATAAATGAGATGGGGGTTTATAGCGCACACAGGGAGTAAATAACTGAGATGGGGGTTTATAGCGCACACAGGGAGTAAATAAATGAGATGGGGGTTTATAGCGTACACAGGGAGTAAATAAATGAGATGGGGGTTTATAGCGCACACAGGGAGTAAATAAATGAGATGGGGGTTTATAGCGTACACAGGGAGTAAATAAATGAGATGGGGGTTTATAGCGTACACAGGGAGTAAATAAATGAGATGGGGGTTTATAGCGCACACAGGGAGTAAATAAATGAGATGGGGGTTTATAGCGCACACAGGGAGTAAATAAATGAGATGGGGGTTTATAGCGCACACAGGGAGTAAATAAATGAGATGGGGGTTTATAGCGCACACAGGGAGTAAATAAATGAGATGGGGGTTTATAGCGCACACAGGGAGTAAATAAATGAGATGGGGGTTTATAGCGCACACAGGGAGTAAATAAATGAGATGGGGGTTTATAGCGCACACAGGGAGTAAATAAATGAGATGGGGGTTTATAGCGTACACAGGGAGTAAATAAATGAGATGGGGGTTTATAGCGTACACAGGGAGTAAATAAATGAGATGGGGGTTTATAGCGCACACAGGGAGTAAATAAATGAGATGGGGGTTTATAGCGCACACAGGGAGTAAATAAATGAGATGGGGGTTTATAGCGTACACAGGGAGTAAATAAATGAGATGGGGGTTTATAGCGCACACAGGGAGTAAATAAATGAGATGGGGGTTTATAGCGTACACAGGGAGTAAATAAATGAGATGGGGGTTTATATCGCACACAGGGAGTAAATAAATGAGATGGGGGTTTATAGCGCACACAGGGAGTAAATAAATGAGATGGGGGTTTATAGCGCACACAGGGAGTAAATAAATTAGATGGGGGTTTATAGCGCACACAGGGAGTAAATAAATGAGATGGGGGTTTATAGCGCACACAGGGAGTAAATAAATGAGATGGGGGTTTATAGCGCACACAGGGAGTAAATAAATGAGATGGGGGTTTATAGCGCACACAGGGAGTAAATAAATGAGATGGGGGTTTATAGCGCACACAGGGAGTAAATAAATGAGATGGGGGTTTATATCGCACACAGGGAGTAAATAAATGAGATGGGGGTTTATAGCGCACACAGGGAGTAAATAAATGAGATGGGGGTTTATAGCGTACACAGGGAGTAAATAAATGAGATGGGGGTTTATAGCGCACACAGGGAGTAAATAAATGAGATGGGGGTTTATAGCGCACACAGGGAGTAAATAAATGAGATGGGGGTTTATAGCGCACACAGGGAGTAAATAAATGAGATGGGGGTTTATAGCGCACACAGGGAGTAAATAAATGAGATGGGGGTTTATATCGCACACAGGGAGTAAATAAATGAGATGGGGGTTTATAGCGCACACAGGGAGTAAATAAATGAGATGGGGGTTTATAGCGCACACAGGGAGTAAATAAATGAGATGGGGGTTTATAGCGCACACAGGGAGTAAATAAATGAGATGGGGGTTTATAGCGTACACAGGGAGTAAATAAATGAGATGGGGGTTTATAGCGCACACAGGGAGTAAATAAATGAGATGGGGGTTTATAGCGCACACAGGGAGTAAATAAATGAGATGGGGGTTTATAGCGCACACAGGGAGTAAATAAATGAGATGGGGGTTTATATCGCACACAGGGAGTAAATAAATGAGATGGGGGTTTATATCGCACACAGGGAGTAAATAAATGAGATGGGGGTTTATAGCGCACACAGGGAGTAAATAAATGAGATGGGGGTTTATAGCGCAGCAGTAAATAAATGAGATGGGCGTTTATAGCGCAGCAGTGGTCTATCGGAGGAAGTCTTTTCCACTTTGGCTCAGGCTAATTTCAGAATGATTCATTAGCCATCTTTAATACAGTGTATAACTCAATAGTAGACGGACCACAAGGAGCTAATCAGCATCCTGTCACCACACATCTGGGGGCTGAATTAACCAGATGCTGCTATTTCACTCATAGTTTTCTGTTACAGGTTTTACACATTCCAGCGGCTCAAGCATGTTTATATAGGCGTGTGTATAAGTACCCAGCATGTTTATATAGGCGTGTGTATAAGTACCCAGCATGTTTATATAGGCGTGTGTATAAGTACCCAGCATGTTTATATAGGCGTGTGTATGAGTACCCAGCATGTTTATATTGGAGTGTGTATAAGTACCCAGCATGTTTATATAGGCGTGTGTATGAGTACCCAGCATGTTTATATAGGCATGTGTATATGTACCCAGCATGTTTATATAGGCGTGTGTATGAGTACCCAGCATGTTTATATAGGCATGTGTATGAGTACCCAGCATGTTTATATAGGCGTGTGTATAAGTACCCAGCATGTTTATATAGGCGTGTGTATAAGTACCCAGCATGTTTATATAGGCGTGTGTATGAGTACCCAGCATGTTTATATAGGCGTGTGTATGAGTACCCAGCATGTTTATATCGGAGTGTGTATAAGTACCCAGCATGTTTATATAGGCGTGTGTATGAGTACCCAGCATGTTTATATAGGCGTGTGTATAAGTACCCAGCATGTTTATATAGGCATGTGTATATGTACCCAGCATGTTTATATAGGCATGTGTATGAGTACCCAGCATGTTTATATTGGAGTGTGTATAAGTACCCAGCATGTTTATATAGGCGTGTGTATAAGTACCCAGCATGTTTATATAGGCGTGTGTATGAGTACCCAGCATGTTTATATAGGCGTGTGTATAAGTACCCAGCATGTTTATATAGGCATGTGTATAAGTACCCAGCATGTTTATATAGGCGTGTGTATGAGTACCCAGCATGTTTATATAGGCGTGTGTATAAGTACCCAGCATGTTTATATAGGCGTGTGTATAAGTACCCAGCATGTTTATATAGGCGTGTGTATAAGTACCCAGCATGTTTATATAGGCGTGTTTATAAGTACCCAGCATGTTTATATAGGCGTGTGTATAAGTACCCAGCATGTTTATATAGGCGTGTGTATAAGTACCCAGCATGTTTATATAGGCGTGTGTATAAGTACCCAGCATGTTTATATAGGCGTGTGTATGAGTACCCAGCATGTTTATATCGGCATGTGTATAAGTACCCAGCATGTTTATATAGGCGTGTTTATAAGTACCCAGCATGTTTGTATAGGCGTATGTATAAGTACCCAGCATGTTTATATAGGCGTGTGTATAAGTACCCAGCATGTTTATATAGGTGTGTGTATAAGTACCCAGCATGTTTATATAGGCGTGTTTATAAGTACCCAGCATGTTTATATAGGCGTGTGTATAAGTACCCAGCATGTTTATATAGGCGTGTGTATAAGTACCCAGCATGTGAAAGGTGTATGTGTATGTGCATGTTTATGGATCAAATAAAGTTTAGTCAAATAAGTAGTAAAATAGTATAATTTATTTAAAAATGTAAAACAATAACAAAAATCTTATTTGTGAACACAATTTTACAATTTTAACAATAATAATATAATACATTATACCATACACCCAAAGCACTGGATACGGACAATTGTTAAAAATATCGTGAAGTCATTTGTAATTTTTATAAGTGTAACAGCTGAATTGTTATTTACTCTATAAATCATTGACATTTGACACTTTCACGTGACACATACAGTTTGAATGACCACATTCACTTCGGATGGTAAGATGAAAAAACACAGGGCCAAGTTTCATTAAATTATTCAGGAAACATTGGGTAGCATTGCTTTGGAATAGAGCTTGTTTAATTTGTGTGAGCTAAGATAGCCAATATTGTTTGTTGTAACTTGGCCTCATGTTGATATCAATAGGCCTGCTTTTATTGGCCTCGGTTTTGCTAGTTTTATTATAGATAGTGCTTTGTATGCGTAACTTGGCATTTTTGTACGTTGATAACGTTTTTTGTTGAGTTTTATGTTAAAGGCTACTTCCAGCCCCACACAACTATAAGCACTAATCAATCTTGAATCTTTATGTCAACCCATGTATTATTAAGTTACATAAAAAAATTAAATAAACCTATATAATTGAAATGCATGTGTCCAAGATTTAGTTTTAGACAGAAAAGTGTCAGCTTTTTAGATCAGAACACTAGACATTAACTGTAATGGTTTGTGGGTTTTTTTCCATTGCGGTTCTCGTCCTTATTTCCCGATTGAGATTCTATTGGATTTTTTCCACGTTCCGTTCTGGGGTTTGCTTTCCCTCATCATCGTTTTCACCTGCGCTTCTACCTGCAGGGTATTTAAGTTCCTCACTTCCGCTTCCCTTGTGCTTCTTTGTCATTGGACATTGCATTGAGCCAGGTATAGCCAGGTATAGCCAGGTACTAGCGACCTCGTGAGTTTTACACTCTTCCGGCCGTTCGAACTTACGTGCCAAAGGTGTTCTTTTCTTTGCTAAGTTTCCCGTTTTGGCTCCAGTATTGAGCTCAGGAAATTTAGTTTGTGTTTACATTCGTTATTCGAGTTCGCCCTATTTTAGTGGGTTGATTTTCGTTCGGCTGTTTAGCTACAAGGAATTAGTTTCCTGTCTTTTATTTTTTGGCATCTATAGTATTACTCCCTTTATTTGTCCTCACTCGTGAGTGACTCGTTTCTGATCCCCCTACCTTCACGTTTGTTTATCGCTCTCTAAACTCCATTACCATTAAGAATCTGTATCCGCTTCCCCTGATGTATTTGGCGTTCAAACGTCTCCAGAGAGCCACTCTTTTTTCAAAATTAGACCTCACCAACGCCTATAACCTGGTGCGCATGCGTGAAGGCGATGAATGGAAAACTGCTTTTAACACCCACAACGGCCACTATGAGTGTCTGGTCATGATGTTCACTAGTGCCCCCTCTGTGTTTCAGGCATTAGTAAATTACGTACTAAGGGAGATGTTGGAGAAATTTGTGTTTGTTTATTTGGACGACATTTTAATTTTCTCTTCCGATTTACAAGCTCATATCGGTCATGTTAAACAGGTGTTGAAAGCCCTGTTGGAGGCCAAATTATTTGTGAAGTGCTCATTTCACGCTAGCACGGTTTCTATTTTGGGATTCATAGTATCAGAGGGCAAGGTCTGTATGGATCCAGAGAAAGTCTCTGCTGTACTAAATTGGCGTACTCCCAATTCTGTTAAGCAGGTTCAGTGTTTTTTTGGGTTTGCAAATTTTTATAGGTGTTTTATTCGCAATTTTAGTGCGCTCGTCCGCACCCATTACTGCCCTTACTAAGAAAACATCGGCTACTCAATTTCGGTGGAATCCGAGGGCTGTCTCTGCTTTTGAGGAACTTAAGAAGAGGTTCAGTTCCACTTTTTAACGGCAGCCATACGTGTGAAACCCACACAGTCCCGCTTTTTAACGGGAGCCAAACATGTGAAACCCACACAGTCCCGCTCTTTAACGGCAGCCAAACATGTGAAACCCACACAGTCCTGCTCATTAATGGCAGCCAAACGTGTGAAACCCACACAGTCCCGCTCTTTAACGGCAGCCAAATATGTGAAACCCACACAGTCCTGCTCATTAATGGCAGCCAAACGTGTGAAACCCACACAGTCCCGCTTTTTAACGGCAGCCAAACATGTGAAACCCACACAGTCCTGCTCATTAATGGCAGCCAAACGTGTGAAACCCACACAGTCCCGCTTTTTAACGGCAGACAAACATGTGAAACCCACACAGTCCCGCTCTTTAACGGCAGCCAAACGTGTGGAACCCACACAGTCCCGCTTTTTAACGGCAGCCAAACGTGTGAAACCCACACAGTCCCGCTTTTTAACGGCAGCCAAACGTGTGAAACCCACACAGTCCCGCTCTTTAACGGCAGCCAAACGTGTGAAACCCACACAGTCCTGCTCATTAACGGCAGCCAAACGTGTGAAACCCACACAGTCCCGCTCATTAACGGCAGCCAAACGTGTGAAACCCACACAGTCCCGCTCATTAACGGCAGCCAAACGTGTGAAACCCACACAGTCCCGCTCTTTAACGGCAGACAAACGTGTGAAACCCACACAGTCCCGCTTTTTAACGGCAGCCAAACGTGTGTAACCCACACAGTCCCGCTCTGGGGGCTGACCGCCTGGCTCGTGAGAGAACGCGGATGGACTCATGTTGGGTGCGGGTGGGGAGGGTTGCTGGGTGAGGAGAGTGGGGGGGGGGGAGTGAATGGTCTGGGGTGCACATCACTATAGAAACCACCTGTGTGTAAACAGAGAGTCTGAAGGAGAGAATGAATGTGCAAGAAAGGGGAGGAGAGACAGAGAGGGAGAGCAAGATATTGTGTATGTGTGAGAGAGCAAGAGAGAGTGTGTGTGCAAGGGAGTGAGAAATAGAGATAATGTATGTGTGAGAGAGCAAGAGAGAGAGTGTGTGTGTGTGTGAGAGGGAGCCAGAAAGAGAGAGTGTGTGTGTGTGTGTGTGTGAGAGGGAGAGGGAGTGAGAGAGAGAGAGATGGAGAGAGAGAGAGAGAGAGAGAGAGAGGGAGAGAGAGAGAGAGATGGAGAGAGAGATGGAGAGAGAGAGGGACGTGACCATTTGATAGACAGAAGCAGACTGCTGGAGCTGTAGCAGCAGAGTGCGTCTCTGCTTTGACAGGCTAATGCTGGCTGACAGAGAGCGCTGGGCTGTACAGGGATGCTCTGAACACAGGGAGATCCAGAGTGTGGATACAGAAGCTGATAACCGCTGTCTTACCATAGGACCCCCCTCACCATGGAGCCTCACGCCACGGACGCCAGCGGTCAGGAGAACAACCACGTAAAGTTCCCAAAAGCCCATCAGACGGAGAAAATGTTGCTGCGTCTCAGAGGAATGTAAGTTCAAACTCTCGCGTAACTTGTCCGGTGCAGTCAGTCTCGCCTTTGGCTCAGCTGAACGATAGCTCTGTATGTATCGTAGCAGGATTTTTAATGATGTTTGAAAGAGTTCTGCAGAGCAGAGGGCCGTATAAAGACTGGTCTCTGTCGGCTCTTTCCGCTCTATTTCAGGAGCCTGAACGAGGCAGCCTGCCCCGTCATAAGACCTGGCACATGTTCCTGCCCAACCTAAATACTGTACAATGTTAAAACAAAATAAGCAGATCGAAGGGTCTTTTAAAATGTTACAATCTTGCAAATGTCTGTTGTCAGTGACAAAAGGAATCCTGGATACCTGGCTGCACGTGTTTATTTGCAGGGTTATTATTTGGCTGGCGGCAGCAATTTGAGATGTTCTCAGAATAAAAGAAGGTATGACAGCACTCCAGAACGAATGAATGTTTCTGCTGATTTATGGCGCCTGAACTGGCAGCTGCTTCTGTTGAGGAATGGTTCTGTCAGGCAGGCTAATTGAGCTAATGCTCTTCTGTTTTAGCACCTGTTGTGGATACTGCTTTTCTGCAGCAGCTCAGAGTTTTCTTTAGCGTTTCTGTGCAACTGTGTGCTCGTAGTTTTACCTGGCATCCTGACTGCGCTTCCCAGAATTCCTCTCCTAATAACTAATGGAGTCTGTTTAAGCTTTCACTGAGCACTTTAAACATGCCTGTGTATCAACGGCCATTCTTACAGAATGTGTCAGAGAGAAAGCATGTCCAGAGAAAGGCACGCTCACATACTGTACACATCGACCAGGATGTGTACATGTTGTTATGGCACTAGATGTATCAACATATCTGTTCTTGTACTAATAGAGGTTTTGTGATGCGGACGCATGTCATTTCTGTACTAATAGAGGTTTTGTGATGCGGACGCATGTCATTTCTGTACTAATAGAGGTTTTGTGATGCGGACGCATGTTATTTCTGTACTAACAGGGCTTTTGTGACGCATGTTAGGAAGTGAAGCTCGATCAGTTTTGAGGTAAAGCGTAATGCAAGCTATACTTTTCACCAGGGATGATGTTGACTGATATCTTGATTGATTTGCTACATTTCTAATTTATTGAAAGTGATGGACTCGAGCAATTTACGTTCTGCCGTCAAACTTCCTGATACCTAAACACACAGCTGGGAGCCCATCCCTTACCTGCCCTCAGTCTCCCTGTCGTATTGCTTCCACACAGAGTGAGATAAAGTGGGATATCTTCATTTACCAAGCCCCCCCCCGCCCCCTCCTAAAAAAAGGTATTTTTACAGCTTGTGAGAGTGTTTCCATGACGCAGGATGAGGTTGATCCCTGTACATAGTTGCAGGAGTTAATTGTTTTGTTGTTTTCTGATAGTGCCGCACAGACAGAGTTGTGCTATTGCACCATAGAATAACTGGGACGTCCGGGAACAATGAGCTCCCAGGGCGTTACTAAGGGAGACGCAGGGACAGGATGGTGGAATTCCACAACTGAAATCCAGCAGAACCGCTGGGATATGAACACATTGGGAATGGGGGTAACCGCTGGGATATGAACACATTGGGAATGGGGGTAACTGCTGGGATATGAACACATTGGGAATGGGGGTAATCGCTGGGATATGAACACATTGGGAATGGGGGTAACCGCTGGGATATGAACACATTGGGAATGGAAGTAACCGCTGGGATATGAACACATTGGGAATGGGGGTAACCGCTGGGATATGAACACATTGGGAATGGGGGTAACCGCTGGGATATGAACACATTAGGAATGGGGGTAACCGCTGGGATATGAACACATTGGGAATGGGGGTAACCGCTGGGATATGAACACATTAGGAATGGGGGTAACCGCTGGGATATGAACACATTGGGAATGGGGGTAACCGCTGGGATATGAACACATTGGGAATGCGGGTAACCGCTGGGATATGAACACATTGGGAATGGGGGTAACCGCTGGGATATGAACACATTGGGAATGGGGGTAACCGCTGGGATATGAACACATTGGAAATGGGGGTAACCGCTGGGATATGAACACATTGGGAATGGGGGTAACCGCTGGGATATGAACACATTGGGAATGGGGGTAACCGCTGGGATATGAACACATTAGGAATGTGGGTAACCACTGGGATATGAACACATTGGGAATGGGGGTTGTTTGGAGCCCATCATTTGTTTGACAGCGATATCTTAATATATCAATTTTTTAAAAAGTGGGAACTTTAAAATATCAAATAATGTGTTCTACCAAATGATATGATCTCCTTGGTTATGTTTTATGAGCCATTTGACTTTGATGAGTATCCTGCAATGTTTTCTTTTAGCAATGATGACAAGCCCCATGGCTTAATGAGATAGTATTGTCATGCTTTCGTTATTCACTTGCTGCGACCCAAAATCTAGCAAGCTAAGCTGACATACTGGTGGATTTCAGTTTTATGATTTAACATCTATAAATGGTTAATCCCTTATGGAAATTGAATGTAGTAAAAATTTATATAGTAAACATGAACTTTTACAAAAAAACGAAATATATTTTACAAAAGTTTAATATTTTGCAATATCTGGAAGCATCAATAATTATATATTTGTATATTTATATCATATATTATAAAGTGTTCTTGATAATATATGTTATTGTGTTTACATACGGTCACATTTCTAAGCACTAATGCTGATATTAAAGGCTTTATTGGGTTATATACTGTGATATGGCTAAGCACTAAGGCTGATATTAAAGGGTTTGCGCTGAGCGCTGTGTTAATATATTTACCTGAAGAGTGCTCTTCTTCTCTTGCAGGCAGAAATACAGGAACACCTCTGAAAGGTGAGTCACTGCCTCCTCATTTCCTCGTCCTCTTCCTCATTTCCTCTTCCTCTTCCTCATTTCCTCGTCCTCTTCCTCAGCCTCCTCTGTACTGGAACTCAGGGGCAAGTGAAGGCAATGGCTTCAGCTAATGGAGGAATACAATAATCTCACTCCTGTTCAAACACTGAATGCAAACAAACATATTGTCATAGCTCATAACCGTGTAGGAAAGAGATACAGCATAATAAAAAATAAATTAATTATATAATTGGTAAGTATAAGCTGAAAATGTGCTGCAAATATTAACAGAACAGAGCTTCCATTGTCACACAAAAAAATTCCCGTCCGGAACACCAATATATTGGATATACAAAGTATTAAATGCAGGGGTGCCAATAATTCTGGCACACATGTTTTTTTTCCTCTCAGAATACATTAACTTCAATTAAAGGTTGGCTTTTTCTCATTTTTTCAGTGTGAGATTAAGCTAATTCACCAAACGGTGAATTTTTTATAACCCTTTTTACTCATCTTTACCAGGGGTGCAAATAATTGTGGAGGGCACTGTATGTGTATTGAAAGATACATTTTATTGCAAAAGGGCTAGACATTCACTGGTGATGTGTTTTATTTAACGCCCAAAACCTGTTCCTTGTGGCTGTTGCATAATTACACGTGATTACACATTTGATTGGCAGGCAGTGCTCAGTGTACGGATACTGTTCTATAACCCCCCTCTCTGGCCCTATACGGTCTGTCTCCCACTCAACACATTAGAGTAGTTTTATCCTTGGTGAAGTGGCCTTCACACACACCTACATAACTGCCCCTACTGTGGAGCTGAGTCCCCTGTGGAGACACATCGGTTATATAACACACTCTAACAGGTCTAACAGGTGCTTTAGAGAAAGCACCTCCACCACAGCCAACCTCTATCCTGTCAATCAGGCTTCTGTGAGCCTGAACCAGCTTTGCTCTGACTCATAACACAATTTCACCACATTTCTCTCCCCTTCTAATTGGAGGTATCACCATAATCCAGTGATGCAGTTACATTTGGTCTGATGTAGTGATATTATGGAGGTTATCGCAGGTGAGCATTGAGATGATTAAATGATTTATCTCTTCATTTCATGAAGCATCTGCATTCATTAAAAAAAACAGCTACTGCTGTGCGATTGTTACAGTTACAATAACAGGTTAAACAGAGCCATCTCTCCACTACTGGCTTCGTGACTATGCCTGTGACAATCTTTTAAAATAATCTGGCACCCAATGCGGGGGCTGTGTAGGTTCAATTCCCACCCTAATTTGGAATTCCAATGGCCCCCCCGACTGCGTTCATGGAACAACCCCACTGCACAGGACACACGGATATTCTGCTTAGAATATCAGTTTGGAGAAATGAGAATGATAACCAGACTACATGAACATGTCAGTCTTTATTAAGACATACTCGTTTGTATTAATGCTCACAGTGGCAAATAAATACGTTCAGTGTTCATAAAATAACCTCACTATACGCTGATGTGGGGGTAACCTCACTATACGCTGATGTGGGGGTAACCTCACTATACGCTGATGTGGGGGTAACCTCACTATACGCTGATGTGGGGGTAACCTCACTATACGCTGATGTAGGGGTAACCTCACTATACGCTGATGTGGGGGTCACCTCACTATACGCTGATGTGGGGGTAACCTCACTATACGCTGATGTGGGGGTAACCTCACTATACGCTGATGTGGGGGTAACCTCACTATACGCTGATGTGGGGGTAACCTCACTATACGCTGATGTGGGGGTAACCTCACTATACGCTGATGTGGGGGTAACCTCACTATACGCTGATGTGGGGGTAACCTCACTATACGCTGATGTGTGGGTAACCTCACTATACGCTGATGTGGGGGTAACCTCACTATACGCTGATGTGGGGGTAACCTCACTATACGCTGATGTGGGGGTAACCTCACTATACGCTGATGTAGGGGTAACCTCACTATACGCTGATGTGGGGGTAACCTCACTATACGCTGATGTGGGGGTAACCTCACTATACGCTGATGTGTGCGTAACCTCACTATACGCTGATGTGGGGGTAACCTCACTATACGCTGATGTGGGGGTAACCTCACTATACGCTGATGTGGGGGTAACCTCACTATACGCTGATGTGGGGGTAACCTCACTATACGCTGATGTGGGGGTAACCTCACTATACGCTGATGTAGGGGTAACCTCACTATACGCTGATGTGGGGGTAACCTCACTATACGCTGATGTGGGGGTAACCTCACTATACGCTGATGTGTGGGTAACCTCACTATACGCTGATGTGTGGGTAACCTCACTATACGCTGATGTGGGGGTAACCTCACTATACGCTGATGTGCGGGTAACCTCACTATACGCTGATGTGGGGGTACCCTCACTGTACTTTGAGTTGGGGTTAACCGCCCCGTGGCTCTCCAGGACCAGGGTTGGGGACCCCAGCAGACCCGTGGTGACACCTGATCTACACTGAGAGGCAACTGATTGTTTACCGATAGAGTTGTAGAAAAGAGCACGACTGCAACATTAGCCTTCCAAATTACTTCCAGATTTATCTGCCATTAATACAAAGATGTTTTCAGGTTTATCTGTGACCAAATAGCAAGTGTTTGTCCCGGCATATCAATGGTTGTACAACTTCTATTCAAATAGGACTATTTAATATAACATTGGATGTATAGAATAGACTCAATAGACTCAATTTGCCCTTTAACACTTTTACCTGTTTTACATATGAGCCCCATGAAAGGGTTTTACATATTACAGCAAAGTACTGCACTGTCATTGACAGCATTACTGTAATCCATATTACAGCAAAGTACTGCACTGTCATTGACAGCATTACTGTAATCCATATTACAGCAAAGTACTTTTTACTGGATTTTATACTGCAGTCTTACTGTATCCATATTACAGCCGTTATAGTCTTTGTTGAAGTGTAAGAAATGCACAATGTACCAAGTGTCAAGAAAAAAAATACACTTTTTGCCTTAAATTGTATTAAAAGCAATTTTATTGAGCAATTTGGCAGTGTATTTCATAACTCTTGATTACTAACCTTAACGGCGCTTCTTCATAACACTGCTTTCAAAAACTGAAAAAACAATACAAACTAAATAGATTCAAATATGAAGGACAGTGACTCAAAAAACACATTAGTTCATAACTCTTGACAATTAACCTCAACGGTGCTTCTTCCGATAAAAACTTACTTGAATCAGGTAAATAAAAATAAAGACTTACATTTTACATTTGTAGTCAGCAGTTTTTCAAGATGAAATTAACACATTTCATAGGCAGTTTATTTATTTGTTTGTGTGTGTGCAAAATCTTTCACAACTGAAAGCTTAATAACTTGATCACTATCTAATTGATCACTTAGCTTTTCCTAAAAAAGGCAAACCCAATTAATATACCTGACAAATTTTTTCCCCAAGGTTTAAAAAAATTATTATTTTGCAGCTAAATATTATAGACATTAACGGGGCAATTACAATAACAATAACAATAGGCTTCCTGGCTATATAAGTTGAACTTCAGTGTTCGCCACTTAAACAATGTTACAAAACACTTCCAGTGTAAACACTTTAAAACAATCTTTTTTGAGAAGCAGCAAAACATCAGAGGATAATAACACTTTCAATGTGCTGTATGTGAGTCCTGTAAGAAAATGTCTACATTCACATGCATTCAAAATGGACAATAAGTGTACATGCCTCCACCCTTCTTCAGTTAATGCCTCCAAGCTTCTTTGATTCTGAGTAAGTCTCTGGGTTAATGCCCAAAATGCTCCTGTAAACAAAAGGCCAAGACAGAAGCTTTCAGTTTAATATACAGTGCTTTCCAAAAGTGAGCACATTGATTTGTGGGTGTTGACATCCTTATCGGATGTACCCCCCCCCCATTTTAGAGGAAAAAAGTAATTGGACAAATGAACATAAACTTAAATAAATGTATCATATTTAATATTTGGTTGCATATTCTTTGCATGCCATGACTTCCTGATACCTGATAGCTGTGACCCAACAACATCAAAAGACTTAGTATTATATAATATTGCTTGTAAGAGTAATACTATATAATACTTAAATTAGTATTATATAGTATTGCTTGTAAGAGTACCTGGAAATAAGATAACTATAACCTATCTTCATGTGAATGGATCTCTATGGGAATTGAGGGGTGGGACTAGATTAATCTGTAAATTACACTGAACAGTATGGAACACATGGTTGGCTAAATAGCTGCAAGTCATCAAGGGTCTGATCGGTTTTGGCGGATTTCCCTTCCATGCGACTTGTCAGTCCCTGAAAGTCACAGATATTCTTAGCCGATCTTTAACATGCTATTTATAATCTAACTGTATGGCTTGTTTATATAGGCCTAAAAAAAAAAAACTAAAAAATTAAAAAATCATTATTGTAGTAGGCTATGCTAGTTTGCTTCTATTTTTAAATTGAATACATAGGCCATCTCTTCCGCATCCATATTGATTCCGTCCGTGGTGGCCCTGGCCATTCCATGAACCAAAACTCGCCATGTAATTAATAAAACGAAACTGTGACGTTTTACTCCAAAGAAAAAATAAATGTTTTAACTTTTACCTGATGACCAGTTATAGTTAGCATTATATTCCAGTATTTTTATGTGGAACAATTTGTGGGGTGTAGCTAAACTTACGCTACTTGGAAGGAGGATGATTAAAATGAAGATTATCTTTATGCTAGCACGGTCTTCACCTGTCTGGAAATATTTATGTTTTTGTGTTAAAAGCTTTTAATGCTCAAGAGCTTTGTTACTATTAGCTCCGATTGTTCATTTTACTTTATTCTTTTAGAGTGGATTTCTTAATAAATCATTATAATTATTAAATCTTGTCCTTGCATTTTATAATAATAATAATAATAATAATAATAATAATAAAAATAATTTAAAAAAAGAAAGAAATCGGGACCGGTATCGCCCCCAAAAATCCTGAACGGAGCATCCCTAGTCTGAGGTATCAAACGAGCCTCAAACCATCACTCTGCTGCCAGATATGCAGTAGATATGGATGGATCACTTTAAGGGTTGTTTCAAATTTTCCTATTGAACTCTATGGAAAAATAAGCCTGGAGAAGAAACCCTTCAAGTGATCCATCCATATCTACAGATTTAAAAAATATATGTAGTAATAATGTGGAAGCCAGTGTTAGTTAACATAATTGAACGCACACACTCCTAGCTAAAAAGCCTTACAAATAAAGGCACAGCTATCTCAGTTACAAGATTTAATTAATTTACTTATCTAACCGAGTGTAGTGCCGAACCATATGCTGCCATCCCGTGATGTCGCGCGGATTCATTCAAATTTCACCGTTTGATTGGTCCATTTCCTCACTAAAGAAATATTACTGTATTTTGGATTACAGTAAAGGATATTACAGGATGATTGCTGTAATATTTCATCAGCCATGAAGAATTCATACAAAACTTATTGTAAATCTACAGTAACATGCTGTATTCATCATAAACAGCAAAGTTCTGTTCATAATACAGTAATATTGCTGTTAAAACAGGTACCATTTCTAACAGTGTAATATTATCTCGCTAGCTAACCTAAAAATAAAAAATAAATAATATACTCTAGTTCAGTGTTTTTCAACCTTTTTTGAGCCAAGGCACATTTTTTACATTAAAAAAAATCCTGAGTCACACAATCAACCAAAAGTGTTACTAATTAAGTGAAGTTGGATCATTTCCCACGGCACACCTGAAGATCTCTCACGGCACACTGGTTGAAAATCACTGCTCTAGTTCATGTATATTATCTGGTGGAAGATAATACAGACAGATCCAAGGGAGATATCAGCACAATGCAATCTATCAACCCTGCTGTGCTTTTTGCTTCTCTCACCAAAATATACAGTTTCCCTTCAGCGCAGGCTCTCAGTTTTTAACCGTCTCTGTCTGGCGTCGCCCGACTCGTTTGGCCTCTACGTCATATAACAGGATCTACTTTTGAAAACTACTTTACTAAGAGCGATGAATAGGAAGAATCAACACACGTAGCAAAGATTTAATAGCAAGCCAGTCAGACTCAGAGGGTTTCTTATAAACAAGTATTCAACTTGTTTTCATTGTAGTTTTAAATCCCACTTAAGACAGGGCTGAGCTTTGGGCTAGAACACGTTAAAATGCATTGTGATGGTTTCTGTATATAGTCTTCTTGTCTACTGACAAAAAGTTTATGAAAATTTTTCATCAGACCACATTTCCAAAGTAAACTTGGCAAAATTCTATATATTTCACATGATCCATTTCCCATGTTCCAGTCACAAAGAATTGTGAATATAGTGTTTAAATTTTAATCTCAAAGAGCACCAAATTGATACATTTAGTTGTTGAAATGGACAAAACTTTATTCCGGGGGGCGTGCCCCCAGCCCCCTCTAGACAGTTTGGGGTCCACCCATCCACAGTTTCTGAAAATCCTGCAGGAAACACTGTAAGGCATTTCTTCATTTCGGCGCATCACTTCCTGATATTTGGGTTATGTTTATTCCACCCCAGGATGACAACAATTAACCACTGAAAAGCTGAATCATCGATTTGAGTTGGCAGTTGGCAAGGTTCTTTTCCAAAACAGCATCAAACATTATGACGACACTACAGACAAGCTGCGGTTGCTTTAAAACCTTTCAAAGTTGTCATGGTTACAGCTGAAAAACAAAGCATTCATTCTCATTGTTTATTTCTGTTTGTAATGTTGCATTAGATTTCCGTTACAGCCCTGTCATGGTCCATGGTGAAATTTGTGAAATGCTATCTCTTTGCTGTTAAATAAGCTCACCTATCAACAGCATCGTGCAATTCTGGCACTAAAACAAGCAATACAATCTATGTTAGTACTTGAGGAATACACTGGAACAATTCATGGTAGAACAATCGTAATGGCATCCAAATATAGCCTCAGATTCCATGCAGCACAGCCGATAGCAACATTGTCCTGGCCTGACAGAGACTGTTCAAGGCCCAGTGGGAGCTCACGCTTTCTGCCAATGCTGAGCCACGCATGTCAGAAATGATTTATTGTTTGTCAGTCCTACACTCCACCTCGACCACTCTGCTCTGCTGCAGCACGGTGACTCGCACACCGTGTCAACAGCTCTCGTTCGTCCCGACTGTGGATCTTCCCCACCATAGCTCCCCAATGGTGGAACAAACTACCCATTCCTCTACGAACCCCTGCATCACTGCTTGCTTTTCCTCCTGGTCTGAAGACACACCTCTTCAGACTCGACCTTGACTGACCCACCATTTTCACATAGCACTTGTTCCTTGTTTTTTGCTTGTATCCTGTACCTTAATTCTTGTTTTTGTGATGTGGTAGTTTATCATATTTTACTGATTTAGCCATAGCTTACTATGTGTACTAGACACAATTGGCGGAGAACTGAGGATTAAGTAAAAAAATTTGTTTATTTCTTGAATCCAGCAGTTCCAACAATCAATGCCCTTGTTAGTAGTAGTATCTTTATTTGTCCCCGTGGGGAAATTTGGTTTGCAGTGTACCAGGTTGAGACATCACAAAAATAAAAAAATAAAATACAAATAAGAAAATAGAGTAAAGAAATAAAAACAGAAATACAAAACACATCAGGCAATGAACATATTTGACTGATACAACTATACAAACACCCATCATGTCGGCCATTTAGTGGAGAAGGCATTAACTGGGGCAGTATTCAAGACCAGCTGGGCTGAATTTAGTGTGGTTTGTTAAGTTGAGATATAGCTAAGGGAATATTTTTCTTATAGGCCGAGATCTTATACCTACAGTCAGACGGGAGTAACACAAATTCTACAAACAGGGGGTGACTGGGGTCAGAGAGAATGTTATGTACTTTGTCTAGGGCCCTTGTCTTGTCGGTACTGTCCAGACCTAACTGATTTGTCCCCAGGAGTTTGCCAGCTGCGGTGGTCATTTTCCTCAATGCGTTTTTCTGTATAACGGTAGCACTACCAAACCAGCAGATAATACAAAAGCTTAAAACACTTTCAACAAATGATTTGTTAAACAATGTGAAACGTTTGCAGTCCACACTAAAACTATTTAATTTTCTGAGGAAATACATTCTTTGTTGTCCCTTTTTAGTAATGTAATCCACACAATTGTTCCATCTTAGCTTATTATCCAATACGACACCCAAATATTTATACTCCTGGACAGACTCTATGGTCGGCCCCTTCATGACTGTAGGGAAGGTGGTTGTGGGCTCTTTTCTAAAGTCAATAGAGATCTCCTTTGTGTTATTGGTATTGAGGAGCAAACAAGATTTCTCACACCACAAGTTAAAATCATCCAGGATGGGGCCGTGCTGATCCTTGTCACCCTACATGAGGCTAACTAGGGCTGTGTCATCGGCTAATTTACTGCCCGGGTAAGAACTGGTGCAGCTGTTAGTATACAGTAAAAATAGGAGGGGGGACAAAACACAGCCTTGTGGGGATCCTATATTGGTGTAGGTCCTATATTGGTGTAGATCCTATATTGGTGTAGGTCCTATATTGGTGTAGATCCTATATTGGTGTAGATCCTATATTGGTGTAGATCCTATATTGGTGTAGATCCTATATTGGTGTAGATCCTATATTGGTGTAGATCCTATATTGGTGTAGGTCCTATATTGGTGTAGATCCTATATTGGTGTAGATCCTATATTGGTGTAGATCCTATATTGGTGTAGATCCTGTATTGGTGTAGATCCTATATTGGTAGTACCCAGAGTATCAGGCCATCTTCAAGGGAAAACTCTGTAGCCAGTCTCTGAGCTAGAATGTGGGGCTGAATTGTATTGAATGCGGAGGTGAAATCTACAGATAAAATCGTGGTATGTGCCTCGTCTTTCTCAAGATGTTTATATATTAGGTTCAACAGTGTGAGGATTGCATCGTCAACCCCCCTGCTGGCCTGATAGGCAAACTGCAATGTGCCTAAGTGCTGCTGTACACAATTTAGAATATGACATGATCAGTCTTTCAAAGCTTTTCATCACTCGGGATGTCAAAGCAATCGGACGGAAGTCATTTGGTGCAGAGGGATTGGATGTTTTGGGGATGGGTATAATGGTGGATCTTTTCCAAGGCAGGGGCACAATGTGCTGGTCCAGAGAAGCCTGGAAAATAGGAGTAAAAACACCAGCCAATTGTTTGGCGCACTTATATTATATTATACACTCCCACATATATTATCAGGACCTGGCCTTTTGCGAACATTGCAACACTTAAAAACTTTTAAAATATCTGACTCTTTTATAACCACCCTCTCTGACACCATCGAGGATGAGTTGAGTTGATTTGATGATGTTGAACCTCTGCACTATTGTCAGATTCAAAACGGGAAAAGAAGGCATTTAGCTCATGAGCCAATACTTTTCCACCATCCGTGTGGGATTTCCCTCTGCCCTTATGGGGCGCACTGGCCATAGATTTAATTTCCTGCCAGGCTGCCCTGCTGTTACCAGAAGACATGCTTAATTCCACTTTCCGTTTATTAACATCTTTATCAGTCTTTATTTGTCTTTTGATCTCTTTCTGCAATTCTCACATAGCAAGTTCATTTCCCTGAGCGTATACCAGTTTTTTATTATTTTAAGAGACATTTCAGTTTTTTAGATACCCAGGGTTTGTGGTTGGGGAAGATTTTACATGTCTTGGAAGGTACAACTGAATCCACACAAAAATGGACATAGTCTGATATGATGACAGTTTGTTAATTCATGTCGCTCGCTACCCATAGCCTCTCAAATAGAGCAATCAAAGCATCCCTGCAAGCGTGTGATGCTGTCCTCGTTCCAGATCCTGACTGCTTTTACTTTCGGTTTCTCCCTCTGTAGGATCCTGCCATATGTTGGCCGGAGGTAAACCACATTGTGGTCAGACGTCCCCACGGGAGGTTTAGGGGTGGCAGAGAAGGCATTTTTAACAGTTCCGAAACATAAATCCGATGTCTTTTTTTTCCTGGTGTGACAACGTACTGGGCGGCACGGTGGTGCAGTGGTTAGCACTGTCGCCTCACAGCAAGAAGGTACCGAGTTTGAATCCCGGCCGAGGGCCTTTCTGTGTGGAGTTTGCATGTTCTCCCTGTGTCAGCGTGGGTTTCCTCCGGGTACTCCGGTTTCCTCCCACAGTCCAAAAACATGCAGGTTAGGCTAATTGGAGACTCTAAATTGCCTATAGGTATGAATGAATGAGTGAGTGAATGGTGTGAGTGCTCTGTGATGGATTGGCGGCCTGTCCAGGGTGTATTCCTGCCTCTCGCCCAATGCATGCTGGGATAGGCTCCAGCACCCCCCATGACCCTGAATAAGGAATAAGCGGGTTGATGATGATGATGATGATGATGATGATGACAATGTACTGTATGTGGTAGTATGTGCGCAAGCATTTGCGCAATGAACAATTGTTGAAGTCACCCAGGATGAATTTCGGTGCATTCGGGGATATAGAGTCTCATTTCTGCGAGAGATTGAAGATTGCCTCAGATGCCCCTGCTTTGGGGTGAATATAAACCACAGTAAAGAACAGTTGAGAAAATTCCCTCGGTAAATAGTAGGGTCGTAGAGACACTGAGAGCAGCTCAATGTCTGGAGTGCAAACTCTCTCTCTTACCACAATTGCCCTGCACCACTGGTCCCTGATGAGTAGACAGACACCGCCGCCGTGATGTTTCCCCGTCGCGGTAGTACATCGGTCAGTACTACGGTAAAGCCGTCAGGTTCCACCTCGCAGCTGGGGAATCTTTCTTCCAGCCAAGTCTCTGTGATTGCCAACACACAAGCCTCACGGTATTCTCGCTGGTATTGCAGGTTCGCTGTAAGCTCCTCCTTTCCCCCCAGCAGCTGGGTAGGTCTTTGTCTGATACCCTCTTTCCTTCCGTGTTTATGTCTAGAAACCCTTGTTCTGTCTTTAGTACTTAAAAAGTTTGGTATAGAGTTTATTAAATTGTCCGTGACACTTGGGTTGTGCCTTAGGCCTATCAAAAATTCTCTGGTGTATTGGACACTACTGCCAGCAGTAAATCTTTCTCCATACGTGACGCAGGTTAATAAAATGAGTAGAATCAGTCTGACATTCCACCATTTAGAGGCCATAAAGAAAAATAAAGCTCACGAAAAATAAAACTAACAAAATGCTTAAACAATGCTAAAACACGGACAATAAACACCAAACGATCTCAACGCCAGCACACCACAGGTCGCCACAGCGCAGCGCCCACAAATGTCCAGCACTCTGAATACTGAATACAAGTGTGCGTGCTAAAACCCCTCGTTTAACCTACGTTTCATTATATTTCATGAATTTAATAATTATATAATTATTACTTAAAATGACAATCATCAATTAAATCGCCAAATTTGTTGATTAGCCAGTCGAACAGTAACCTGGTGGAATCAACCAACAAGTTAAAGCAAAGTCTAAATCAGGTCTTAACCCCTTTGCGCAGATGCCATGCCGCTGGCGGAAAGATTTTGGTCAACTCAGACATTCGTTGCTCCT
Source organism: Ilyophis sp. 1 JC-2022 (assembly GCA_022702515.1). Taxonomy (NCBI): domain Eukaryota; kingdom Metazoa; phylum Chordata; class Actinopteri; order Anguilliformes; family Synaphobranchidae; genus Ilyophis; species Ilyophis sp. 1 JC-2022. The sequence goes on along the minus strand of CM040398.1, from coordinate 3,776,747 downwards.
GCAGCCAAACTATTCGTGGAAATGACAACCTCCGTGTTTTAACTTTATTGGTAGATGATTCGTGACCACTCTGCCTTATACAGAGTTTCTAAGTGTCACTATTTTCCCGTAGCAAGTCTATTTAACAAGCACCCCGCATCCAGTCTATACCTACCCATGCGTGACATAGTGGACAATAGCGTCTATGTGTGAGTTCATGAATATATTTATTCATTATTTAAAGTAAGAATTCCATCATAGCAAAAAGATAAACCCAATAGCCTGATCGTATGCCAAAAAAGACGGTATTCCATTCCCGTTATGTAAGTAGTACTGCTTCTAAAATGCGATTGATCTCGCTGCCTACATACAGTGAGCACCATAATTCATTGGACAGTGACACATTTTTTGTTATTTGGTTATGTACTCTAGCGCTTTAGTTTGAACATTTGAAAGGATACAATGACAATGAGGTTGAAGTGCAGAGAGTCAGCTTTAATGTGAGGGTATTTGCATCCATATCGGATGAACCGTTTAGAAATTATCAAACCTTTTGTAAATACCCCCCCCCCCCCCCCCCATTTTCGGGCATCACAAAATATTGGACAGTTTAACATAATATAGATAAAGTAATAATTTTTAAATATTTGGTCACATATAATTTGCATGCCATGACTTCCTGATGTCTGTGACCCAACAATATCAAAAGACTCTTGATATCTTATTTCCTGGTACTCCTACAAGCGATACTACAACCTTTCTGCGTTTGAATGGATCTCTATGGGAATTGGGGGGTGGGACTAGATTTAGCTGTAAATTACACTGGAAGAGTATGGGGCACATGGTTGGATAAAGTCATCAAGGGTCTGATGTATCAAACAAGCCTTAAACCATCACTCTGCTGCCAGATGTGCAGTAGATATGGATGGATAACTTGAAGGGTTTTTTCTCTTCTCTTTTTCCATAGAGTTCAATAGGAAAATTTGTCAGGAGAAACAACCCTTAAAGTGATCCATCCATATCTACTGCATATCTGGCAGCAGAGTGATGGTTTGAGGCTCGTTTGATACCTCAGACCCTTGATGAGTTACAGCCATTTAATCAACCATGTATTCCATACTGTTCCAGATGCGCTTGCTTATACGAATATAAAGGGCTATCGCTCCATCCAATGTGCAGCTATGTGATACAGATTGTGTGTTCCTCAGCATCATGGCTCTGCGGCCTGGTGGGACCCAGGACAGCTTCATTCTGAGGAGCAACTAGTTCAGTTGGCACCCGGCTGAATTAGCTGAGAGAATATATTATTCAAATTGCTCATCTTTTGCCACATCCTGTAGCTGTAATCTCCTGTAGCTGTAAACTCCTGTAGCTGTATCTATAATCTCCAGTAGCTGTGGTGTGTTTGTGTGCGCAGCTATGTGTTTCTTCACCTCCAATTTAATGTTGATCCATTTTATTTCTACTACAGTTTGTGTGATCCTGCATTGACTAGATTCACAGTTTGTGTGACGGGTGATCCTGCATTGACTAGATTAACAGTTTGTGTGATTGGTGATCCTGCATTGACTAGATTAACAGTTTGTGTGATTGGTGATCCTGCATTGACTAGATTAACAGTTTGTGTGATTGGTGATCCTGCATTGACTAGATTAACAGTTTGTGTGATTAGTGATCCTGCATTGACTAGATTAACAGTTTGTGTGATTGGTGATCCTGCATTGACTAGATTAACAGTTTGTGTGATTAGTGATCCTGCATTGACTAGATTAACAGTTTGTGTGATTGGTGATCCTGCATTGACTAGATTAACAGTTTGTGTGATTGGTGATCCTGCATTGACTAGATTAACAGTTTGTGTGACTGGTGATCCTGCATTGACTAGATTAACAGTTTGTGTGATTGGTGATCCTGTATTGACTAGATTAACAGTTTGTGTGAGTGGTGATCCTGCATTGACTAGATTAACAGTTTGTGTGATTGGTGATCCTGTATTGATTAGATTAACAGTTTGTGTGATTGGTGATCCTGCATTGACTAGATTAACAGTTTGTGTGATTGGTGATCCTGTATTGACTAGATTAACAGTTTGTGTGAGTGGTGATCCTGCATTGACTAGATTAACAGTTTGTGTGATTGGTGATCCTGCATTGACTAGATTAACAGTTTGTGTGATTGGTGATCCTGCATTGACTAGATTAACAGTTTGTGTGATTGGTGATCCTGCATTGACTAGATTAACAGTTTGTGTGATTGGTGATCCTGCATTGACTAGATTAACAGTTTGTGTGACTGGTGATCCTGCATTGACTAGATTAACAGTTTGTGTGATTGGTGATCCTGCATTGACTAGATTAACAGTTTGTGTGATTGGTGATCCTGCATTGACTAGATTAACAGTTTGTGTGATTGGTGATCCTGCATTGACTAGATTAACAGTTTGTGTGACGGGTGATCCTGCATTGACTAGATTAACAGTTTGTGTGATTGGTGATCCTGCATTGACTAGATTAACAGTTTGTGTGATTGGTGATCCTGCATTGACTAGATTAACAGTTTGTGTGATTGGTGATCCTGCATTGACTAGATTAACAGTTTGTGTGATTGGTGATCCTGCATTGACTAGATTAACAGTTTGTGTGATTGGTGATCCTGCATTGACTAGATTAACAGTTTGTGTGATTGGTGATCCTGCATTGACTAGATTAACAGTTTGTGTGATTGGTGATCCTGCATTGACTAGATTAACAGTTTGTGTGATTGGTGATCCTGCATTGACTAGATTAACAGTTTGTGTGATTGGTGATCCTGCATTGACTAGATTAACAGTTTGTGTGATTGGTGATCCTGCATTGACTAGATTAACAGTTTGTGTGACTGGTGATCCTGTATTGACTAGATTAACAGTTTGTGTGACGGGTGATCCTGCATTGACTAGATTAACAGTTTGTGTGACGGGTGATCCTGCATTGACTAGATTAACAGTTTGTGTGATTGGTGATCCTGCATTGACTAGATTAACAGTTTGTGTGATCGGTGATCCTGTATTGATTAGATTCACAGTTTGTGTGATTGGTGATCCTGCATTGACAGCACATGTCATCTCCTGCCAGGCCTTTTTAACTTTACTAGTTGCTATGACTACCATTTTGCATTTGTATGCACCTGTACATGGAATTTGTAACTTCCATGTGTGGCGATTTATGGGCGTGAATTTATGCTAATCAAAAAATAAGGTGCACGCACCTGTCATCACTCAGTTGCGATTTGCGCCATTAAACCTGGTCTGAGCAGGTGGACGGCAGTTTCTCACTTTTCAAAGCTAATCTCCAAATGAGATCACTCAGATTTAGCTGGTAAAAGGATGCCATAATTATAACAAAAAAAGCAGTTGTGCTCTCATGCCCTTTGCAATGATCGTGTTCACTGTGCAATGGGCTGAGTGAGTGATCCTGACAACTGAATGACTGGATCCATTATGAACTGGAGGAACAGAACTGTTATGAACATTATCAGGTGCCTTTAAGCTAGAACAGTAAACAGATTATTGCACCAGTTGTGAGGGATGGTGCTTAAGTGCCGTATGCTTTTTTAAGGTGACTCCAGAAGTGGAAGAAGTTTAACCGGCAATCAGCCTTAACTACATTTACAGTTGCTCAGTAAGTCCCTGCTATGCTCTGAATTGTTCTACTGTACGTTACATCCATACTGTGTCCTGTGTCTTAAATTAACATTTTTTCTTTCTTTCTCTTCATTTGTTTGTTGGTTTGTTTTCTTCACACGCCTGGATTGGCCAGCTCGTTTGGTGATTGCTGAGTTTGCTAATCTGTTTGTGAAAAAAAAAAGAAACTTAATCTCATTGAGTGTCAACGTTAAGTCATCTTGATTGAATCCAGGCTGAATGTATTCAAGTGCATTAGCACAGCCTTTAAAGCTTTTCAAAGCCCTCACATTCCATGTGAAAAACCAGAAATTATTGGATTTCAAGAGCCAGTGTATACTTGTCATGCTTTGATGCAGAAACATCTGGGAGATGTGTTTGTGCTAGTTCTCTTTTAATGCAATACAATTTTTATATTCTATGAGCAAACATTTTGTGAATCCTCAAAGCTTGTAGTCCTTGACTTTGATATCAGTCCACTTAAATTTCAGAAGTTAATTTAATTCCAGTTCAGTTTAGGATTTCCACTCATCCAAGATTTTCCAGGATCGTTCTGGATTCTGGTCGTCTCTCCTGCAACATGGTTGTTGCACGCATTATTAGTGCTTATGAAATGTAGACTGCTTCTCGTTTGCGTCTCTCGTGGTCTGTCGTTTGGTGTTTTTTGAATGAAATGAACTGACTCACCTCCATGTAAGGATTTGTTCATTTGGCTTTGCTCTCAGTTGCCATTCACTGAAGCTGCAGCTATTTAACCATTTTCACCAGTGGGTGTAACGATAGCATTGATCCGCTTGAGCGGGGTGTGCTGTCCGAGCCCTCCTGTCCGTGTGACCGAAAGCAACAGCTCCTGAGCTGAAATCAGTGGCAGCATCCTGAGGAAACTAAACGTGCTGCAGTGCAGACTTGCAGCGGGATTGTCAGATACGATTTACTGAAAGCAGTCACTGAACATTTGAATAATCCAACAAAATTCGGAAATTGTATTAAATCTGTATCTTATTAATGTTTCTGCTAGCCTTCCTGACCACCTTAAGACAGACTGCAGTGAGATCAAAGATAAGAGTAATATTGTAGTGATTTGTAATGAACATTTTATCTCCGCTGGATCTGTTTTTAGCCGTTCTAATGCTGAGCCTTACTCTTCTGTGGGACGCTCAGTGGTGACCCCTGCTGTAAGCTCTGTTGTGAACCCTTTCCACTTTAAGCCTGTCGCTGTTTCTGAAGTCTGTAAAGCCTTGAAAGATATAGACTGTAAAAAGTCAGCAGGCCAGGACAACCTAGACCCACACTTCCTAAAGACAGCCACTCATCTTATTGCTACAGCTATTGTTGCTTCTATTTTTAATCTTAGTTTTGTGACCAGCACCATCCCCAATGTGTGGAAGTCTGCTCATGTCCTTCCATTATTAAAAAGTGGGAATCCCTCGGATGTCAATAACTCGCCCCATCTCTAAGCTCCCCGTCCTGGCCAAAGTTATTGAGTCCCTTGTGAATACTCAACTAAAGAAATTCCTACAGGAAAATAACATCGTAAGTGAGGTTCAGTCTGGCTTCAGGTCAGGGCATACCACCATAACTGCAGCTAATGACACTTCGACATGAGGAGCCGGGGATCGAACCGCCAACCCTGCAATCAGCGGACGACCCGCTCTACCTCCTGAGCCACAGCCGCCCCCTCTCTCTCTCCCCCTCTCTCTCTCCCCCTCTCTACCTCCTGAGCCACAGCCGCCCCCAGCTAGACAGTGTTTACTATGCTTCTCTGCGCTTATATCACTAATGCCAAATGGCTTACTCACCACTGTTTGCTATATCAAATGGTAGGATGGACCTGTCTGTATTCCCAGAGGAAATCACACATGTAAATTTTTATATATAAGGCCATCCTAGGGAAGCTTCCCCTATACCTTTGTAGCCTACTTTGCTTTGCCTCTAGTAGCTACCATACCAGGTCCACTAGATTTCTACTTCTAAAACGTTCCAGAGTACCCACTGAACTAGGAAAGACAGCTTTTTCTCACTTTGCACCTTTGGCATGGAATAGATTACAAGACCTCACCCACTTAGATACCCTGGTTTCACGAGGCAGATTTTAATCTTTGTTACAGAACTCCCTGCAGGAAGAGTGTCGTTGTTTTCTGTAGATTGGGTCGCCGCTGAAAAACGACTGTATCGCCTTCAGTACACTTTTATTATCATGTTCTCTATGTTTGTGTTTTTGTGTGATTTATTGTATATGTTATTGCTGCTGTTGTCTTGGCCAGGTCGTTGTTTAGAACATGTGGGTGTTATGTAACGAGAATGTCAGTGAGGCAGGTATAACCAATTTAGCTCTTTATTAACATTTTCTCACTCCCCCATGTACCTCCGGGTCATAAGTCATCTCCATGACAACTGTAATTAACCATTTACAGGACAGTGGGAATAGATACAAATATATTAGAAAGTTGGATGATTAAAAATAAACTAGATTTATGCTCAGTTTCATAATGAAATTGCTACCAGCCTTGATCTGCCCGTAGTGATACCGTCTCACTGCACAAACTTTGGCTTGATATGGCCGTAGTGATACCGTCTCACTGCACAAACTTTGGCTTGATATGGCCGTAGTGATACCGTCTCCATGCACAAACTTTGGCTTGATATGGCCGTAGTGATACCGTCTCCATGCACAAACTTTGGCTTGATATGGCCGTAGTGATACCGTCTCACTGCACAAACGTTGGCTTGATATGGCCGTAGTGATACCGTCTCACTGCACAAACCTGTGCTTGATATGGCCGTAGTGATACCGTCTCACTGCACAAACTTTGGCTTGATATGGCCGTAGTGATACCGTCTCACTGCACAAACTTTGGCTTGATATGGCCGTAGTGATACTGTCAGGCCAAAATGTGTCCGTGAGCCAAAATGTGTCCGGGCCAGGCATCGGAATGCTTGGAATGTCGTTGCTATGCCAACAGACACGCGAGCATTGTGACGCGATAGCATTGCACTTGCTTTGACCTCAGAATCGCCGGAGATCGTTGGACGGAGATAAATCACTACATCACTCAAATAACCATCACTATCACTCAGATAACCTTTATAATTTCCCTTTGTATAGGCTACTAAGCTTTATATTGTTAATTGTTTTCGATTTTAGATTGTGTTAGCTAGTGATTCATTTTGAAGTAGATAGTATTTTACTGAAACTAACTAGCTAGCAATACTACATAGTAGTTTCCTGGTCAAATGTTGCTTTATAAAAAAACGAGCATCCGTTAATAATGTTAACAACGCCGGATTTAAAAAAAAACCCATTAGCCTGTTCGCACTGCAAGTTAAACCAGCGAGGTGGAAAGAGTAAGTAGGCCAGTCGCGTTGTTGAATAGCCCAATAAAACTAATCTAATGTCACGTCGTACAGTAGGCCTAATTGTTATTTTTTTGTGGGCCTATTGGTAGTTTTTCTGATGACCAATTAATACCGATTATTATTACGTTTCCTAAAAATTTTTTGTTACGTTGAATATTGTTTTCAATAAATGTTATTTGTTAACTTTTATTTAGTGAGTTGTTGTCATGTTTTGTAGGATAAAAGCAAGCGCGAGCTTGTCACCCGGCGATTCTGAGGTCAAAGCAAGTACAATGCTATCGCGTCACAATGCTCGCGTGTCTGTTGGCATAGCAATGACATTCCAAGCATTCCGATGCCTGGCCCGGACACATTTTGGCTCACGGACACATTTTGGCCTGACAATACCGTCTCCATGCACAAACGTTGGCTTGATATGGCCGTAGTACGGTGGCTGAGAAGTGCAAAACAACATACCAGAAGAAGGTTCGGTAACGTTACTGCTTACCTGGCTGAGATCCCGCTAAATGACTCTTCCAGCGCCCAGAAGTGAACGAGAGAAACATGTAGCTACTTGGATGTATTAAACTCGGCGGGAGTAAAGGAAATGGTCGGTGCTGATTGGCCGAAAAGGAGTTCTGTGAATCGGCACTCGATTGCTCTTCCTCAAGGACCCGGATGTGTGTCTCAGTTCTGAATCTGAATTACGAGTTTTGAAATTGAATTGTGAGAACTGAATACAGTTTCAGAGCAAATGCATTCAATTTCATAATATTATATTCAGTTTCAAGTTTATTGGAATTCAGTATCAAACTAATTAATTCAGATTCAAATTATGCTATTCAGATTCAGTTTTTCAATGCAATTATTCAAGTTGAGCAATTCAAATTCAAATATAAATAATTCAGATTCAATATTTTTGACACAAATCTAACCCCATACCTAGAGTTCAGACTCTAAAAATGTTTGTTCTATGTTGTTGAGGTGCACCCAAAGGTGCAGTTGCTAATGTTAAAGGTGTAGCTAGTTAGCATTTTACAATTGTTTTAGATCCAGTATACTCAAACTGTGGTCTGTTTGTGAATCACTGTTTTAGATCAAACAAGAAAAGTATTTAAAGAGATTTTGTTTTCTATACTATATTACCACTTAAAGGGATAGTTAAAAATGTCCCTTTTAAAAATAATTAAGCTGTGGGTGACAGATTCAGACACTTTGTGTTCAGACAGACAGCAATGTCCCACCATTACAATAAACCTCACTTTTTGATCACTTTCAGTTCATAGCTGAGTAATTTCTTTTAGTTTCAGATACAGTTCCAATGCAGACTGCCAGTACTCTGGCTTCTGTAATTGATTGTGCTCCATGGCGAAGTCCAAGTACTCCTGCATGTTTGGTTCCCCACATGGAACTATTGACAGGCGAGCCTCAGGAAAGGGATCCAATTCAGCCTGTTCAACTTTAAATCCACAGTCTCTGGATCCAAACCTATGTTAAACAGAAGACATAATTGCATGTATTAACGTTTAATGTAAAAGTAAAACAAATACAACTAGACCTGCAAGCAGTTTGTCTGATCTGAACATCTTTTAAAACATCCCTAAATAAACAATCACTAATGTATTTACCTGTGTGGTAAGTAGTAGAGTTCACTGGGCACTCCTCCTGGACATGATGCTGTTCTGGAGGGACGAATCCTGTGACTGTTCCACAGTCTCACAGCCTCGTCCAAGTCCTTCTGAACAACATCCACAAAGCAATATCTCAACAGATACTGATGCTCGTGACTCCCGTTGAAGTATCCGGCGTCTCTAAGGTCTGCAAATAGCTCCATCCAGAACTGACACCTATAGAAATGAATTAAAAATAATTCAAATTTTTAAGTATATACACAAGTTTGAAGAAAAGGTTATTCATAATTAACCCTTGTGTACCATTAGTGACAAAAGTGACATTTACAATTTCTATTTTCTCGATAACTGCAGTGATTATGTTTTTAGCCATATTTGGCAAAAGTGTGTATTTATGGACTTATTTTGGAATTTCAAAGACAAATCCTATATTCCACTTTTCTGTACTGTGTAGCAAAAATACTCACTCTTCTTATTAAGGGACAAAAGTGTCCTGAAGGACTGAAGTTGATTAAAAGATTTAGGCTATGGAAAAAAGTAGAAGAAAATATTAACATGTACTATATTGAAGAGGATACTTTTGTCCCTTAATATGAAGAGTGTGAGTATTTTAAAAGGGTGTATGAGGTTTAAATATAAGAAAGCCTCTCACCTTCCCTTTCTGAATATGGACCACCAGGACTCAATCCGCTGGTTGTTTATGGACGAGCCATACATGTGGCTGGACGCTCCAGAGTAGTAGTCATTGTGGTGGTGACGTAGGGTACACTGAATTGCAGCCATGGTCCCGTTCTCCGTGCCGCAATCAGTCCTCAGCCTCATAGGGATGACACCGAAGTTTCGCACACATGACAGGAAATAGTGAGCGATCACTGCTGGGTCATTATTTGTTGGTCCACATGCAAGCCACAGTACTTTACGTGAAAATCCATCAATACATCCTGAAATGGCCAACCCGAATGGCTTAAGTTTATCATAACCATCCGCGTGCCACATATAATTAGGTCCCATGGAGTGGTAAGTTCTTCTTACAAACCTCCTGCGTGCTCTCCTTTCGCACCCTTGAGGATTAAGCTCCCGGAGCAAATTCATCACCTGATCCCTCTTCACTCGTAGATTGTACTTTTGTTTGAGTACCTGCCACATCATGCGGTATCCGAACAGTTGTCCAGGTCCACGAAGTTCCAACTGGATGGCCATAATTATGGCGTTTGTAGAGGAGTAATCCTTTCTGCGATAGAACCCGGCTTGATTCAGTTTGCTTTTCAGAGACCTCAAGCTGATGTGTACACCGTGTAAACTTGACATCATGTCCACGATTACAGCATACGAGTGGCCCTCATTAAAATATTGTATGCACTGCTGCAGCATATCTGGTCCTTCCGTCATGTCCATGTCCCTTAAAAATTGTAGAGACCGACCACACGAAGAACAAAACCGAGTTAATCGGCTCATACGTTGTCCAAAACATCATCATAAACTCCACTAACAACTTTTCTGCCGCTCACGGGTCAAACGTGGGGGGAATGCACATGCGCAGTAAAATATTGTCTGCACTGCGCATGTGAAACCCCCCCACGTTTGACCCCGTGACCGGATTTTGGTACATTCCCTTTCCGCTTGGTGTTGTAATGTAAAAGTGTTTCGGGATTTGTAAATGTGTTTCGGTGTTTGTAAAAGTGTTTCGGGATTTGTAAATGTGTTTCGGTGTTTGTAAAAGTGTTTTGGCCGTAGCGATACCGTCTCACTGCACAAACTTTGGCTTGATCTGCCCATAGTGATACCGTCTCACTGCACAAACTTTGGCTTGATATGGCCGTAGTGATACCGTCTCACTGCACAAACCAGACAGGCTCTGGAATGTCCTTTTTGGCTCTGGTGAAAGTCTGTGGCTGATGCATCTAGAGGTCACACAACAGCGTGCCTGTGTGTGTGTGTGTGTGTGTGTGTGTGTGTGTGTGTGTGTGTGCCTGTGTGTGTGTGTGTGCCTGTGTGTGTGTGCCTGTGTGTGTGTGCCTGTGTGTGTGTGTGTGCCTGTGTGTGTGTGCCTGTGTGTGTGTGCCTGTGTGTGTGTGTGTGTGTGCCTGTGTGTGTGTTTGCCTGTGTGTGTGTGCTTGTGTGTGTGTGTGTGTGTGCCTGTGTGTGTGTGTGTATGTGTGTCTGTGTGTGTGTGTGTGTGTGTGCACACATGTGCAAGAAAAGTACTGATGGTCACACAAGCTGTTGTTAATGTTTTTAAAGTGATTTTTCAGAATTCAAACTCACTACCTAAAGTGTTATTTGAACATGTTCCTCTTATTGCAGAGTTTAAAGTGCTTGGAGCAACATGCAACCTGCTCCATTCCCTCATCTGCTGTGCTTACACATCCATTAGATGCAGAGCAATGAGGTACGGCTCAGTGCTTGGACCCATTATTCCAGCCAGGTAGCTAATAGCTTTTTTACATGTAAAAGGGGAGATCAGCAGGAGGTACTTTACAGCACTTTGATTATGTATCTCACATAAACATGTAAAAAGCGTTTTTAAGGTGTGCAGTTGTTGGAAAAGCAGGAGTTGTTTTCATATGCAACATGTCTGGCGTTAAAGCACAGAGAAACTGCAAAGGGAATAGTGATCTCTTCAGCTACATCGCTGGAGGGTTTGTTTCCATGTATGGGTGGTATTTTATGAAAGAGGAGGTGAGTGTCCTTCTGTCTAGGAGTGTGTGTGTGTGTGTGTGTGTGTATGCGTGTGTGCGTGTGTGTGTGGGTGTGTATGCATGCTTGTGTATATGTGTGCGTGTGTGTGTGTGGGTGTGTATGCATGCTTGTGTATATGTGTATATGTGTGTGTGTGTGTGTGTGTATGCGTGTGTGCGTGTGTGAGTGTGTGTGTATGTGTGCAAGTTATTTTGAGTACTTGAAATACCCTTACAAACATACTGGTAAAATACTGTCGGAAGTTATCTGGGATGTAAAGTAATGTAAATACTTCCCTTTATGCTGAATGTGTGGGAATGCTGATTAGCATCCTTTCCCCAGCGGTTGCGCATAAAACACATTTACTGAGGAGGAAAAACAGCTGTTACACACATCCCTGCTGGATCTTCTGCCTGTTAAATGAGCTAACAGGGAATATAGAACATTATTATGATATTACTCCTGCAGATCCTCCAGCCTTAAACTATGCCTGTGGCAAGTTGTGTTTCCATGATAATACATCACTTAAAAGTGAAATGAGAAATCTTTTGTTTTGGTTTCAATCCTTGCAGAAATTTCCCAGCTGAGTGGCTTGAGGAATCTCTCATAGTTTTCTGAACACAAATTTGTGACCTTATTTAACCCTGAGCCTAAACACCTGAATGTGGGTAACCAACTGACTGGCTGCTGTTGTTGAGCCAACTGACACACACACTGGCTGTTGTTGAGCCAACTGACACACACACTGGCTGCTGTTGAGCCAACTGACACACACACTGGCTGTTGTTGAGCCAACTGACACACACACTGGCTGTTGTTGAGCCAACTGACACACACACTGGCTGTTGTTGAGCCAACTGACACACACACTGGCTGTTGTTGAGCCAACTGACACACACACTGGCTGTTGTTGAGCCAATTGACACACACACTGGCTGTTGTTGAGCCAACTGACACACACACTGGCTGTTGTTGAGCCAACTGACACACACACTGGCTGTTGTTGAGCCAACTGACACACACACTGGCTGTTGTTGAGCCAACTGACACACACACTGGCTGTTGTTGAGCCAACTGACACACACACTGGCTGTTGTTGAGCCAACTGACACACACAATGGCTGTTGTTGTTGAGCCAACTGACACACACACTGTCTGTTGTTGAAAAGCACATGCTGAAAATTCAAATTTTGCGGTAATTTAATTTTTTTTTATTATATCTGTGACCCAACAATATCAAAAGGCTAAATGTGTAATGGAGCAGCCGGGCTCCGAGGGACAGACGCGATACACAGGGAGTCTGAAAGTTATTTATGTGAAGAAAATAACCACTGAAACGGAGCTACTCCGTAAAAGGGGGGAAATAATAACAACCCAGAAACTCTTGTGCGAAACTCGAATCTCGAGTGAATAGAAGAAAGAAAAAGAATCTCTCACTCTCCGACAGGAGGGAACTGATAGAGAGATAGATGAAATGTAACAAAAAAAAACAACCCGAGAAAAGACCGGGCAAGACTGACTCGTAACAGCGTGTATAGATGAAGAAAATAAAACACAGAAAGACCTCTCTCTCTCTCAAAACGAAAGAGAAGACAAACGAGAGGCGGCAAAGGAAACAATAAAGCAAAAACCTGTCTCCGAGAGACCAGGAAGGAGAACAGAAAACAAGGGACAAGAGAACTAAATCCTGAGTAACTCTAAAGCATAAAAAGTAAGTCCCACGTCACTCCAAAGCACTGGCGATGGGGCGAAGTAGTCACTTTTAAATGCCTGCCTATACCGTACCGGCAACGCGTGGTTGAGACAACAACGAATCGCCGAAACACGGAAACACTGGGCTTATGAAGGCGACAGCTAACTAAAAACAGGGGCGAGGAATCAGCGCCATGATGGAGTAAAAACCCGGAGTCGAAGGAAAAAATTAGGCGAGAGCGCCCTCCTGCCCACCTCAGACATTTCTAAACGTTCTTGGGCACAGCATTCGCGGCAGGTCAAGGCTTTTATCGATACTCGGGACGTGGATTGTTTTATTGATGCTCAATGGGCTAGAAAAAACAAGGTACCGGTCCAGCTCCTTGATCACTCCCGATTGGTTACCGCTCTCGACGGTCGCCCTTTGGGTTCAGGTACTATTAAAGAGGTGACTTCTCTTCTCACCATGTCGATTTGTCAACCCAAACACATGGAGAGCATTCGGTACTTTTTGGTTGATTCACCTGCTTATCCGTTGGTGTTGGGACACACGTGGCTAGTCAAACATGACCCCCATATTGGCCTGCTTATCCGTTGGTGTTGGGACACACGTGGCTAGTCAAACACGACCCCCACATTGGGGGAGGGGATAAGATGGTCAACTGTTATTGGGGTGCCGGCAACAAGAAAGTATATTCGTACGTTGACGACCTTGTTGGTCATCCGGAACACATAAAACCGTGGTTAGTCATAACCTTTGTTATATATATGTGTCTTTTCAAAATGTTCACCTATATACATCTATGCCTGGGTCAGCATGAGGGGACACAGACCTAAATAAGCTCTGGCACATTGTTAAATTCTGCACATATGGTTTCATCAGCGGATGTGCCATATGACGACTCGTGAATAAAGAGAAATCAGACACCACTGTCAAATTTAATTGTCCATTTGACTTTTTATTACAGTTTTTTACGATTGCTTTGACTCATTTTGCACAACAAAGTTTCAATGTGCAAAACTCTTAACACAGAATGCTATACTGCTCATTTTGGGTTCAAAATGTAATATAGCATGCAAAATAAAAATACCTGTGTCAAATCAGAGAACATTATATGCAAATGTTTATCATAGCACCAGAACATTGGATATGTTCATCGTTGAAGTTTAATTATTGGTGCATTTCCAAATACAATGGCCATTATCAAATAATGCTGTCAAACACAAAATAATTGCCATCAAAAAAGACTATGCAAGGGTCATTTCCTCATAAGTACTTGAAATGATAGCAAGCATCCCTTGTGATAGACTGCAGTGTATATATATATATATATATATATATATATATATATATATATATAGCTTGTGTTTTTATGGAAGACAAACTAAATATTAGATTACAGTAGGTGACTGTATATGAAGTTTAATCATTGAAAACAAATCATACAGTGATGCAGTAAACTCAACTGTATTTTACAGTAAAAGCAAAAACAACAGTAACAGCAAAAACAGTAAAAGCAAAAGCAGTTACAATAACAAAAAACTTTACAGTAAAAAGAAAAAAATGCATTTCAGTGCTTAAGCAGCATCTTGCCTCTCTGCTGCATTTGGCCACAGCATTTCATCTGATGTCTTCATTTGCAAGGCAGCGTTGGTAAAATCTTCGGGAGTGTCTTATCCACCCCTGGCACTGCTGGGCTGTAATGTCATCGCACGCCTTATCCACCCCCTTTCTAAACCTCTATGGGGTTTAGAAAGGGGGAGTAAGGTGGAGGGAATTGTGATCGGAACTCTGGATGGGCTGTAAACCAGTCTCGCACAGCCAATGCACGATGGAAGTTTACATTGTCCCAGACAATGATGAACACCATCTGAGCATTTGGCTGTACAAGACGATTGTACAGCCCCTCCAGAAAATGTATGAGGCGCATGGAGTTGTATGCCCCCAGCAGAGGGCCACAAGCCTCAACTCCATTGTGGGAAATGACAGCACACATTAAGATGTTGGCTCCACGCTGTGGCATTTTATGTAGTGGTGAAGAGATTATCAATTGTGTTGCAATGCTACTCACCTGGGCAAGGTTGTTGGAAGTACTGAGACATGACTACAAACACATGTTGAATTGATTTAGTGATCTGCATTTGTATTAACAGTTTTGCACTTTGTATGTCCGCATAGGATATAGTGTCTTAAGGTAAGAATTCTACAAGTCAGTTTAGCACTTTGCGTTAACAGTTTTACACTTTGTATGTCAGCATAGGATATAGTGTCTTAGAGTACGAATTTTGAAAGTCAGTTTGGCACTTTGCATTTTGAGTTTTGTACATTGAAATTCTGCTGTGCAAAATGAGTCAAAGCAATCTTAAAAAACTGTAAAATACACTGTGGTTTTTGAGTTCCAAACCTACTATGTAGATAAACATTACATTACATTATAGGCATTTAGCAGACGCTCTTATCCAGAGCGACTTACATACGTCTTATTACATTTATCCATTCATACAGCTGGATATATACTGAAGCAATGCAGGTTAAGTACCTTGCTCAAGGGTACAACGGCAGTGTCCTACCTGGGAATCGAACCTGCAACCTTTCAGTTACAAGTCCAGTTCCTTAACCATTATACTACACTGCCGCCTACACTTGTAAACACTTGTAGATAAAATATGTTGCTGTGAAAAAGTGTGCTGTGTGCATATGGAGTGTATTTCACCCTTCCCCCACTGCGTTAAGGTGGACTAACACCAGCTCTGTATTTATGGACTATAATGTAATGAGGTTAGTCAGTCTGTGTGACCTGCATTGTTTCAGACAGATTTTATTTCATAGCTTTATTGGGATTATTCCAGAGAATCCTGGGCTGGGCATGCGTCATCTTTAATAATACCTCCATTCTAAAAATGGTTGGCAAGGTGTTGGATTTTAATTCCCCCCCCCATGCTGGTTTAGAGATGGTTGACTGTTTTCGTTCAGCAGGTTTCACAGGGCTATTAAAGAACAAAGTTGACTCATGCCTGGCCAAGATAGCAAGTATAAAATGTCAAATAAAAAGTTCCAAAACAAACACATACCAGCACAATAAAACATAAAATATATATATTACATGTACACACACACACAGCCTATCCAGAATTCCTATCTGGCTGTTTCGAGTGTAACAGTTGCCAGGTCAAACAAGGATGTTGGGTGAGCTGGGTACATAGATATTTATAGATTCTCAAAGGGTCTGTCTGATGACGCATTGATGCAACCAGATCTGATGATGCAGGTGAGTTAAGAGCCATGATCCATAATCCTTTGCCTACATGATCTACCTACCTACCTACGCCCATGCATGCTGGGAGTTTCCTGTAGTCTAAAACTCACCCTGAGCCCAGGGCACTCATGCTATTAGTCATTTTCACCACCTCATCCTCTTCCTGTCTGCTTTAATGCTTTTTCTGCAACATTACTGAGCTAAATGAATTACACGCTCAGTGTGAGGAAGGAACAGGTGATCACTAGCCTGTCAGGAGCTGAAATAGCTGAAGGCTAAGGGTGGAAGGCTAAGAGCTAAAGGCTAGCACTCAGTATATTTTAAATGAATTTGAATTTGGCGGATTCGCAAAGGCTATTGAAGTGCTGTCAAATACGGCGCTGGGAGTGCTGTCTGTATACGCACTGCCACTTCAGGTCTGTTTAATGACGCTGCACACCAGATGAATTAGAAACTCCTTATAAGTTTCCATATCAGAATCATTTTCTCAATGCGCTAATGCACCCATTATGCAAATGCGGCCATTGTGGCTCCTGGAGGAGAGAGGCAATGATTCACACTTGGGTACCAATGTGCAATAGCAATACTTTTGCCGACTAGGGGGAGTCTTTGAGGTGGAAAACAAAAAAACAAGAAACTAATATGTGTACTTTTATAGTTATAAGAACATAGGTTTTTGTAGTATTGCTATGTTGAAAAGGTCATGGCAGGATGGATATAGTTTAAACACCGATTAAATAATTACATTTTTTAAATCACCACGCTGATCTATAGGGCTAAAGTATGATTGGACAATTTCTGGTTTGGGGGGGGGGCTAGCAATAGCTCAATTGGCGACTGGTGTTAAGAAAAAAGAAGAAAATGGTGAGTAGAATCAACTCATCAAATGTAAAAAGGAGTTTATTTAAAAATGGAATCTCAGTGTCTTTGTAGACACTCAGACTTTGTAAGGGGGTCCGGGGGCATTCTGGTCTTTCTTCCTGGTCCATTCTGGTCTTTTCTCTATTTCTGTCTTTTTTGTCTCATTTTGTTCATGTCCTCTCTTGGTGATTTATGTAATTCAATAAACAATCATATGTAGGCTAATATAAGTTCAGTGAGAATGAAGCAGTCCTGTTATGTAAATATTGTAGAGCTTGTGTTCTGAGTAACCATACAAAAATCAATATAACAAAAATCTTTTGTTTCATTTATAAATTGAAATGTGAAACAAATTTTTTTGGACCTGAAAATGATGAGGAAACTGACCCTGCTTAATGAGACTTGCTACAACGGAGGAGATATTTTAATAAAAAACATTTTGAAGTTGCCTATTTGTGTTTTAAATAATTTGTGTTGCGGCCCCTTCGAGCCGGGGTCATAACACAAAATTTTGAACATTTTTCACGGGAAAGTTGCGGTAATTGGAAAAAAATGCAAGCTCTTGCAACTTTCGCAGAATTTAATTGATTTTGCGTTCATAGTTGCGATCACAATCCTGGATGGACTGATAGTCGCAATACTATACTATGAATACCCCAAACCAGAGTCAAAACTAAGAAACACCACAACATTACAGTTTGCAACAGATGCAAACATTTGTGTAGTAGGAGGGCCTTCCAACCTTCCAGTCTTGTTTTTATCATGGTTCAAGCCAATAATCTTAATTTCTAATAGTTGCTATCATTAAGCTCTCCACGCCATCTTGCGAGGGAATATAATATTAATCGTTCCAACTTCCAAGTGTGCCAGGGAGGCAAGTGTGTAGAAAGATAGTGAACAACCTGTCCATCAGAAAGAGGATGAGTAAAGATAACCAGAATTTACGTTTAGCTGTGCTAGTTTGCTATCTGCCATGTGGGGAAAACAACCGCTTTCTGCATCATCGCTTTTTAGATGCAATTTAAATTGTTGGACTATTTCTTCATGACCTTTTCTTCTCTGAAAAAAGCCAAGAAGACGAATTTGTCTACATTGCGCATTGCTAAATGTAAGTACAGTGCTTGTGTAGCGCTTTAATGCGCCCCCAATAACAATTGAAAGCACAACTAAAGTTCCGCTCTGCTACAGTACATTAAAATCAGCTCCTGGGCAGAGCAACACAAACCTTTTACGGACCAAAAGTATTTGGGGCTAGACTCAAAACACGTGGGACTCGAGCCCCTAATGATCGGCCTAACGTAGTGGAGGTTGTATTGGGGTGTGTTGGGGGGAAATGACTGAGACTGGGTCATTTTGACTAATTCTTCTGGCCTGCCTACGGTGATCACAGCCAAATGCAATGCTTCATTTTGGTTGCAACCCAGTCATTTTGCCTTTGCAAATCTGCCAAATTAAAATTTGCTTAAAGTATACTGTGCCCTTAACTCATTCAATGCCAGAGGAACACTAGAGTCCCTGCAGTGCTAAGCCAATATGGCTGCCAACTGTCAAGGTTGCCAACTGTGAGTTTTTGTTTTCTTTTCCGCTGCGATTCTCGTCCTGTTTCCCGATTGAGAATCTATTGGATTTTTTCCACGTTCCGGTCCGGGGTTTTCTTTCCCGTGCTAGTTATTCGTTTCACCTGTGCTTCTACCTGCGGGGTATTTAAGTTCCTTACTTCCGCTTCCCCGGTGCTTTTTTGTAATTCATTTGTACATTGAGCCAGGTATAGCCAGGTTTAAGCGGCCTTGTGATATTAACTTTGTTATGTTCACGAGGAACTTGCTTTTAGCTTCTCTAGGTGTAAGATTGTGTTTCCTCCTGTTAGCGTTCTGCGCTATTTATTTCTGTGCTGTTCTCTACGAGACAGTGTTTTCTTTTGGTGGTTTTATTTTGTTTTCATCTTTCATTGGACGTTGTAGAGTTACGTTCCGAGGGTGTTTTCTTTGTGTTTTACTACTATTTTTTGCTCTTGTATTGAGTTCGGGAGATTTAGATTTGTGTTTCACTCGTTCTATTCGAGTTTGCCCTATTTTCGTGGGTATATTTTGTTTGGCTGTTTAGCTGTCAGGAATTAGTTCCTGTTTTTTCTTTTCTTTTGTTCATGTTATCTCCCTTATTGGTCCTCACCTATGTGGGTGACTTGTCTGATCTCCCTCACCTCTGCGTTTGAATATCCGCTACAAAATCCATCACACCAACATTCAACATTTTAGATTGATCCTGTCATTGTTCAAACCTCTAATTAAACATGTTATTTTAATTATTTGATAAGAAATATAGGTTATAGTCATACCCGCAGTTATCTTTAAACATCCGCCTGCTGGTTCAATTGTTAAGAGAACAAAAGATTAAATGGTAAATTGATGGTAATATAAATAATTTATTTTCAGTGCTTTTCAGTTTGGTTAACAGGACTCTTGCATTGGTGATGTGCAATAGTGAAAACAGTTTTCCATAAAAAATCTGCCCTTTGCTATCTATAGATATGTAAAAATGAACAATAAACATAATCACTGGTCATTACAAATGAACAATAAATATAACCTATAATAAATATGTAAAAATTTAAAAATGAGCTGTCCGCATGAGTTACTTTGTATAAACAGTTTGCAGAAACAGTTATCTTAAGGCAAAAGTAATCTGTGGTGTGAGGGACTCATTTAAAAAAAGTAATCAACTGGATGGCCACTGGAGACGATAGGGAAAATAAATGTACACAAGTAGAAATCAGAGAATTATTAAATATAAATTGGCAAAGGGAAATTAAAGATGATCAATCGTTGATCAATTGTTTTCGGAAATTTTCTCCCACTGCTTAGACAATAGCCTAGCAATACTTTGTTATATTGTACACTTGATTGTGTTCAATTTTTTTATATTCATGGTCATTGGTGCATAAACGTGTTGGTACAAATTGACCGGGATGCATTATTCCCACGCCCTGGTGTTGGTTTAGGTGGCCAGTTGTTCTAGATGAATTTTAAAACATAGGCTAAATATAACTTGTTATATACTTATTGCTATCTAGAACCATGTAGAAATGTGCCCTCCAGTGTAGGACTAAGAGCTGAAGGCTAAGGGTGGAAGGCTAAGAGCTGAAGGCTAAGGGTGGAAGGCTAAGAGCTGAAGGCTAAGGGTGGAAGGCTAAGAGCTGAAAGCAAAAAGTGGAAGTCTAAAAACTGAAGGCTAATGGTGATAAACTAAGAGCTGAAGCCTAAGGGTGGAAGGCTAAGATGTGGTTGTGTGGTGTAGCTGATGATGTGGTTGTGTGGTGTAGCTGATGATGCGGTTGTGTGGTGTAGCTGATGATGCGGTTGTGTGGTGTAGCTGATGATGTGGTTGTGTGGTGTAGCTGATGATGTGGTTGTGTGGTGTAGCTGATGATGTGGTTGTGTGGTGTAGCTGATGATGTGGGTGTGTGGTGTAGCTGATGATGTGGTTGTGTGGTGTAGCTGATGATGTGGTTGTGTGATGTGGTTGTGTGGTGTAGCTGATGATGTGGTTGTGTGGTGTAGCTGATGATGCGGTTGTGTGGTGTAGCTGATGATGTGGTTGTGTGGTGTAGCTGATGATGTGGTTGTGTGGTGTAGCTGATGATGTGGTTGTGTGGTGTAGCTGATGATGTGGTTGTGTGGTGTAGCTGATGATGTGGTTGTGTGGTGTAGCTGATGATGTGGTTGTGTGGTGTAGCTGATGATGTGGTTGTGTGGTGTAGCTGATGATGTGGTTGTGTGGTGTAGCTGATGATGTGGGTGTGTGGTGTAGCTGATGATGTGGGTGTGTGGTGTAGCTGATGATGTGGTTGTGTGGTGTAGCTGATGATGTGGTTGTGTGGTGTAGCTGATGATGTGGTTGTGTGGTGTAGCTGATGATGTGGTTGTGTGGTGTAGCTGATGATGTGGTTGTGTGGTGTAGCTGATGATGTGGTTGTGTGGTGTAGCTGATGATGTGGTTGTGTGGTGTAGCTGATGATGTGGTTGTGTGGTGTAGCTGATGATGTGGTTGTGTGATGTGGTTGTGTGGTGTAGCTGATGGTGTGGTTGTGTGGTGTAGCTGATGATGCGGTTGTGTGGTGTAGCTGATGATGTGGTTGTGTGGTGTAGCTGATGATGTGGTTGTGTGGTGTAGCTGATGATGTGGTTGTGTGGTGTAGCTGATGATGTGGTTGTGTGGTGTAGCTGATGATGTGGTTGTGTGGTGTAGCTGATGATGCGGTTGTGTGGTGTAGCTGATGATGCGGTTGTGTGGTGTAGCTGATGATGCGGTTGTGTGGTGTAGCTGATGATGCGGTTGTGTGGTGTAGCTGATGATGCGGTTGTGTGGTGTAGCTGATGATGTGGTTGTGTGGTGTAGCTGATGATGCGGTTGTGTGGTGTAGCTGATGATGCGGTTGTGTGGTGTAGCTGATGATGTGGTTGTGTGGTGTAGCTGATGATGTGGTTGTGTGGTGTAGCTGATGATGTGGTTGTGTGGTGTAGCTGATGATGTGGTTGTGTGGTGTAGCTGATGATGTGGTTGTGTGGTGTAGCTGATGATGTGGTTGTGTGGTGTAGCTGATGATGTGGTTGTGTGGTGTAGTTGATGATGTGGTTGTGTGGTGTAGCTGATGATGTGGTTGTTTGGTGTAGCTGATGATGTGGTTATGTGGTGTAGCTGATGATGTGGTTGTGTGGTGTAGCTGATGATGTGGTTGTGTGGTGTAGTTGATGATGTGGTTGTGTGGTGTAGCTGATGATGTGGTTGTTTGGTGTAGCTGATGATGTGGTTATGTGGTGTAGCTGATGATGTGGTTGTGTGGTGTAGCTGATGATGTGGTTGTGTGGTGTAGCTGATGATGTGGTTGTGTGGTGTAGCTGATGATGTGGTTATGTGGTGTAGCTGATGATGTGGTTGTGTGGTGTAGTTGATGATGTGGTTGTGTGGTGTAGCTGATGATGTGGTTGTGTGGTGTAGCTGATGATGTGGTTGTGTGGTGTAGCTGATGATGTGGTTGTGTGGTGTAGCTGATGATGTGGTTGTGTGGTGTAGCTGATGATGTGGTTGTGTGGTGTAGCTGATGATGTGGTTGTGTGGTGTAGCTGATGATGTGGTTGTGTGGTGTAGCTGATGATGTGGTTGTGTGGTGTAGCTGATGATGTGGTTGTGTGGTGTAGCTGATGATGTGGTTGTGTGGTGTAGCTGATGATGTGGTTGTGTGGTGTAGCTGATGATGTGGTTGTGTGGTGTAGCTGATGATGTGTTGTCCCTGCAGGCTGAGATGTCTCCTCACGCAGCTGGAGAAGGGAGAGGTCAACGTCCTGGACCTCAAGAAAGACATTGACTATGCAGCCTCTGTCCTGGAGGCGGTGTACATCGATGAGACCAGGTGAGCTCTCTGCTTCCTGCCTGTTTAACTCCACACCTGAGACAGGTGAGCTCTCTGCTTCCTGCCTGTTTAACTCCATACCTGAGACAGATGATCTTTCTGCTTCCTGCCTGTTTAACTTCATACCTGAGACAGGTGAGCTCTCTGCTTCCTGCATGTTTAACTCCACACCTGAGACAGGTGAGCTCTCTGCTTCCTGCCTGTTTAACTCCATACCTGAGACAGGTGAGCTCTCTGCTTCCTGCCTGTTTAACTCCATACCTGAGACAGATAAGCTCTCTGCTTCCTGCATGTTTAACTCCACACCTGAGACAGGTGAGCTCTCTGCTTCCTGCCTGTTTAACTCCATACCTGAGACAGGTGAGCTCTCTGCTTCCTGCCTGTTTAACTTCATACCTGAGACAGGTGAGCTCTCTGCTTCCTGCATGTTTAACTCCACACCTGAGACAGGTGAGCTCTCTGCTTTTTGCCTGTTTAACTCCATACCTGAGACAGGTGAGCTCTCTGCTTCCTGCCTGTTTAACTTCATACCTGAGACAGGTGAGCTCTCTGCTTCCTGCATGTTTAACTCCACACCTGAGCGTAATTTACAGCTGAATCTAGTCTCACCCCCCAATTTTCATAGAGATCAGTTCAAATGCAGAGAGGTTATAGTATCGCTTGTAACAGTACCTGAAAATAAGATATCGAGAGTCTTTTGATGTTGATTGGTCACAGACTTCAGAAAGTAACAGCATGCAAAGGATATGCGACCAAATATTAAATATGATACTTTAAAAATATGTTAAAGCAAAGGGTATGAATACTTATGTAAATGAGAAATTTCAGTTTTCGATTTTTAATACATTTGCAAAAATTTTAAAAAACATGTTTTCACTTTGTCATTATGGGCTATTTTGTGTAGAATTTTGCGACAAAAAATTAACTCAATCTATTGTGGAATATGTCTGTAATGTAATAAAACATGGAGAAGGTGAAAGGGGTGTTCAGACTTTCCGGCTTGACTGTATATTTATTTTAGAAAAAAACTATGTGCACATGTTATGCTTACATGCTAATTTGTTATTATTATTATTATTATTGTTATTATTATTATTAGGCCATTGTATTTTTGATAAGGTTTTGCACACATGATAATGTTCACAGCAGGAGCTGCATTCATCGGTATAGGTTTAATTTTAACTTTGGGGGAGACACACTGCTGGACCACCTAGTCTCGCGTAATCATATGGACCAACTAGTCTAGGGACTAATTCATATGAAAATATTGACATATTTCTCACTGTGCTTATCACACGAATAAATCTGATGCGTGGATTTCAAAATGGTTTTTCCCTATGTCTTCATTTTGAACGGGCAATTTATTGTGTTGTTTTTTATGCAATGTGTTCCAGTTGCCTCAGAAACTATTAGTCAATACATTATTCACTCGTGCTGAGTTTATTCTTACTGTACTGTTCTTTCTTGGTTCTGAGTGTGTTAGTGTCTGACAATAAACAAGGCATAATTCCTCAATTTCTGGTTGTCTATGTTTTTGGTTTGATATTTTTTTGATAGCAGTCTGAATCAAACAATTTTTCATGGTTTTGTGTTTTGGTTTTTCTCTTGGAAGATTTCAGAGATATCAAAAAATATAATTTAGATTATTCACTGCCTGGTTTACACCTTCTTCATCGTGAGTGTATGTGTTTTCCAGAAAGGTGTCTAAGAGAAATTGAAACAGTTGGCTGCCAATTGCTTTCTGGTATTTTTCTGTGCTGTTTTGGGCCCATCTGTAGGATTTTCTAATGCTGTACAGCTTCCAGGGCAGTGATTCTGTATGAGTTGTTTCTGTCCTTTTAAGATACATAAGAATTTGGCTGTGATCTGACAGAGGTGTTAGTGGTTTGACTGTGAATGCTCTGAAAGAGGATGGGTCCAGATCTGTAGTCGATGGTATTGATGACAGTGTCGATGTTCAGACCCAGGCTTCGACAGAGTTGCAAGAGCTGCTTTCTTTTTGCATTTGTCTGTGTGAATGAAAGATCAAAAAGGTTATTCCAAAATATGTAATTATTCAGAATATACTATTGATAAAGTATGTTTCTTCACCAGTCCTTGAGTTGAGATCACCACAGATCAACACATTTTCCTGAGCCTGGAAATGGTTGAACTCCCTCTCAATGTTGGGAAATGTGTCCTCTTTGAAGTACAGGTATTCTATAGGGGAGGATATAGATCGAGCAAAGGGTATTGCAGGTTTGAGTGTTTGACGGACAGCGTGTCTTTCAGGCAGCTGCTGGAAGCCGAAGACGAGCTCAGTGACATCCAGACAGACGCAGTTCCGCTGGAGGTCCGTGATTGGCTGGCCTCCACCTTCACCAGAACAGCGGTCTCGATTCGCCGGCATCCGGGGGAGAAGCCGAAGTTCCGCAGCATCGTCCACGTTGTACAGGCGGGCATCTTTGTGGAGAGGTGAAGCAGCGTCTGCCTCTCTCAGCCTGTTCACCACACACCTCTACCTCACACTTTTCACCACACTTTAGTATCTGCCCCCGACTTCAGTATCTACCGCTTACCTCACAACCTCACACTTTTCACCACACTTCAGTATCTACCTCTTACCTCACAACCTCACACTGCTTTCTGCTTTTATGTGCATTTTACATACTGTCGCAACTTTTTTTGGAATTGGGGTTTGTAATTAGAAGCAAGGGTTTTAGTTTTAATGGGGTAAAATTACATGTAAATATTTTTATTTGACAAGCCGCTAATTAATTAATCTCTTAACTGATTTTGTAAGTTCTTCGCTTGAATTGAATGACTGCTACTCATTTGTGTCATTAGTGAATGCTACTGCATTTTGGTATTCATTTGTGTTGTTAGTGAATGCAGAAGAGAGCTGTTGATGTCTAGTCATGATTCTAGACTTTGCAATTAGCTTTGGAGATTGTTGTTGGGGTGTGACAACATGAGGAGGACAGCAGTGTCGATGCAAATTAAGCTGCATGGCCGTCATAAGGCTCAGAAATTAAAATCAATCAATCAGGAACATTGCAAAAACCCTGGGCATCCCCAAGTCAACACTTTGGTTCATCATTAACAAGAAAAAAATCAACTGGTGAACTCAATTATGTCAAAAGACTGGATAGACCAAGGAAGACCACTGTAGTGGATGACCGTAAAATACTCTCTTTGGAGAAGAAAACCCCCCTGACAACGGCCCAACAGATCAAAAACACTCTCCTGGATGCAGGTGTAGATGTGTCAAAGTCTACCATACGTAGAAGACTACACCAGCAGCACTACAGAGGGTACACTACAAGATGCAAACCACTGATACAGTTTGCTAAGAAGTCTTGTGGACAGATGAGACAAAGATTAACATGTACCAGAGTGATGGAAAGAGGAAAGTGTGGATAAAAAAAGGAAATGCCCATGATCCTAAGCATCCCACCTGATCCGTGAAACATGGTGGAGGGGGTGTTATGGCTTGGGCCTGTATGGCTGCCAGTGGAACGGGCTCACTTCATCTCATCAATGATGTGACTGCAGACAGAAGTGGAACAATGAATTCTGAAGTCTACAGACATATTTTATCTGCTCAGATAAAACCAAATGCCTCAAAACTGATTGGACGGCACTTCATCATGCAACAAGACAATGACCCGAAACATACTGCTAGAGCAATGAAGGGGTTTTTAATTACCAAAAAGTAGAAAATCCTTGACTAGCCGAGTCAATCACCGGATTTAAATCCAATTGAACATGCATTTTACATGCTGAAGAGGAGACTGGAGGCATAAAGTCCCTGAAACAAGCAGGAGCTGAAGATGGCTGCAGTACAGGCCTGGCAGAGCATCACCAGGGAAGATACCCAGTACAGGCCTGGCAGAGCATCACCAGGGAAGATACCCAGTCCAGGCCTGGCAGAGCATCACCAGGGAAGATACCCAGTACAGGCCTGGCAGAGCATCACCAGGGTAGATTCCCAGTACAGGCCTGGCAGAGCATCACCGGGGAAGATACCCAATACAGGCCTGGCAGAGCATCACCAGGGAAGATACCCAGTACAGGCCTGGCAGAGCATCACCAGGGAAGATACCCAGTACAGGCCTGGCAGAGCATCACCAGGGAAGATACCCAGTCCAGGCCTGGCAGAGCATCACCAGGGAAGATACCCAGTACAGGCCTGGCAGAGCATCACCAGGGAAGATACCCAGTCCAGGCCTGGCAGAGCATCACCAGGGAAGATACCCAGTACAGGCCTGGCAGAGCATCACCAGGGAAGATACCCAGTCCAGGCCTGGCAGAGCATCACCAGGGAAGATACCCAGTACAGGCCTGGCAGAGCATCACCAGAGAAGATACCCAGTACAGGCCTGGCAGAGCATCACCAGGGAAGATACCCAGTACAGGCCTGGCAGAGCATCACCAGGGAAGATACCCAGTACAGGCCTGGCAGAGCATCACCAGGGAAGATACCCAGTACAGGCCTTGCAGAGCAAAAGGTTCTATAATTTCTATACGGTTCATCCGATATGGATAAACCCTCACATTAAAGCTGACTCTCTGCACTTCAACCTCATTGTCATAGTATCCTTTCAAACTCAAAGTGCTCGAGTACAGAACCAAAATAACAAAAAATGTGTCACTGTCTAATGAATTATGGTGCTCACTGTATCTCATTCCCATGGTAACTATTTCCATGTTGTAGTTCTCTGCTGTATATATTCTACACCTCTAGGGGCATCACTGTAGAATATACTAAGGCACAACAAAATGCTGTCATTGGATATTTTTTTACAAAAATGCCAGGATAATCTAATAGAAATGGTCAGGAATGTGCCTTGTGCCTCGTATTTTATGTCTAAATATATAATTATTTTAAAAAAGGTAGACACAAATGATTTTTTCCTTGGTTTTTACTATTATCAAGCAATTGGAAAAAAAACATAAGTGTTTTTAATGAAATAGTACCCCAGTATCACCTATATTCATCAAAATATTTCGTATATTTTGTTGAAGGTAGAGCTGTTTGTGAAAGCTTATGAGAGTTTTGCCTTTGGCTTTGTAATACGATTCTTATTCTCTGACTAAGAG
Organism: Ilyophis sp. 1 JC-2022; assembly: GCA_022702515.1. Classification (NCBI taxonomy): domain Eukaryota; kingdom Metazoa; phylum Chordata; class Actinopteri; order Anguilliformes; family Synaphobranchidae; genus Ilyophis; species Ilyophis sp. 1 JC-2022. The sequence continues at coordinate 3,749,162 of CM040398.1, read as the reverse complement.
GCATTTTTTCAGACTGGACTGTGCTTTGCTTGTGGCTCCATAAACAGACGAACCCAAACATATCTGTCATGGCTGTGTCTGTCTTCTTATGCATAACAGATCTTACAGATATGGACCAGCTATTACGTTTGTTTTCACTGAAACATTTATGCTCAAATAAAGGCCTTCATGGACGCCCATTGTGCAGTTCAGTAAACCACTAGTCACTAGCAAAAGATTTTTGCTCTATTGTTTACATATAAGTAAACCAATTACATTGTATGCATTTAATTTGACGTTTTAATGAAACTGTTAGTGGCTTGTGTGCAGGATGTACAGACGGTCGTCTGTCATGACTGGGCTGACGTACCCTGTGGCTGTGATGGCTGCACTCAAGGTATTTATTTACATTACTGACTTTGAAAAGAATCACATCTGATTGTGTCATTAACACATCATAATTATGAACACATATAAATGTAGCGTAACTTAAATATAAAGATATGAATGATTAAATTATGAATATGCAATGATAGAATTGTAGGATCCTAATATGCTCATGAAATTTTATGACAAATTGTACATTATGGCATTTGGTGTTGTCTTTAAAGGAACTCAATTTGTTTTGTACATTGTATTTGTATTCTTATTAACGGGACTGAATTTGTTGTCCACAGGATGTTGACAAATGGTCTTTCAATGTCTTTGCCCTCCATGAAGCCAGCAATGAACATGCTCTGAAATTTATGGTCTACGATCTCCTCACCAGATATGACCTGATCAGCCGCTTCAAGGTCAGACTGCCAGCGAGATGCTTGTCAGTCTTCATTGCAGAGCGTGCACGTTTGTTTCACACTGTCACTGAGAGCGTGCACGTTTGTTTCACACCATCACTGAGAGCGTGCACGTTTGTTTCACACCGTCACTGAGAGCGAGCATGTTTGTTTCCCACCGTCACTGAGAGCGTGCACGTTTGTTTCACACCGTCACTGAGAGCGAGCACGTTTGTTTCACACCGTCACTGAGAGCGAGCACGTTTGTTTCCCACCGTCACTGAGAGCGTGCACGTTTGTTTCACACCGTCACTGAGAGCGAGCACGTTTGTTTCACACCGTCACTGAGAGCGTGCACGTTTGTTTCACACCGTCACTGAGAGCGAGCACGTTTGTTTCACACCGTCACTGAGAGCGAGCACGTTTGTTTCACACCGTCACTGTGAGCGAGCACGTTTGTTTCACACCGTCACTGAGAGCGAGCACGTTTGTTTCACACCGTCACTGAGAGCGAGCACGTTTGTTTCACACCGTCACTGAGAGCGAGCACGTTTGTTTCACACCGTCACTGAGAGCGAGCACGTTTGTTTCACACCATCACTGAGAGCGTGAACGTTTGTTTCACACCATCACTGAAAGCATGCACGTTTGTTTCACACCATCACTGAGAGCGAGCACGTTTGTTTCACACCATCACTGAGAGCGTGCACGTTTGTTTCACACCATCACTGAAACACTCCAGTGAAACACTCTAAACCCACCATGGCAGATGAGGCCAGAGTTTACACAGGGACCTAAATGTGAGCGTTGTTTTTATAGGCGATACGTATGATGCACGCCGTTGACGCTTGGCTGGGTTTGTATTTAGAGAGCAGATGGCAGGACCTGCTCTCAGTGTGATTAAATGTGGGAGTTAAACCCACACGTATGATGTGCTAAACGTGTGTTCTCAGCTCCCGTAGCCTAGCTGTGCCTCCAAAAGCCCACCTACTCTCCTCTCTCCTCATTCTCAGATCCCCATCTCCTCTCTGGTCTCCTTCGTGGATGCCTTGGAGGCAGGCTACAGCAAGAACAAGAACCCCTACCACAACCTGACGCATGCCGCCGACGTCACGCAGACCGCCCACTATCTCATGCTTCGCACCGGCATCATGGTGAGTCTCACGCGAGCACGCGTGTGCATCAACAAGCCCCTGAGTCTCACGCGAGCACGCGTGTGCATCAACAAGCCCCTGAGTCTCACGCGAGCACGCGTGTGCATCAACAAGCCCCTGAGTCTCACGCGAGCACGCCTATGCATCAACAAGCCCCTGAGTCTCACGCGAGCACGCGTGTGCATCAACAAGCTCCTGAGTGTCACGCGAGCACGCGTATCCCAGATCAGTAGTCCTGTCCTAAGACTCTGGACTTTGTACGCTCCTGGAAAATAGGGTTTACCAAACCTTATAACCTATCCTTATACACTGAAGAGGAAAATAGCATTAACTAAACCTTCTAACCTATCCTTATACACTGAAGAGGAAAATAGCATTAACTAAACCTTATAACCTATCCTTATACACTGAAGAGGAAAATAGCATTAACTAAACCTTATAACCTATCCTTATACACTGAAGAGGAAAATAGCATTAACTAAACCTTATAACCTATCCTTATACACTAAAGATATATTCAAAATTGCCGTCAGTTCCCATGATATTGCAACTGCCTGCATTCATAAAGAATAAAAGCAGTTGTTATAATGGCTGTGGTTCTGTTTCTAGCACTGGCTCACCGAAGTGGAAATATTAGCGATGGTGTTTGCAGCTGCAATCCATGATTTTGAACACACCGGAACAACCAATAACTTCCACATTCAGACCAGGTAAGAGTTACTGTCCATAGTGTGCCCTATGAACACCGTCAGCAGCACCACATTCAGACCAGGTAAGAGTTACTGTCCATAGTGTGCCCTATGAACACCGTCAGCAGCACCACATTCAGACCAGGTAAGAGTTACTGTCCATAGTGTGCCCTATGAACACCGTCAGCAGCACCACATTCAGACCAGGTAAGAGTTACTGTCCATAGTGTGCCCTATGAACACCGTCAGCAGCACCACATTCAGACCAGGTAAGAGTTACTGTCCATAGTGTGCCCTATGAACACCGTCAGCAGCACCACATTCAGACCAGGTAAGAGTTACTGTCCATAGTGTGCCCTATGAACACCGTCAGCAGCACCACATTCAGACCAGGTAAGAGTTACTGTCCATAGTGTGCCCTATGAACACCGTCAGCAGCACCACATTCAGACCAGGTAAGAGTTACTGTCCATAGTGTGCCCTATGAACACCGTCAGCAGCACCACATTCAGACCAGGTAAGAGTAACTGTCCATAGTGTGCCCTATGAACACCGTCAGCAGCACCACATTCAGACCAGGTAAGAGTTACTGTCCATAGTGTGCCCTATGAACGCCGTCAGCAGCACCACATTCAGACCAGGTAAGAGTTACTGTCCATAGTGTGCCCTATGAACACCATCAGCAGCACCACATTCAGACCAGGTAAGAGTTACTGTCCATAGTGTGCCCTATGAATGCCGTCAGCAGCACCACATTCAGACCAGGTAAGAGTTACTGTCCATAGTGTGCCCTATGAACGCCGTCAGTAGCACCACATTCAGACCAGGTAAGAGGAAGTTACTGTCCATAGTGTGCCCTATGAACACCGTCAGCAGCACCACATTCAGACCAGGTAAGAGTTACTGTCCATAGTGTGCCCTATGAACACCGTCAGCAGCACCACATTCAGACCAGGTAAGAGTTACTGTCCATAGTGTGCCCTATGAACGCCGTCAGTAGCACCACATTCAGACCAGGTAAGAGGGAGTTACTGTCCATAGTGTGCCCTATGAACACCGTCAGTAGCACCACATTCAGACCAGGTAAGAGGAAGTTACTGTCCATAGTGTGCCCTATGAACGCCGTCAGCAGCACCACATTCAGACCAGGTAAGAGTTACTGTCCATAGTGTGCCCTATGAACGCCGTCAGCAGCACCACATTCAGACCAGGTAAGAGTTACTGTCCATAGTGTGCCCTATGAACACCGTCAGCAGCGCCACATTCAGACCAGGTAAGAGGGAGTTACTGTCCATAGTGTGCCAGCACAGGGTCAGCACAGGGTCAGCACGGGGTCAGCACAGGGTCAGCACGGGCTTCTTCTGCTTACTTGGCATCCACTTAACGGTATGTCTGTCCCTGGTGACACGGCGGGTGTAAGTCATCTGTAAGTTGACGACCCTAATGGCCGAAGGAACAAAATAAAAAGAAGGGTACGATGGTAACCACGGTTCTATTAGTTCCGGATGACCATTAGGGGTCACGGTCACTCGGGACCCTTTCGGGGTGAGATGGGTTTGGAGGACTTCCGCATTGATGTGTCCTATTTAAAGAGGAATTTACGTCATCACGCGGAAGTCATAGCCATGACAAATGGTTGGTATAAGCGAAGCACTACGCTCTTGCTCAACCACTTGGCTCTGCTGCTGCAGGGCGACTTGCACTTCCCTCCTTCTGTGTTAACGGCTCTCGCTCGTCCCGACTGCGGAGCTTTTCCACCCTAGCTCCCCAGTGGTGGAACAAACTCTCCACTCCGCTGTGCTCAGCTCAAATGCTGTCTGTTTTCCGTCGTGGTCTGAAGAAGCACTTTGTCAGACTCCACCTCAACTAAACTACCTACCTAGGGCCAATTCTATAGTACTTGCTTCCTGTTTTTTTTTGTTGTTGCTATTTTATAGTTCAGAATGTATAGCTGACTGTGTGTACTATATTCTGTGTGTACTATATTCTGTGTGTACTATATTCTGTGGTCATTACTCCTACCTCCTAAGTTCTGCTTTGTCGGACCTGCTTTGTAGTCGCGTCAATGACCTTCAATATGCATTACATTACATTAATTTAGCAGACGCTTTTATCCAAAGCGACATACAATAAGTGCATATAGAAACGTCATTGAAGTAACTACAGAACAGATAAGACAAAGCACATCCTTCCCATAACGTAGCATCTATCCCTATGCACTTATTGTACATCGTTTTGGATAAAAGCGTCTGCCAAATAATTGTAATGTAGTGTAATGTATAAGAGTCTCGATGCATCTGGCAACAAAAGGTATATTAATAAGTTGACGACCCTAATGGTCATCCGGAACTCATAAAACCATGGTTACAGTCGTAACTTTTGTTATAAATACTGTCTATAGTGTGCCATATATTATTATTATTATTGTTATTGTTATTAGTCGTAGTAGTAGTACTAGTAGTAGTAGTAGTAGTCATAGCAGTAGCATTAGTAGTAGTAGTAGTAGTATCTTCAACAAGCAACTTCTGCAATAAAAAAACAAAGGTGTTTTTATGAAAGCAACACTCTTAGAGTCTTGGAAAACAACTTAGAGAAACTTCATAAAATGATTAGAAGCTGCCAAACCAGAGAAAAGACAGATGAAACCCAAACAGCAGGTCTTGTAACAATGTCACTGGTGAAGGGTATTGACCTTGTGGAATCATCTGAGCCAGTCTTGTGTCTGCTCTGGCCTTTGTGAAGGTCATTATGAGGCCTTGTCTTTGTGCAGGTCAGAGGTGGCCATTCTGTACAACGACCGCTCTGTTTTGGAGAATCACCATGTGAGCGCTGCCTACAAGCTTATGCAAGACGATGAGATGAACATGCTGGTGAACCTGTCGAGAGATGACTGGCGGTAAGCGGAGTAAGAATCTATTGCACCTTTGGAGCGATAGAGCAATATAAACACATGCAGTCATGCACGCACTCACTCACACACAGACATGTGCACACACACACATGCACTCATGCACACACACACACACACACACACACACACACACACGTGTGTACACACACGTGTACTCACAAACACACACACACACACACAAACATACTCACACACATGCACACACACTTGCACATATGTGCACACACACACACACACACACACACACTTGAACCCCTAAGTCCAGTTTCCATCATTGTACTGTTGGACTGTGAAATGTGTGGGTATTTTTATGTGCGTGCGTACATGCGTTTATGTGCATGTGTGTGCATGTGTGTGCGTGCTTGTGTGGGCATGTGTGCGCGTGCACGTGTTCATGCAGGGCATGACTCCTCTCCTGTGTGTCTGTAGGGAACTGCGTGCCCTGGTCATTGAGATGGTCATGTGCACAGACATGTCCTGCCATTTCCAGCAAATAAAGAACATGAGAAGCAGCCTACAGGAGCCTGAGGGGTGAGCGCAACCCCGCTTCCCATACCCCTCCATACCCCCTTCCTCTCCTCTGTGTGTGTGTGTGTGTGTTTTATATTAGCTGATGTGATGTTGTCTGTGGTTGACAGAATAGACAAGGCTAAAGTCCTATCTCTGATGCTGCATGCAGCTGACATCAGTCACCCCGCAAAATCCTGGGACCTACACTACCGCTGGACCTTTGCCCTGATGGAGGAGTTCTTCAGACAGGTACCTTCGCATATCACCTTACATAACAGTCAGCTCAAAATGGTCCCATTGACTGTAAGGCTTTTTACTTGGCAGGCCAAGAATTTCAAAATATAGAGTACATCATTTATTAAATACCGTAAAACATCTTAACTCATTTTGCCTGAATTATCAAACACATAACTTTCTTCATTCAAGCTTTCACCATTTACTAGTAACTCAGTTCAGCTGAGGACAATAGTACTGTGTTTCAGGAGCGTAGAGGTTAGTCTGTCCCTCAGTGATCAACACACTGTTGCATTGTGGGGGGAAATCCATGTTAAAGGCCATCAGCCTTCCAATGAGCATGAAACACATCACTTCACACTTTTTTTTTGTGTTCAGTTTGCAAACAAACAAGTTGGACCTGATTTACTAAGACCTTTAGCGGGTGCAAAAATGTTTGCACATACAAAACTAATAACTCAACCAATGATTGGTGCAAATCAAATACCATAACCAATCATTTGTCATGTTATTGGTTTTGCGTGTGCTAAAAGGTTTTGTACATGCTAAAAGTCTTACTAAATCAGGCCCATTGTGGTGTTTCCCATGTAAAACCTTGTACATTGCAAAACATGTCAGATTATTTAGGCATTGTGAAAATGTGGAATGAGTGAATTTGAGCAGTCATTTTCATTTGAGATGTTAATCTACAGTAAGGAGAACGCACTGACATCCAAATGACATTGTGTAATTTGATGCCTTGGCAGTGCAGGTTTTGGATGTGTGGTATTATGGTGCAGGTTTTGGATGTGTGGGGTTATGGTGCAGGTTTTGGATGTGTGGGGTTACGGTGCAGGTTTTGGATGTGTGGGGTTATGGTTCAGGTTTTGGATGTGTGGGATTATGGTGCAGGTTTTGGATGTTGGGGTTATGATGCAGGTTTTGGATGTGTGGGGTTATGGTTCAGGTTTTGGATGTGTGGGATTATGGTGCAGGTTTTGGATGTGTGGGGTTATGGTGCAGGTTTTGGATGTGTGGGGTTATGGTTCAGGTTTTGGATGTGTGGGATTATGGTGCAGGTTTTGGATGTGTGGGGTTATGGTGCAGCTTCATCGTACTGCAGATGTGATGAGACTGAGAGGATGTTTGCTAGTCCTGTTTCAGAGAAATCAAAGAAAGATGAAATGGTGTCTGATGAAGTATGTTCATGGTTTACAACTCTGAGCACATTGTAAACATGGGTTAATTGTTAGCGCATGTTGTAAATGTGGTTTAACTGCAAGTGCATGCTGTAAATGTGGTTTAACTGTGAGCACATGTTGTAAATGTGGTTTAACTGTTAGTGCATGTTGTAGATGTGGTTTAACTGTTAGCGCATGTTGTAGATGTGGTTTAACTGTGAACGCATGTTGTAGATGTGGTTTAACTGTGAACGCATGTTGTAGATGTGGTTTAACTGTGAATGCATGTTGTAGATGTGGTTTAACTGCGAGCACATGTTGTAAATGTGGTTTAACTGTGAGCGCATGTTGTAAATGTGGTTTAACTGTGAGCGCATGTTGTAAATGTGGTTTAACTGTGAGCACATGTTGTAAATGCGGTTTAACTGTGAGCGCATGTTGTAAATGCGGTTTAACTGTGAGCGCATGTTGTAACATGCAAGCGCATGTGTTTCTGCAGGGTGATACGGAGGCTGCGCTGGGACTTCCTTTCTCTCCGCTGTGTGATCGTAAAGCTACCATGATCGCTCAATCACAGATAGGTGGGCATCACCCTTTCTGATTGGCTGTTTCCACAGTGCTGATGTCGGAAGTGATGGTCCAAACTTTACCCATCTAACACTGTCATAAGAATGTCATAACACCTGTCAATAAAGTTATAGCAGTTTATTACTGCTTGTGATGTCACAGCACTGTCATACTGTATGTATGTATGTATGCATGCAGATCTGATTCTAAATAACTGATTAAAAGTGATCACTGCATCATTATGATAATATTATGCCATTTGTCCTAAGCTGTTTATACATTGCCATGACTGGTAATGACGAATGCTATGACACTATGACAGTGTTATGTAGTGCGTTGTGTTTTATTTAGTGTTGCCCCTTTGCCTTTTCTCATTGTTCAACAGTGTAGAGTTGTGTTTCTGTGTTCTACTAATTTAATTTACTTTGCATTCACCAGGAGAGGTCATTTTCTATAATTTTTTACTCCAAAATAATCACTCTGGAGTCAAGTGATGTTTCCCATTATTTTTCTTGTAAGAGTCTTTGTTACAGAAGAGATTAATTGAAATGTGTTTCTGCTAATGAATATGCATGACTACATTATTTATTATGAAAGGTCAGTCTTATCTGAGAGGCACAGAAAGTGCTTCACTGCCCCCTAGTGCACGAATGCACTATTTGAGAGATGTATGTTCTCTATACTGCAGAATGAAACAGTGGAAACACATGGAAAGACTGTTTTATTATAAACAGTTATATTATAGTAATGATTAGGTGTTACTTTTGATGTTATTAGATAACATTCATTCATCAGACGCTCTTCTGGAGTGAATTGCAATGCTAGAGAACATAACTGTATCAATCTGATCTATATGAGCAACAGACCTGCTAACAGCATTTAGCAACATCACTAAAGCACTAAATATAAGTGAACTTAAACTAGAACTATAATACAAACTGTGAATGCATGCACATAACACCCATAAGATAAAAACATAAAACCTTAAAAATTACATAATTGACAGGAATGGATTAAATAAGATCTGATTGTTTGGGGGGTGGAGACGGGAGAGGAGCCCAGTTTTGATCTGAAGAGGTGCGTCTTTAGCATGCGTCTCAAGATGGCCAGTGATCCTGCAGTGAGTTTTCACCACCTGGTTTACACACGGTTTACACCTGGTTTACACACGGTTTATACACGGTTTACACCTGGTTTACACCTGGTTTACACACGGTTTACACATGGTTTACACCTGGTTTACACACGGTTTACACACGGTTTACACACGGTTTACACCTGGTTTACACACGGTTTCCACCTGGTTTACGCACGGTTTCCACACGGTTTACACACGGTTTCCACCTGGTTTACACACGGTTTCCACCTGGTTTACACACGGTTTACACATGGTTTACACATTGTGTGAAATTGTGATTTCTTCTTTCTTCTCCAGGGTTCATTGACTTCATTGTAGAACCAACATTCTCTGTAATGGTCGACTCAGCGGAGAAGATAATTTCTCCTCTTGTAGAGGAAGCTATAAAATCAGGGGACACGAGTATCCGGAGGTCCAGGTACAGTCCAGATCTATAGTAATAACCATAGATGTGCACAGTCCAGATCTATAGTAATAACCATAGATGTGCACAGTCCAGATCTATAGTAATAACCATAGATGTGAACAGTCCAGATCTATAGTAATAACCATAGATGTGCAACTGTCATTTCTGTAGTGCTTTACAGTTGTCTGCCAGTATCTGGTAATTACATGATATACAGCGCCCACTAGAAATATTGGCAACCCTGGAAAATAGGAGCAAAAATATGACTATTAAAAAATGTCTTGGCTTTTACCGCATCACCTTACACTCAAAATATGAAAAACATCTAATCTTTAATTTAGGTAAAATTATTAAAAGAAAAATTAATTCTTCATTAAAAAAAATTATTGGCAACGCTAAAAATTGTTACAAGCAAAACGTAATTGAAGTATATTTCCCATTCATTTTGACTTTATTTAAGCACACCTGAGTCTTTAGGAACTATTATGTGGTCACACTTTCTGTTTCATGGGGGTATAAATATGAGGTGACAAACAGACCAAAACCCATTTGGCTGTGTCGGAATCAGAGCCATATCTACTGTGTCCTGTGTATTGGAGTTGTGTACCGTTTACTGTAAGCGAAAAATGATGATCAGATGAGATGAAAATTAAGCTATGCTGGAAGGCTAAAAGAGGGTCATGGGTGAATCTTCAGACAATGATCCAAAGCGTACCTCAAAATCTACACAAAAATGGTTCACTGACCACAGAATCAAGGTTTTCAATGGCCTTCCCAGTGACGTGAACCCCCCAGTGACCTAAACCCCCCAGTGACCTGAACCCCCAGTGACCTGAACCCCTAGTGACCTGAACCCCCCAGTGACCTGAACCCCTAGTGACCTGAACCCCTAGTGACCTGAACCCCCCAGTGACCTGAACCCCCCAGTGATTTGAATCCCCAGTCACCTGAACCCCACAGTGACCTGAACCCCTAGTGACCTGAATCCCCCAGTGACCTGAACCCCTTGTGACCTGAACCCCCCAGTGACCTGAACCCCTAGTGACCTGAACCCCCCAGTGACCTGAACCCCCCAGTGACCTGAACCCCCCAGTGACCTGAACCCCTAGTGACCTGAACCCCCCAGTGACCTGAACCCCTAGTGACCTGAACCCCCCAGTGACCTGAACCCCCCAGTGACCTCAATCCCCCAGTGATTTGAATCCCCAGTGACCTGAACCCCCCAGTGACTTGAACCCCTAGTGACCTGAACCCCCCAGTGACCTGAACCCCACTGAAAATCTGTGGGGGAGCTGAAGAGGAGAGTCCACAAGACCAAGGACTCTATATCTGGGGATCTGGAGAGATTCTATAAGGAGGTTTCAAATCCCTTTCTATGTGTTTTCCAACCTCATCAAACATGACAGGAGAAGACTCAGTGCTGTTATCTTGGCAAAGGGAGGGTGCACAAAGTACTAAATACAGGGAAGCCAATAATTGTGACACACATCTTTGAAAAATAAAAAATATTTTGGATTAAAGATTTTTTTCCTCTGATCAATGGTATCACAAACTATAATTTTCTCATTTTTCTGAGCATATAAGACTGAATTTATTCCTGCACTTTTTGCTCATATTATTTGAGGTTGCCAATAATTGTGGTGGGCACTGTAACATGTACCAGTGAATGAGTGCAGCACATCGTGATTACACTACATGGTTATAAAAGTGGATGCACAGCTTCCACAGCTGAGTACATGGTACCAGCAGCACTGTTTGCACCGTAGCTGGCTCTTCTGTGCTGTGTGTTATCCTTATGTTATGTCCTTATATTCAGTTTTATCTTCTATAAGTTCCTTTATTTTTTTAAGTTGTCTTTTACTCATGTCTGTGAGGTAATTGGGATGCATGTTTTCAAAGATGTGCTTTACAAATGAAGTTATTATTATTATTACTACAGTTTGACAGGTGGAGGGCAGGGGACGGTAGTGGAATCTGTGCAGAGACATATGGGTGGAGGGGCCCAGGATGAGCAAGGGGCCACAGACTACTCCCTGTCCAGCATCAACCTGAAACAAGTGCGCCACATGCTGGCCGACGTCATCCAAATCAACAAAGAGCACTGGAAAGAGCTGGCTGTACAAGGTGTGTTTACCTGTTCACATATTCCACTGGCTGTACAAGGTGTGTTTACCTGTTCACATATTCCACTGGCTGTACAAGGTGTGTTTACCTGTTCACATATTCCACTGGCTGTACAAGGTGTGTTTACCTGTTCACATATTCCACTGGCTCTGTGCTGGGCTGTGATGTGATTGGTCATGCACTGGGCTGTGATGTGATTGGTCATGCACTGGGCTGTGTTGTGATTGGTCAGGCACTGGGCTGTGTTGTGATTGGTCATGCACTGGGCTGTGATGTGATTGGTCATGCACTGGGCTGTGTTGTGATTGGTCATGCACTGGGCTGTGTTGTGATTGGTCATGCACTGGGCTGTGTTGTGATTGGTCAGGCACTGGGCTGTGTTGTGATTGGTCAGGCACTGGGCTGTGTTGTGATTGGTCATGCACTGGGCTGTGTTGTGATTGGTTATGCACTGGGCTGTGATGTGATTGGTCAGGCACTGGGCTGTGTTGTGATTGGTCATGCACTGGGCTGTGATGTGATTGGTCATGCACTGGGCTGTGATGTGATTGGTCATGCATTGGGCTGTGATGTGATTGGTCATGCACTGGGCTGTGTTGTGATTGGTCATGCATTGGGCTGTGATGTGATTGGTCATGCATTGGGCTGTGATGTGATTGGTCATGCACTGGGCTGTGTTGTGATTGGTCATGCATTGGGCTGTGTTGTGATTGGTCAGGCACTGGGCTGTGATGTCCCTGACTCCCTGACTCTTAGCACCACTACTCTTAGCTATCGTTGCATGACATTGGCTTAGGTATGATTTATGAAGCCATTATGTATGCTACACAAAGCCTTTATGAGAACCACTTTGTTTTAAGTGTGATCCCAGGTCCAATCCCAGAGTTTGGTACTTACAGTTCCAAATCAGTTCCAAGTGAAAATTATTTAAATTCCAGTCCAATTAATTAAATATTTACAATTACTTTTCAGTTCTCCACTTCATGAGATTTTAAGTAAAATGGTATTTTAAAATTTAAATAGGATTTCACCGTAACCCTGTTGTGTGTATAAAGTGTGTTTATTTTTTCTGTATGTGTTGTGTCCCCAGAGCTAGAGAGCAGAGAGCGGGAGAAGCAGCAGGAGAGCCAGCCCGCAGGAGACACACCGAAAAGCCCTGAGGCCCAGTCAAATTCTGCAAATGAACTGAACAACATGAACTCCAATGACTCTTCCCAGAATTCCTTGGGGCTGGGTTTGGCGTCCCCATCTGTGGATGAGGGGGTGGGCTCTCCGCTGTCCGACACACACGTGCAAACAAACAGCCCTGAACCCTCCCAGAGGAACGGTAACAGCGCCTCCACTGACTCCCTTACCTCACATAACTCTCACATTTGTGAAAAACTGAAAACTTAATTTACAGCTGTCAGTGCAGCAGTGTGTAACAGGGTGTGATAGTGACCGGTGTCTAACAGTGTGTGATAGTGACCGGTGTGTAACAGTGTGTGATAGTGACCAGTGTGTGGTACTGTGTGAGAGTGACCGGTGTGTAACAGTGTGTGATAGTGACCGGTGTGTAACAGTGTGTGATAGTGACCAGTGTGTGGTAGTGTGTGAGAGTGACCGGTGTGTAACAGTGTGTGATAGTGACCGGTGTGTAACAGTGTGTGATAGTGACCAGTGTGTGGTAGTGTGTGATAGTGACCGGTGTGTAACAGTGTGTGATAGTGACCAGTGTGTAACAGGGTGTGATAGTGACCGGTGTGTGGTAGTGTGTGATAGTGACCGGTGTGTAACAGTGTGTGAGAGTGACCGGTGTGTAACAGTGTGTGATAGTGACCGGTGTGTAACAGTGTGTGATAGTGACCGGTGAGTAACAGTGTGTGATAGTGACCGGTGAGTAACAGTGTGTGATAGTGACCGGTGTGTAACAGTGTGTGGAAGTGTGTAACAGCATGTGACCGGTGTGTAACAGTGTGTGGTAGTGTGTGATAGTGACCGGTGTGTAACAGTGTGTGATAGTGACCGATGTGTAACAGTGTGTGATAGTGACCGGTGTGTAACAGTGTGTGGAAGTGTGTAGCAGCGTGTGACCGGTGTGTAACAGTGTGTGATAGTGACCAGTGTGTGGTAGTGTGTGAGAGTGACCGGTGTGTAACAGTGTGTGATAGTGACCGGTGAGTAACAGTGTGTGACCGGTGTGTTACAGCGTGGTGTCGATGTGGTGGGATAGTGTGTGTTACAGTGTGGTTTGTGTGCAAGTGTTTGGTGTGTGTAGGTTATGAGAGGTGTGTGGGTGTGGTAAAATGTGATTTGTCCTTAGGAGAGCGAGCAGAGCCAGTCCTGGAAGATGACAGGCCGAACTCCTGATCCCTTCTCTTCAGCGTTGCTTCCCAAACACCATTTTGTTTGTTTTGTATTTTTTCAGTCTACTGTATTGTACTTTAATAAAGTTGGGGGTCCAGTTCCTCTTTGCACCAGTTTATATGTCTTTGTCCCTTTCTCTTCCTTCACTTGAACTAGACCAGCAGAAAACATGCAGGGGTGCGTCCCAATAATCCAAAAATGCACCCTCCCTTCCTCCACTAACACCTCCTCTACTCCACCCTCCCTTCCTCCACTACCACCTCCTCTACTCCACCCTCCCTTCCTCCACTACCACCTCCTCTACTCCACCCTCCCTTCCTCCACTACCACCTCCTCTACTCCACCCTCCCTTCCTCCACTACCACCTCCTCTACTCCACCCTCCCTTCCTCCACTACCACCTCCTCTACTCCACCCTCCCTCCACTACCACCTCCTCTACTCCACCCTCCCTTCCTCCACTACCACCTCCTCTACTCCACCCTCCCTTCCTCCACTACCACCTCCTCTACTCCACCCTCCCTTCCTCCACTACCACCTCCTCTACTCCACCCTCCCTTCCTCCACTACCACCTCCTCTACTCCACCCTCCCTTCCTCCACTACCACCTCCTCTACTCCACCCTCCCTTCCTCCACTACCACCTCCTCTAGCCCCGGAAACGGATCTTTGTGTTTTAATCTAATGTTGCTGATTACATCTTAATTACGCATTAATGGTTACATATTAATTGTCTCGATGCAAACCGCAATGTCAGGTACATTGTATGCTGTACATGCAAATACTTGAACTCGAAACGTTCTGGCAGTTTTGCATACTTCCTGTAAGGGTTTGGGTTTGTAACAATGAGCCAAACAAAGACAAAACAAAACACGATTACAGAACAAGTCACTCACTGACGTGAGGACCACTAAAAGAGTCTCAGTAGCAAAATAATAAACAACCCACTAACACGGGTGTGGCTCGTAGACACAAGCAGAAAAGTAAGAGAACAGAGACTCCTAAACAGAAATACACGAGCGTAGCTCGAAAAGGAGAAAACGAAGAATCACCTTCGGAACATAGACTATAACGCCCGATAAGAGGTGACAAATAAATGAAATTTAAATAAACCTCTCACTCTCAATATAGCAGAGAGTAGAAGAGAGTAAGAAACAAAAATAACTAAAGGGACTAATCCCTAAAGAGCTTCAAAAGACAGCTAAAGCCAATATAGTAGTGAAAATATAGAGCAGCTATTTTCTAACCAACCCTGACTACGTGAAGGCACGAAATGACAAAGAAGCGCCAGGAAGCGGAAGTGAGAGGGTTAAATACCTAGCAGGTAATCGGACAGGTGAAACGAATGATAAGTGGGGAGAAGCAAAACCCCGAACCGGAACGTGGAAAAAATCAGATAGACTGCTAACCGGAGAGAGAGGACGAGAACCGAAGCGAAACAGGAAAAAATAGCCACGGACCATGACACTTCCGGGTATGAGAGGAGTGGTAGTGGGGGAGTGGAGGTGGGGAGTGAAGAATATTGGGACGCACCCCTCATGTCATTTAATCAAAGGTGTAACAGATCTGCCTCAGCTCACAACTCAGCCATCTGGGATTTCCTGACCTTTGACCTCCAGTGTTGGTCCCTCCTCTGATCTGGATTAGTTTCCACACAGTGTCAGTCAGCTGCACTCAATCATATGATTGGGCAATTAGAGCTACTACTTAACTGAATACTGTCTGCAGCCAATAGAAAAAAGTCTCATGAGAATATCCACTCATTATTATAATAATTAACTGAATGGGGCTTTTTTATAAAGAAGAAAAATAACTTAATTTGTATTTTTGCATCCTTGTCCAAATGAATCCTTTAAATTAATGTCCAATGCAATTAATAATAAAAAAATGCAGAATCCCAATTCAATAATCCCCACAACAACTTTTCCTTAATTCAGTATTCAATACATCCTTCAGCAGACACGATATATTTGAATGCTTAAGTCTCACTTCAGCTCTTGGAGCCAAAGTTAAAATGGGACATGGTAATATATGAAATCATTATTGCACTGAAGCCAATGCAAGAAGCCAGTTGTTTGTTTTACCCAATTCCAGAAATTAAACTGAGTCATTACTTTCATGCAGGCACCTGTTGGACCTGCCAAACCTGGGTTACTTTATTTCAGATACAACTTCTCATAGCCACACAGTAACGCCCCAAGCCTGCATACAGCCAGTGGCAGTGCCAGGAATGTTCTCCTGGAGGTGCTAAAGGGAGCTAGCTGCATCGAGGTCATTTATTTATTTTTATTGTGAAATGTAATATTAGAAAATGCTGGATACAACTTCACACACTGACACAATAAATATTAATTATCCTTAAAAAATACTATTAATTATTCATTTTCCAGCAGATTACTATACAGCATCACTTCTGCTCCAGTAACACAGTTATTAATTCACCAGACTAGATTTATTTCAGGCAATAGACACGCCTCTTCATAACTGGAGGAAGTAAAGACAACCTTTTGTACATGTAGGACAGTGACACATTGTGTGTTGCTTTGGCACTGTACTCCAGCACATCGGATTTGAAATGAAACAGTGACTATGATTATGACTAATATTAAGTCTGGCTATAATAGACGCATCATTCATCCAATACAGATAGTGATTATATAGCTACTCCATATGGCTCCTTCCTGACTTTTCCTAAACACATAATGATATAATGTGAATATCAATATAGGATAACTGTAAGGAAAGGTTATAAGCACTTATGTACATGGTCACGAATGGTTAACTTGGCCGTCATGTGTCTTGGTTGATCATGCTACGGCGTTGCTAAAGCAAGTGCGTATAGCTATATTACTGTATGACTTATGGTAGCCGTCCAGCTAAAACAAATGATTATCATTGATCCCGCATATAGCAGTGCTGGCTAGCCAGCGACACTTAAATAGTTGAATTATTAATTTTAACTGAACAGAGCTGAATTAAATGGCAGGCAGCCTATAGCCAGCCTGGATCCTTGTTGTCGCAAATATAAAAAAATATATTTTTTTGCGGCAGTGGGTTTTGAACATAAGTCTCCAGGCATGCAATGTTAATTGCTAGGCCATGACATAACTACCAATCACAACACAGCCCAGTGCATGACCAATCACAACACAGCCCAGTGCCTGACCAATCACAACACAGCCCAGTGCATGACCAATCACAACACAGCCCAGTGCCTGACCAATCACAACACAGCCCAGTGCATGACCAATTACAGTGAGATGGACAATATAGAGTGAAGTGGAATGTGGTAGCTTTCTGACCTCTGTCCTCTGCATTATTTAAAAAGTTAACAGTTACTATTGTGAAATTTCTTAGCCTTTGCAGTAAAAAGACGTTATTTAACGTGAAAAGAATATTCTTAGAATAATGTGCATTGTGTTTGTCAAAAAGAAAAATGTCTGGCTGCAGTTCACTTATGGCCACCGGTGGCAGTAATGAGTAAATAAAACAAAGAATTGACCGCTCTGATAAGAGACAGAAAACATCAACATGAAGGTGGCATATTTCTGCAGTGGGCTTGCTCTTAAAAAAACCTACAAAAATGATTCATGTTCATTTATCAGAAATTTATTTTTATCAGACTATTCAAAAATACTTTTTCAGCATACACAGACGGACTGAAAGTCTTCATAAAATTGGATGCTTTTCATTCCATTAAGATAAATATTTTATTTGCATATCATATCAGATTCCAGATACTGTATTTACAAAAAATTTACTTTTGTAATATTGTTTTGTATTTGTTTCATTAACATGATCAACTGTGAAGTGCACTGCAACCTACGTCACATGATCAACAGTGAAGTGCACTGCAACCTAAGTCACGTGATCAACAGTGAAGTGCACTGCAACCTAAGTCACATGATCAACAGTGAAGTGCACTGCAACCTAAGTCAAGGCAAATCCACCAAATCCTCCAAATATTGCAATACAATTTTCTGCCAAAGAATATGGCACTAACCTCATATCTGCTGTCAGCAAGGGTGTGGTAACATAATGTAGGCAGGAATCCCACCGAAAGTAACTTTTAAAAAATTCTAATCCACCCCCCCCCGCCCCCCACAAACCCCCTCCCCCCTCTACTGGAGTGTGAGTGTTATAAAATGGAGGTTCTGAAAGTGGGACTTCCTGCACCCTCTCTAAGGGTCTCCGTTCTCTCCCTGCTGGTTACCACCCTCCGGCTCTTTGGGGAGGGGCTCCGGCTCTTTGGAGAGGGGCTCCGGCTCTTTGGGGAGGGGCTCCGGCTCTTTGGGGAGGGGCTCCGGCTCTTTAGGGAGGGGTTCTGTCTCTTTGGGGAGGGGTTCTGGCTCTTTAGGAAGGAGCTTCGTCTCTTTGGGGAGGGGCTCCGGCTCTTTGGGGAGGGCCTCCGGCTCTTTGGGGAGGGGCTCCGGCTCTTTGGGGAGGGGTTCTGGCTCTTTAGGAAGGAGCTTCTTCTCTTTGGGGAGGGGCTCCGGCTCTTTGGGGAGGGGCTCCGGCTCTTTGGGGAGGGGTTCTGGCTCTTTGGGGAGGAGTTTCGTCTCTTTGGGGAGGGGCTTTGTTTCTTTGGGGAGGGGCTCCGGTTCATTCAGACCCTCCTCCTCCTCAGGAAAGGAGTCCGAGGGCGTCTTGAGCAGCTTTCCCTCTGTGGTTGGGAAACAGGTTCAGATGCACAGCCTGTTTCATAATACAGCCTGTCTCATATTACAGCCTGTCTCATATTACAGCCTGTCTCATATTACGGCCTGTCTCATATTACAGCCTGTCTCATATTACAGCCTGTCTCATATTACGGCCTGTCTCATATTACAGCCTGTTTCATATTACAGCCTGTCTCATATTACAGCCTGTCTCATATTACGGCCTGTCTCATATTACGGCCTGTCTCATATTACAGCCTGTTTCATATTACAGCCTGTCTCATATTACAGCCTGTCTCATATTACAGCCTGTCTCATATTACAGCCTGTCTCATATTACGGCCTGTCTCATATTACAGCCTGTCTCATATTACAGCCTGTCTCATATTACGGCCTGTCTCATATTACAGCCTGTCTCATATTACGGCCTGTTTCATATTACAGCCTGTCTCATATTACGGCCTGTCTCATATTACGGCCTGTCTCATATTACAGCCTGTCTCATATTACAGCCTGTCTCATATTACGGCCTGTCTCATATTACAGCCTGTCTCATATTACAGCCTGTCTCATATTACGGCCTGTCTCATATTACAGCCTGTCTCATATTACGGCCTGTCTCATATTACAGCCTGTCTCATATTACGGCCTGTTTCATATTACAGCCTGTCTCATATTACGGCCTGTCTCATATTACGGCCTGTCTCATATTACAGCCTGTCTCATATTACAGCCTGTCTCATATTACGGCCTGTCTCATATTACAGCCTGTCTCATATTACAGCCTGTCTCATATTACGGCCTGTCTCATATTACAGCCTGTCTCATATTACAGCCTGTTTCATATTACAGCCTGTCTCATATTACGGCCTGTCTCATATTACAGCCTGTCTCATATTACAGCCTGTCTCATATTACAGCCTGTTTCATATTACAGCCTGTCTCATATTACAGCCTGTTTCATATTACAGCCTGTCTCATATTACGGCCTGTCTCATATTACAACCTGTCTCATATTACAGCCTATCTCATATTACAGCCTGTCTCATATTACAGCCTGTCTCATATTACAGCCTATCTCATATTACAGCCTGTCTCATATTACAGCCTGTCTCATATTACGGCCTGTCTCATATTACAACCTGTCTCATATTACAGCCTATCTCATATTACAGCCTGTTTCATATTACAGCCTGTCTCATATTACAGCCTGTCTCATATTACAGCCTGTCTCATATTACAACCTGTCTCATATTACAGCCTATCTCATATTACAGCCTGTCTCATATTACAGCCTGTCTCATATTACAGCCTATCTCATATTACAGCCTGTCTCATATTACAGCCTGTCTCATATTACAGCCTGTCTCATATTACAGCCTGTTTCATATTACAGCCTGTTTCATATTACAGCCTGTTTCATATTACAGCCTGTCTCATATTACAGCCTGTCTCATATTACAACCTGTCTCATATTACAGCCTGTTTCATATTACAGCCTGTTTCATATTACAGCCTGTCTCATATTACGGCCTGTCTCATATTACAGCCTGTTTTATATTACAGCCTGTCTCATATTACAGCCTGTTTCATATTACAGCCTGTCTCATATTACAGCCTGTTTCATATTACAGCCTGTCTCATATTACAGCCTGTCTCATATTACAGCCTGTCTCATATTACAGCCTGTTTCATATTACAGCCTGTCTCATATTACAGCCTGTCTCATATTACGGCCTGTCTCATATTACAGCCTGTTTCATATTACAGCCTGTCTCATATTACAGCCTGTCTCATATTACAGCAGAGAAATCAATATCCGCACCCTCTACCCCTACGCACACGCACGCACGCACGCACGCACACTCTCTCTCTCTCTCTTTCCTCTTCCCGGTGTGAGGTCAGTAAATTGAGTGTTTATCCAGGTGGTGATACTTATGAGACCGGCCTTGTTCTTCCCTGCCTTTTTGCTCTGGCTGACGCTCTACTAACAACTTCTAAACGTCCCAGAACACTCCCAAAAATATCCCCAACATCCGCATTTACCTGCATGTATACTCAGACCTTACCTTTATCATCTGCATTTACCTGCATTCCTGTATGTATACACAGACCTTACCTTTATCATCTGCATTTACCTGCATTCCTGTATGTATACACAGACCTTACATTTATCATCCGCATTTACCTGCATTCCTGTATGTATACACAGACCTTACATTTATCATCTGCATTTACCTGCATTCCTGTATGTATACTCAGACCTTACATTTATCATCTGCATTTACCTGCATTCCTGTATGTATACACAGACCTTACCTTTATCATCTGCATTTACCTGCATTCCTGTATGTATACTCAGACCTTACATTTATCATCTGCATTTACCTGCATTCCTGTATGTATACTCAGACCTTACATTTATCATCTGCATTTACCTGCATTCCTGTATGTATACTCAGACCTTACATTTGTCATCTGCATTTACCTGCATTCCTGTATGTATACACAGACCTTACATTTATCATCTGCATTTACCTGCATTCCTGTATGTATACTCAGACCTTACATTTATCATCTGCATTTACCTGCATTCCTGTATGTATACACAGACCTTACATTTATCATCTGCATTTACCTGCATTCCTGTATGTATACACTGACCTTACATTTATCATCTGCATTTACCTGCATTCCTGTATGTATACACAGACCTTACATTTATCATCTGCATTTACCTGCATTCCTGTATGTATACACAGACCTTACATTTATCATCCGCATTTACCTGCATTCCTGTATGTATACACAGACCTTACATTTATCATCTGCATTTACCTGCATTCCTGTATGTATACACAGACCTTACATTTATCATCTGCATTTACCTGCATTCCTGTATGTATACTCAGACCTTACATTTATCATCTGCATTTACCTGCATTCCTGTATGTATACTCAGACCTTACATTTATCATCTGCATTTACCTGCATTCCTGTATGTATACTCAGACCTTACATTTATCATCTGCATTTACCTGCATTCCTGTATGTATACACAGACCTTACCTTTATCATCCGCATTTACCTGCATTCCTGTATGTATACACAGACCTTACCTTTATCATCTGCATTTACCTGCATTCCTGTATGTATACTCAGACCTTACATTTATCATCTGCATTTACCTGCATTCCTGTATGTATACACAGACCTTACCTTTATCATCTGCATTTACCTGCATTCCTGTATGTATACTCAGACCTTACATTTATCATCTGCATTTACCTGCATTCCTCTATGTATACACAGACCTTACATTTATCATCCGCATTTACCTGCATTCCTGTATGTATACACAGACCTTACATTTATCATCTGCATTTACCTGCATTCCTGTATGTATACTCAGACCTTACATTTATCATCTGCATTTACCTGCATTCCTCTATGTATACTCAGACCTTACATTTATCATCTGCATTTACCTGCATTCCTGTATGTATACACAGACCTTACATTTATCATCCGCATTTACCTGCATTCCTGTATGTATACTCAGACCTTACATTTATCATCTGCATTTACCTGCATTCCTGCATGTATACACAGACCTTACATTTATCATCTGCATTTACCTGCATTCCTGTATGTATACTCAGACCTTACCTTTATCATCTGCATTTACCTGCATTCCTGGATGTACTTCAGATCACCTTTTGTACAGTGCAACAATGAACAGCAATCAGTTGTTATTTATGTAAAAACCATCTGCATTTTGCTTTGTAATTAATGTAAATTGTATTGGGAAACTGGCGAACACGTTCACGTTGGCAAGTCAGTTAGGACATCTACATTGTGCATGAAGTACTTTTTTCAACAGTTGTTTCCAGACAGATTATTTCACTTTTAATTCATTATATCACAATTCCTGTGGGTCAAGTTAACATACACTAAGTTGACTGCCTTTACATTTTGAATATTTGGTTTTGGTCGCATATTCTTTGCATGCCATGACTTCCTGGTGTCTGTGACCCAACAACATCAAAAGACTCTTGATATCTTATTTTCTGGTACTCTTACAAGCGATACTATAACGTTTCTGAACGCTGACCGACCACAGGTCATCCCTGAACACTGACCGACCACAGGTCATCCCTGAACACTGATCGACCACAGGTCATGCCTGAACACTGACCGACCACAGGTCATCCCTGAACACTGATCGACCACAGGTCATGCCTGAACACTGACCAACCACAGGTCATCCCTGAACACTGACCGACCACAGGTCATCGCTGAACACTGACCGACCACAGGTCATCCCTGAACACTGACCGACCACAGGTCATCCCTGAACACTGACCAACCACAGGTCATCCCTGAACACTGACCAACCACAGATCATCCCTGAACACTGACCGACCACAGGTACGAAGGCAATGCCATTCACTGCATACTCATGTCAAAGTAATCAACACAAAGCTATCCAAGTAAAAATGATCTATTAACGTCTTACTGTACACATTGAAAATCAGCATGATTAGTACCTATCTACAAGTGTATAAGTTTTTTGCGCAATGAAAAACCAAGTTAAATGTGTCCAACTGATTAAATAAATTGTGGGACTCAACCAGTATGGACATATTTTTAACAGCAAAACCACTGACTTCTCTCCAAAACAGAAGTGAGCAGTTGAAAGACACAAAACTAATGTGTTGTCTTCTGTGTAAATTAATCAACTGCAAAACATTTTTAAAAGAGTCTCTTTATTCAATTTCATGCGTTTATTTTCACAGAAAACCAACCATTTCCATTTACAGTTAAAATGCCTCAAAAAGTACTATTTGAAGTGAAACCTACTATATTAGAGGACTTTGGGAAAATGCTCTGGAATTATTTCATTAAAACTAACAGCAAAACAAAAAAATTAATAAATAAAGAAGAAAATCTTACAAACTACAAAACACAAAGAAATAAATGTTAGGAAGAAGGAATCATGAATCAGAGATGTGGTGGAAGGACTGTTAGGACATACTGTAGCTGGAAAGGAGGACGAACAGTAAACAGACTTAACAAGAACCCATGCACAGAAGACTATCGAGAGATAGAAGAAGGACTGGGGAGGTTTTCTTGCTGATATTCTGATGGCTGTCCTGTATAAATATAGCAATAAATAAACATATTGGAAACATATAAAATTATAATAAGAGCAACCACAACCAAACAAATAAAGGTAAAATAATGGAGAGAGAGAGAGAGAGACAGAAGTTGGAAGTTAGTATACAGAGAGTACATTTAATTGTTAGCATTCCAATAATTCCAATTAAAATAATTTCTGAAATTCATAAACCCATATTTAATTAAATGTACAGCATGATTAGGGAACGTCTAGAAAGTAGATAAGGCCAGGGAAGGACACAAAAATAATACGAATATGTGGAAGAGTTAGGGTTAGGGTGATCTACAGGTGTGTGAGAGTCAGAGTAATCTACACATGTATGAGGGTCATGGATAGAGTGATCTACAGGTGTGCGAGAGTCAGAGTAATATATACATGTATGAGGCTCAAGGATAGGGTGATCTACAGGTGTGTGAGAGTCAGAGTAATATACACATGTATGAGGGTCATGGATAGAGTGATCTACAGGTGTGCGAGAGTCAGAGTAATATACACATGTATGAGGGTCATGGATAGAGTGATCTACAGGTGTGTGAGAGTCAGAGTAATCTACACATGTATGAGGGTCATGGATAGAGTGATCTACAGGTGTGTGAGAGTCAGAGTAATCTACACATGTATAAGAGTCATGGTTAGGGTGATCTACAGGTGTGTGAGAGTCAGAGTAATATACACATGTATGAGGGTCATGGATAGAGTGATCTGCAGGTGTGCGAGAGTCAGAGTAATATACACATGTATGAGGGTCATGGTTAGGGTGATCTACAGGTGTGCGAGAGTCAGAGTAATATACACATGTATGAGGGTCATGGTTAGGGTGATCTACAGGTGTGTGAGAGTCAGAGTAATCTACACATGTATGAGAGTCATGGTTAGGGTGATCTACAGGTGTGCGAGAGTCAGAGTAATATACACGTGTATGAGAGTCATGGTTAGGGTGTGTGAGGGTTAGGGTTAGAGTAAGGGTTATAAATTATTATTAACTTATTTCACCACAGATATGAAGTATGTACGAAGCATGAAGTAAATATAAGTTTCTATCCACCGGAATCAAAATGGCATAAATTTCTTAAAACACATTATGTTTATCATTTATCATTTATCATTCAGGCGTACATTTCAATTTGATCGTAAAGTGAGGACATGGCCATTTTTTGAGAAATCTTGAGAAATTTTAGAGAAATTTGCGGATTTATCAAAATGAACGTGGGTGTATGGTACGATGAAATCTCACAACAGTTCTCAACCTTGCATACACTTTTCCCAGTGACATTGCATGCAATGAACAGCGAGGGAATAGTGCAGCCTATAATGAAAACAAATAGCTTTTGTTCAGAGAACTGCTGAGTCAACAGGTGATTAACAAAAGGGTGCTCTTTGAAAACATAGGTTATGTTTATTAGGTTATGTGAGCTTTAAAATCAGAGTTTGCCTTAAATGAGTAGCTGATCATAAAAATGGTACGTCCAAGTCATTCCATTTATAAAAATATTAAAAGCAGTTTATGCATCTGGTCAATATTTTAAAATGCGGCTGTAGACGTATGTTGTGTAGCCTAATTGGCAAAAATAGTATCTGAATAAGTTGATTTTGAATAATTTTTAATCACTATTAGTTGAATCGCTATTGTGCAGCCTAAATGGAATGAAGCAGAAGCTGGTTAAAATTATTATCAGTAAATAGCCTGTATAAGTATTTATTGGAGTCATATGAAAATCATTTCGCATCACCAGTCACGTTGTATGCAAGACACAAAACTGTTTTCATATTTTTTCTATAAATCCGATCTAGTTTTATTAGCCTAGAAGACCTAACAAACGTTGCAACTGTAGAAAAGCGCAATGGCATGAGGAGGTGGCCTTGCCAAATATAGATAATAAAAGGGGCGTGCGAGCATAGGCGCCGATTTATGTTTCTGCCGGTGGGTGCTCAAAACAGTTGAATGCCCCAGCCCTATACAGTAGGCATATCAAGTGCATTTTTCCCATGGGTGCTCAGCCTTCTCCGTGGGTGCTCGGGCCCCGAAGCACCCACGGAATCGGCGCCTATGCGTGCGAGTATCATGGTAATTCATAATGAACGCGCTTCCTAATATACAATCAAGTCTGATTTATCATACATGTACGCTCAGATCGGTGGTTTACACAAGTTTGATGAATCACACGTGAAAATTTCGTATGCAAGCTGGATCCGTCAAATATACGCTCTTTTTTACGAACATATTAATAAATGAAGCCCATTATTATTAATTTATCTCATGAAGTACGTATATTTTCCTATCCAGCAGAAAATGGCATCTTTATTTTTTTGACCATTTTGTCACTTTTTGATAATTAATGAGCAGAGTAGGGGTTAAACGCAGGAGCAAACTTCATTCACTGAGTCATGAATTACATGTTTAAAATCAGCAATTTAAATGAATTCATCAAGTTTCAGATTTCTTTGCAGATTACAACTTAACCCCTTTGCACAGAGGCTTAATTTTCCCCATTTTCGTCTGTTTTATGCCATTCTGTTTAAAGCTTTATAACTATAGATATCAATGTAACACAAACACCACTAGTGGCTTAAATTAAAGAAGACCCTAGTACCATGTCTTAAATTAAATAATCTTCCGATGTAAATTATGGGCAATGAATGCACAACCCCCGGTGAAAAACAAAGTTCCACCACTCTAGTTTACAGTGAACACCTGAGAGTCAAATATGTGAATAAGGTTCAACTTTACATTTTTTGGTTTACAAACTTTAGTCCTCCACCCCTGTGGCCTTCAAGCCTCTACATACAGGATGTGGACTCGACAAACACAAAATAACACAGAAGCACCATTACTCCACACAAAAAAACTCTATGCAAACTAAAGTTGATGAGCACAAGACACCGCATTGAAGTAAATGTACTACTAATAGTGATAAAAACTTATCCAAAGAGCACCCTGGTTTCCGGCTAAACTTTACTAATGCCTGACTGTCTTCATTGAGGCGTGTTAAGCACGAGGCCACTTTAAACGCTTAACTCAGAAACCTTTGGCCTTCAAGACTAAGACCCAAAGCCCTGAAGTGCGTATCCCCACCAGGGACTTAATCCCCACCCGGGATTACCTCTAAATAAAAAAGGCAAAATAATAAAATAGTGTAACTTTATAAGTTTGATAAACTGGCCCACTCAGCGCCGCCGCCTACCTATCAGAGTTGCTCAAAACAAAAGGCACCAAGGCAAACTCACTATAAACGAAAAGAGACAAACCATAACCAGCACACCACCAAAACAAAACAAAATAAGATAAATTAAAGATCAATAATAATAACAATCATAATCAACAAAAAACAGTTGCTTATAAAAATCTTTAAATAAATTAAGAAAACAGCAAAAACACAGAATAACGGCCAGCGATGGTTGCTGCAGAGTGAGCTCTCCTCTTGGCCAATCACGGAGCTCCTTATAAAAGATTAAAAACAGGTGCCGCCAATCCGGCAATCAAGCACGAACAACATAAAGAAACCCACGACCAAATACCTGCCACTAGGGCACCAGGTAGAGGTCTGGGGACGTAACATCCATGTTCCCAAAATGTGGACTCTAGGATACTTACTTACTATTTACTTTGTGACACCAGAATGGACAATACTAAACTATTTATTTTCCTTGATTGAACTGCTAATAAAACTTTGATTTCAGTGTTGGAATAATTTTTTCTTTTGCTCGTTCTGGGCCATTCTGACTTCGTATGGACCTTAAAATGGAAGTGACAACCTCCATATAAGGCAATTCATGAGCGTGGATTTATGCTAATCACAAAATAACATGAACACACTTGTCATTTACGTGTATGAACATACGTATGTGAATACGAGACAATCTGCCTTTCCCGCACGGTTGAATGAATCCGGTGTAAGTGTTTCGTACATAAATGTACACGCATATTAGAAATAGGAATGCTTCATATATGAAGATATGCATTGATGCATTGATGCATACTTGAAATTTTGGGTCATGTCAGATGCAGAAGTACACATCTGGATGTATTCGATATTTACATACTTGCAGATTGGAACGCACTTACACTTAAAACAGACAACATGGCGACTGTTTTTGCTACGCGAGCTAGAATGCAAATGAACACAACGGGCGCTGTCAGGCCAAATAGTGTCCGGCTGCCAAAATGTGTCCCATTCTGGCTGGTAAACACTTCCTCCCTGAGTCTCCTTGGGATTTGGCCTTTGCCAAAAAAAACAACCCCTGCAGGCTTTCAATAATCCCCCTGTAACCACACAACCACTAGCAACAACAATGACATGGCCTCCAACATTCAGAAGTGCTCTGATTTCCTCTTTACTGGGCCCATAATGTTGCTGTTATGCCTCAGCACTCTCTTGTTTTTATAAAGCCAGTACATCCACACCATAAAGATCATCTACCCCTAGAGGACATTATCCTCAGTGACACACCATAAAGATCATCTACCCCTAGAGGACATTATCCTCAGTGAGTGCATGTCCTGTAAGCCACATTCAGTCATAATCAGAGAGTATAATCACTCACCATCTGGAGTTAGAACTGCAGTACTGAAAGAGTTCAGCCCAATTCTGCAGAGCACTCTGTTGCTTGACCATTGAGGGTATAATTCCCATTATTACCTATTTATATAAATGTCAAGTCATCAAAACACAGAGCACAACAGCAGCACTGTATTGAACTCCCAAGGTAATTTGTCTGAATTTGATTGTTCCCGATAACTGCCAAGCTTGAAGTCAGCAAATCCTGCTTCAACAAAGACAGCCTCTGTGTTCCGATGTTCCCAAGTCCAAAACCACGTCATTTTATTCTATAATCTATGCCTCCTAATAATAAAAAAATGAAAGAAAACTACTGTACAACAGAAAATCTATAAACCCTCTGATGAACATGAACAAAAATACTCTGGATTTTGTATTGAACGCCTCAAAGTCTTTAAAATCCTGACCAAAATTTTAAATATGAGATGGATTACATTCAAGATATATTAATCAGAAAAAAGTATCAGTACTTGCTACAGAGATGCTCAAATGCTGTATCCACACTACACTACATAGACAGTGTTAATATCTATGTATTTTGTATTGGTTCCTTTGATGTGTCTACCAGTCAGTAGAGTCCATTGTTCCCTGGTAAATTATCCCTACAAAATGTTCCTTAACCGACTCCCCAACCCCCCATATTCATCTAACTCCCCTACAAATGTTCAGAACTTTCCCTTTTTTAATTCTTCAACTAGCATTGATCCACATGTATTTTTACTATAATGTTCCCAATTAAATGTAATTGTACTTAAATTCACCAATTAACTTTCCAAATCCTACATTTGGGGGAATTTGTCCTCATTCTGGCAACCCTGTCTGAGACAGTCATGCGGCTACTGATTGGATACCTTTCATGGTGGGCGGGGTGTAGACGCTCTGCTTTCTCTGGGCGGGAGAGAGCTCTGCATTCTGAGGTTTGGGGAGAGAGAATGTGAAAGGGTCTAGTTTCACAAAGAGCTTATTCAAGAACACAAACACCCACATAATCTATGACAACCACATCAGAAGTGTCACCATACAAAATGTCTCCAAAAGTGAGTTTTTAATGCTGCCCGCTTGGATATTATCATTGGTTTTGGGCATTACCATAAGAGGTCAGAGGCAGTGTTCATGACATTAAGGAAAATTGGATATTTTAAAAACCACACAATGAATATGTAAGAAACTAAATACTGCCATACTGTACTGTACTGTATACAAAGTTGTTGTGTGGGGTAGTTACACTGCCTGGCCAAAATATTTAGTTGGGCCGCCTTTAGCTTTGATTACGGCGCACATTCGTCGTGGCATTGTTTCGCCAACCTTATGCAACTTCACAACATTTTTTTTTCCGTCCAGAGTTGCATTCATTTTTAGCTGAGATCTTGTATTGACAACGGGAGAGTCTAACCACTCCGTAAAGTCTTCTCCAGCACATCCCAAAGACTTTCAATGGGGTTAAGGTCAGGACTCTGGTGGCTAATTCATGTGTGAAAATGATTCCTCATGCTCCCTAAACCACTCTTTCACAATTTGAGCCAGATTAATCTTGGCATTGTCGTCCTGGAATAAGCCCATTGATGGGATAACCTGGTCATTCAGTACATTCAGGTACTCAGCTGACTTCATTTTATTGCTGCATAACATTGCTGAGCATAGACCTGACCAATTGAAGCAACCCCAGATCATAACACTGCCTCCAGAGGCTTGTACAGTGGGCACTATGCATGACGGGTGCAACGGTGACTTTTCTTTTGGCCAGGCAGTGTATATAAAATGCAAGAAAATATACAACCTTTTTAATTTTTTTATCTCAGATTTTTTGTGGGATTCTGTGGCACTTTTCCAGACAGGTTTTAAACTTCACACCCTAACCCTAACCCACTTCCCTCAGGGTCTAAAATGAGATCTTTCATCACAGGGTTTTCATATTTAGGGATATAAGGCTAGTCAATTGGGAGACACACAAAAGGTGACTCAGAAAGTGTCAACATTTTTCTATTACAACAGTTTTGTGTCAGTTGTGTCAAACATTTGCCATACATAAAAAGCGTCATAAAATGTCAAGATGATATGAGGGTTAAGATGTCTGGATCACAGCACATTAGCGTCATAACAGAAATGAAGGTGTTTCTTGTTGTATACCTCGGTTTGACTGCTCATCCTCTTCCCGTCCTCTGCTTCTAAGAGAAATGGCAAATCAATGTGTGGATTCAACCCTCTGTGTGAGTGAATCATGATTCTTCTGATTCATCACTGTCACTGTGAATCATGATTCTTCTGATTCATCACTGTCACTGTGAATCATGATTCTTCTGATTCATCACTGTCACTGTGAATCATGATTTTTCTGATTCATCACTGTCACTGTGAATCATGATTCTTCTGATTCATCACTGTCACTGTGAATCATGATTCTTCTGATTCATCATGATTCTTCTGATTCATCATGATTCTTCTGATTCATCACTGTCACTGTGAATCATGATTCCTCTGATTCATCACTGTCAATGTGAATCAATTACAGTTCAATCTGCCACTGCCAAAACTCTAAACCAAACCAGCAATCTCCACATCATGAACACAAAAAAACAAACACGTGGTTGCTTTTGGATTAGTTAGTAATTCCCTAATAATGTCCAATTGGCAAAAAATTTGATAAGAAGAAAGACATCTTTCATATCCCAGCTGAAAAGTAGTGCATGGTCAAAAATGTTTAGAATTTTTAATAAACTTGTGGCCTTGCAGGCTCCAGCTGAGTTATTAGCTCAATTAATTAGGTGTCACACCTATTGTTATCGCTCAGACTTAATTCAGACTTAAATTAATAACGTTATGTCAAAAAAAGATGGCTAAAATATAGTTTAACCGCTGCTCTGTGATTGGGATATGTAGGAGGTTCATTTTCTAACAAAGATCGCAAACTTTACTGGCTAGTTACGCTCCTAGGCGTGTTTCATAAAGCTGCACCATAACATTTGCGTTGGTTTCTGTATTATCAGAACAGCTTCCATTGTCACCATTCTCCTATACATTTAGCCTATACATTTACAGGGAAGAAAGATGAGATCTGTTACCTGACCTCTTATTAGCTGAAAAAGACGAAGATTGAAGATTTGTGAGATTAGTCTGTAGTTTTACACTTGGATTTGGTTATCATAGGCTAGGGAAGTCCACACACTCCACAAATCTGTTGAATAGGCTAGTTGATAATTTCCGAACACAGATCACAAAATGGAGAGCTTACTCAAACACAATTTTTATAGATTTTTAAATGATAGTAGCCTAAATTGCTCTTCAAACAATGACGTTTCCATTTTTGACGGGGTGGCAAAATCTGTAGGCCTGATGTATTGTAGGCTATGGGAAACACTGGTTAACTAACGATATAAATCAGTTTACGTTATTTTGTCATTTGCGTGAGCTCCCTACACACACACACACCCACACTCGTACGTCATAGCATAGGCTACACACGCATAGCCAGGGTGAATATCAGAAAGGGATTAGAATTGTTGATTTACTTTTATATATTTATTTATTATAATTATAAAAATTGTATTAAAATGTCTGGGGGTGCTAATCCGGGGCTAAACAGATTTGTGATGGGGCTATAGCCCACTCTTGCCCCAGTGTAGCGCCGTCCATGATAAATACATAAGTAAACAAACAAAATACAGTACCCTGAGAGCTTCAGAAAGTGAGTGAGACCATTACGGCATATGAACGAAACAAGGAAGTTAATAAGCTAACGGACGGAGCTTCTTCCAAACCTTTGTTTGGAAAAAGTGTCAAATATCATAAATTGTTTTATTAAATTTTTTTTAAACTCTGGTTTCAGATGTTGTGATTTTGTATATCAGCATAATCCTCGTTGTTTGCATTTGTTTATGTGCTAAAAGGGTGCTTTTGAGACCTATTTTACCATGCAATGGGAGCGAATGGAGAGAGAAAAAACGTCATTCTTTGTTGGTCAGTTGCTGTCAACTGGAGCAAGTCATGAAGGTGAGCTTGACTATTATGACTCATATCGGTGCCAGGTAGCTATACAAAATTAGAGTTCAGTATGCCTTTAAATGCACTAAAAAAGATATTATTCCTGATCACTAAAATTCACAGAAAAAGTTATTATTCTTGATTACTAAAATGCACGGTTAGAGTTCTCATTCCTGATCACTAAAATGCACAGAAAGTTTTTATCCCTGATCACTAAAATGCACAGAAGGTTTTTATTCCTGATCACTAAAATGCACAGAAAGTTTTTATCTCTTGTGACTAAAGCACAGACAATTTTGGAATTCATAATGCAGGTGTCAATCACAACTAATACTTCTTCGATGTCATATGTTTACATGCACAAATGAATCATTCATAGAAGGCATGCTTTTTAAAATTCACATCAGGCATAAAGAACAGTGTGTTCCGTGTGTCGCCATTCAGTGCCCTCAGCCACATGAGAAAATGATAAATAAACTGCTTTTTTTGTCTTATTAATAACAGGCATGACACAAAAACACAACAATCAAATCCATCAGCCTATGGATTGAGTTTTTCAGATAAAATAATATAGTTCTCAGTAACGTACTCATTTCACACAGTGTGAATTTCCTAAAGTACATCACAAGTGGAAACCAGAGATGTTCTTTCTCAACAAATATCTTTTACAAATGGCTGGTTTGGCAAAATGTTTGGATTCAATGCTTTGCAGTAGCAAACATCTTATATATCTTATATACATCTTATACAAATATTTAAGATCACACACTTAAGAAGACTGGAAAGATGGCTCATTCTGGAACACACTGTATAGTTTGTCAGAGTTAAAACTGGAAAGATGGTTCATTCTGGAACACACTGTATAGTTTGTCAGAGTTAAAACTGGAAAGATGATTCATTCTGGAACACACTGTATAGTTTGTCAGAGTTAAGACTGGAAAGATGGTTCATTCTGGAACACACTGTATAGTTTGTGACAGTTAAGACTGTAAAGATGGTTCATTCTGGAACACACTGTATAGTTTGTGACAGTTAAGACTGTAAAGATGGTTCATTCTGGAACACACTGTATAGTTTGTCTGAGTTAAAAAAAGACATGAATGCACTCGAGCCGGGTGGAGAGCACAGGGGCAAGGAATCAACAGTTCATCCATTATCCACTGACACTAATCTACTGAGTGAACAGTCCCCATAGGTAATACACACACACACACACATACACACACACACAGAGGATTGGTCCCACCGCTGTGCTCCATGAAACACACGCTTGTATTCCCACTGTGGAGACTTAATGAGCGGAGGACTGAAACGCATGTTAAGCCCCAATAAACTAGAGTGGCCCAAGAACACTATTTTATTAAATTCCCCCCTAAAAACAACATCATGAACGGATCACGGCGTACACAAAGTATTAACTTACTGTTGTGCACAGCCGGGGGTTGTGCCAGAGGTAACCATAACAACAAGGGCAGTTAGAATGGTCATATACAGCGATGCCAGTGATTTTTGACAGCCCTGCTTACGCAAATACAGGAACCCTGTTACAGCGCTGTTCTTCTGCCGGTTTTTACTGAAAATCGCCACTACAGTGCTCTACGAGTGAACTGCTGAGATATAGCAGTCAAGATGAGGATCAGCTATTTTAAATAATGCAAAACCATCCTGCCGCCAGGAGACCACTGCCGTGCCCATTTGAGAAATGCCTGCGGACTGAAGGCTGGCTCCTACATGCATTTTTGAAAAGGGTCATGCAATATCTCAGTATCATCTCAGTTCTTGGCTAGTTTCAACTGTCAGTTGAACTTGTATAAAAAAATATATGTAATACTATTTTTTGTCAATTTTATATTATTCTACAAGGTCTACCAAACATGTTGATACATTTTTTTAAGAAAAAAGGTTTTGCAATGTATTTTTAAAATATATAAATCCTGTGAGTTTTTTACCCGTCCGAGGACTGGTTATTGTTTGTAATGACAGAATCCGCTTTGTTTGTGTTCGTATACGTGCTTGAAGTGTCATTTTGAGACCGTTTTAGCTGCCCTATAGAAGTGAGCGAGCGACAAATACCCTATTCTGGATTATCACCCCAGGGGAGCACAGAGCAACTCAGGAACACATTTGGACTCATATCATGGCCAGGTAACTACACAACCCAAAGTTCAGTTGTGCTTTAAGCCGAGTGATTTTTTTTCTTATGCAACAACAAAAAAATGGCAGGTAGTACCGACTTAATATTTTACCAGCACATAAGTATCATGCTACACTGCATATAAATGCTAAAAGTAGCTAAACTCCAATTTCTATGTTATGGGACCTTTAAGAGTCCATGCAGGCCGCTTACAGTCTACATGGAGGGTACAGTCTCCCGTAGTGCACAGGGTTCAGTCTACATGGAGGGTACAGTCTCCCGTAGTGCACAGGGTTCAGTCTACATGGAGGGTACAGTCTCCCGTAGTGCACAGGGTTCAGTCTACATGGAGGGTACAGTCTCCCGTAGTGCACAGGGTTCAGTCTACATGGAGGGTGCCATTTCCCATAGTGCACAGGGTTCAGTCTACATGGAGGGTGCAGTCTCCCGTAGTGCACAGGGTTCAGTCTACATGGAGAGTGCTGTTTCCCGTAGTGCACAGGGTTCAGTCTACATAGAGGGTACAGTCTCCCGTAGTGCACAGGGTTCAGTCTACATGGAGAGTGCAGTTTCTCGTAGTGCACAGGGTTCGCTCTGTGTTTTCCGAAATGTCGTTGTGTTTTATAACTTGTTGGTGTGTTTACCAAAATGTCGTTGTGTTTTATAACTTGTTGGTGTGTTTTATAACTTGTTGGTGTGTTTTATAACTTGTTGGTGTGTTTTATACCCGTTGGCTTCCGTACGTTAGGCTACAGCTGACGACAGTAACTACCACAATAGCTGTCTGTAATAGACCTAAATGTGTTAAAAGGTTGTGTAAATGAGGCCTAATAGATGATAAACAATTAATGTGGGCATAGTATTTAAATGTTCAATTACTTAAAAACATTTTTTTTTTCAAATCTCAGACAAGGATTTGAACCAGCTACCTATGTATAGTGAGACAGACATCGTACCCACCAGACCACAGAGCAGCGAAAGTAAGTGTGCCTATTTTTATTTAAACAACTCAGGCTATTGATTCGCCGAGGTTGCCTAGCACAGCTCACTCACGTGCCTAGCACAGCTACTACTGAATTTGCGACTGGCTTCTGGTCAGTCACTAGCATTCCTAGGCTGGTCACTCACATGCCTACGCCTTACCGACTAGACCACAGATCAACACAAACGAGTATGTCTCTTTAAACCGTTTAGCCTATTTCGAATGTGCAAGTTTTCATTATCTCGTGCTCACGAGAGCATTTATAATAAATTATTATAATTTTTTTTTGTGATAATTATCTCGTGCTCATGAGATAATTATAATAATTTTTTTTTTGCATGTCCCTTTAGGGGCTCCGTACCCTTTTGCTGATTTAGAAAGATAATGAGGGAATGAGGAAGATGAGGAAGATGATGCCAGGACCGCGCAGGCACACATGCACAGATTCATACCTCTTCGTCTTCATCAGAGGAAGACTGTTTTACACAATCAATCCTACCCTGAAGACAGCCCTCTAAGGCATTTACCACTAACTATGGTCTATGTGGGAGAACTTCCTCACAACAAGCGATACACTGTGTTAACCATCTCTCTCCCTAAGCGAGCCACTGGCCCACATTAATCTCATTTTAAGAATCTAAAACCTACAGTTACTTTGATAAGATAAAGTTAGCGCCGTGTCAGACGATGACTCCAGTATTATACTTCACATCAGTAGTCTTTCATTCAGTGGCATTTCTTGAACACTGCAGTAGGTGCTAGAACCAGCTGTCAATCACTGACTTGGACAAATCAAAAGGTTTTGTTCTTTTCAGCTGCACACTATGAATGGTTAAATTTAGTGTGTCACTGATAGTGTGTGTGGGCTCTACTCTTTTTCGGTTCTATGACGCCTGTATCTCCCATCCCCACTAGACTCTAAATAATTTCTAGTGGTTTTTAATTAACTAAATTTTTTTCTAATCCTGAAAGCAATAGTTATACTGTCCACTACAGGAGGACTTGTAAATGTAGCATTTTAAAATTTTAATCAGAACTTGCAGTGTGTTGGACCTGTGTCAGACCTCCAGTTCTTGTGTCTAGAAACGACACACTTATTTTCCTGCCTACATCTTCTGGCTTAATGAACGTTTTGCTGGTGGATCTGACCGTGTCCTCATTATCAGATGAAGTCAGTGTGAAAGCAGGCAGGAAGTTGGCATGTGTGTATTTGTGCTGATCGGGCAGACGTCCGCACCGTGACGTTACTATGCTGTTGGTTCCATATGCTGACGCCACGGGAGCGGGGGTCAGAGCCCCGCTATCACACTGTCATATTGTGCCTCAGAAAAATCAAGGTTAGATTACGGCTGTCTTTGCTGTTGCAGGACTACATAGACACAATGGTCCTGAGCTATCTGTTATTTTAACAACAACAGGAAGACATGTATTATAATGACAGGATAAGGTCTGGATGAAACTGAATCCCCTCATCCTTGGGCTGGAGGTCGCAGCTCCACGACCAGCTGAGACAAGCTGATGATGTCAGAACCCCGGCGGCTCCAGTCGCTTACCTGACGCAGACGGGTCGTTGTAGAACACCAGCGTGGCAGGTGTGGGTCTTCTTCTGCGGATCTGCAGAACACAACAAAGAAAAGGGTGGGCTCGGACTCACCTGCCCTGACTCACTCACCAATCACCTGCCCTGACCAATCACCTGCTCTGACTCACACTTACAAATCACCTGCCCTGACCAACCACCACCAATCACCTGCTCTCACCCACAGCTGCCAATCACCTGCCCCGACACTCTCACCAATCACCTTCTCCGACACACACTGACCAATCACTTTCTCCGACACACACTCACCAATCACCTTCTCCGACACACACTCACATATCACCTTCTCTGACACATTGCCACAAATCCCTGCCCCGACGTTACTCACACTGACCAATCACCTTCTCCGACACACACTCACCAATCACCTTCTCCGACACACACTCACCAATCACCTTCTCCGACACACACTCACATATCACCTTCTCTGACACATTGCCACCATTCCCTGCCCCGACGTACTGCCACCAATCACCTGCTCTGACCAATCACCTTCTCACTTTCACCAAAAACCGTTCATTTTGTGCATTTGAGTGTTTGCTTGGCTTGGTAATTAGTAGCTGGGCATCATCCTGTCATCATGCTGAGCGGACATATTTAACATGAGGTAATCTGTACTATTGCACCAGAGCCCATTCTAACCCCCTTCCTCAGATCAATAACCACTTACAATTACAAATTTCATATCCTGAGTCATCATTACCTCATCATGTTCACATGGTTACACATGAGGTGCACAAGAGTAAATACGCATGCTTTTGGAAACACACATGCTTTTGGAAACACGTATGATTTCGGAAATACACATGCTTTTGTAAGGCTAAGATATATTCTGCAAAAACAACATCACACAGATGTTCCAAAGTAATCAGTGTCCATCTTAGCAACAGTCTAGTTTGTTTTAAACAGTGCCCTGTATCTTTAGGCTCTAAGGCTTACGATAAGGGGGGTTGCATTCAAATTGCACTTTTTGTCTCTGGTTCTTAAATATTCTATAAACAATTCAGCCTCCCCAGTACAAATACATACTTCAAATATGCAATGCTTGGTCAAAATATGTGTCTAATACATGTATAATTGGTCTGATTATTCTGTAACAGGTACACAACAAAGTTTAAACAAACCCATCAAGTACCTAAGTTAGTCAAAGCACTGAAGAAGAAAACAATGAAACTTTCTGTGGATTCTATATTATTCTGTTCAAATTGTTTAGTAATATGATGAATTATTGCTGCATGTCAATTTGATCCAGGAATGACTAAAGCACAGCCAACAGCATGCAATCGGTAGCATCCCATAGAGATGTAACATACCCCATCAGACCTTCTGTAGAAGGTTTGTTTATGTTAAAGCAGAGGTAAGAGTGGCCACGGTTACGGAGTGGCCACGGTTACGGAGGATGCACTCAGCAACGGTTACGGAGTGGCCACGGTTACGGAGGATGCACTCAGCAAGGGGAAGAGTGGCCACGGTTACTCACATGCTCTGCAGCTTGAGGGTCCAGCTGGCTCTGGAAGAGGGGCACTGAGAACTGGATCTTCTTGGGACTGTTTGGCTCCATGGTGTGAGCAGCCAGACCGCGAGCGAGAGAGTGCTGACACAAAGCGGCTCGGCAGGGCTGCAGGCTCTGCTGAAGCCCCTCCCACCGCTCAGCCCTCTCCCCCAGAATGCCCTCTCTTCCCCCGCCTCGTTCACAGAGACGGCCGGCGGCCAGCGGCCTCGCTCTGAGCTCTCGCCAGCCTTCAGCGGCCTCGCTCTGAGCTCTCACCAGCCTTCCCTGGGTCTTTATTGTCCACGGAACACCTAAAGCACCTACAGCGGGCCTCTTTGCTGGCTGTTTCAGCAGCTCGGTGGAAAGTGCATTACAAGCCCCTTTGAGTCCTGCTACTGCTTTGTACATTATTAATGATTGGATTCTCGCTCAGGAAGCTCAGGTTTTTCCAGCCCCCACCGATAGATTCCTCTTTCAGAGGTTCATGCATACTGTATACCTTAAGGGAGGAGACTGGGCTTTATCATTTATAATGCTGAGCAGTGGCAAAACAACAGCTGGTCCAGACAATAACAATGAGATATGTTTGTATGTAAGTATGTATGAGGAAAGAGAAAGAGAGCGTGTGTGTGTGTGTGCGTGCGTGCGTGCGTGCGTGTGTGTGTGTGTGCTTATATGTATATAAGCATCCCGGTGGCATTGGTAGTAATATTTGTTGTGTTTTTCATAAATTCTAAAATGCCATAAGTCCATTTTGGTCACTCAACACATTTGCATGCACACCATATTCACAATTATCTTTATTCTGCTTATGTTTATATTCAGATTATGTTGTTTACATGCGTCATGAAAGGAATAACCAATCATATTCTCGTATACATGCGTCATGAAAGGAATAACCAATCATATTCTCGTATACATGCGTCCTGAAAGGAATAACCAATCATATTCTTGTATACATGCGTCCTGAAAGGAATAACCAATCATATTCTTGTATACATGCGTCCTGAAAGGAATAACCAATCATATTCTTGTATACATGCGTCCTGAAAGGAATAACCAATCATATTCTCGTATACATGCGTCCTGAAAGGAATAACCAATCATATTCTCGTATACATGCGTCCTGAAAGGAATAACCAATCATATTCTTGTATACATGCGTCCTGAAAGGAATAACCAATCATATTCTCGTATACATGGTCAGCTGGACATTCCCATGGCATCCTTCGGTCAGACTCAGTGCTAAAAGACCGTGTCCTTGTAATTCTTCCAATCGCATGATTTATCGTCGACAGCCCTACTTAAGTACATTACTCTCAGGGTCCTCCACCTGCTGTGTCTAATTTGTTTTCTGGTTCCATTGAACTCAGCAGCTTTCATTTTGTCTGCAACAGCCTTAATCAAGCTGCTATTTCAAAGTTCTCTGCCATTCACGTATTGCACAATGTTTCATTCTTTTAATACAGAAATGAACACTTCTGTCTTCTCATCAGTCCAGACGTGAGGGCTTTGTGCTGCTTGCCACAACATTGTACAGTAAACTAGCTGGCTGACTTCAACACCCAAGGCAACTTGCAAATTTGTACATGGGCAGATCGTGTTTAAGAATTATAAATACGGAATAAGGTGTTTAAGGTGTTGGAGCAGGTGATTGGTGGCTGTGGATCAGAGCAGGTGATTGGTGGCTGTGGGGTGTGGGTGTGGCAGGTGGCAGTGTTGGTGGCAGGTGATTGGTGGCTGTGGATCAGTGTGTGATGGCAGTGTGTGGTGGTGTGTGGTGGTGTGCAGTGTGTGTGTGGCAGTGTGTTGGTGGTTGGTGTGTGTGTGTGTGTGTTGTGTTGTTGTTGTGGTGTGGTGTGTGATTGGTGTGTGGATTGGGTGGCTGTGGATCAGGTGATTGTGGTGTGTGGTGTGTGTGCAGAGGTGAGTGTTAGTGTTGTGTTGCAGGTGGTTGGTGGGTTGGGTGTGTGTGATTGGTGTGGTTGGTGTGGGTGTGTTGAGGAGGTGGTTGTGGCTGTGGTCAGGGTGATGGTTGGTGTGCAGTGGGTCAGGGAAGGTTTTTGTTCCAACCACAATCGCAATTCCAGAACTTTAACAAGCTGTTAATATTTCCATCCTCAAAGTCAGATTAAAGACTCTCTCACACACAGAGTATTGCATAACATTAAGGAGGCATATAATATGAGAAGACAACTTCAAATGTTTGTGTTTGTAATTGATATTAAAAATGTTTTTGTGACACGAAGGCCAAATGGCCTTGCCCCTAAAATTATGAAATTCCAAGCCTGCTTCTGAGTGATAATTAGAATATACATTTATACATTTTTTTGTTAAATTCACAAGACTAAATATAGTCTTTGAAATACACATTGCAAATGTAATAAATTATGATTGTAAAAAAGCTTAACACTTTAGATTACGCCTATTAATCAATTGTAGGCTATGAAGCTGTTTAATTAGACCCATAACATAGGCTAATGAACGCGCCCAGTAACCTACTATTTTTGCTAAATTGCTAAAAATTTTAATTCTACATGACCTTACATAGGCTATGCTAATTAAAACAGACATTTAACCAATGAACAAAATGTGCTTTAAAGTAGTTTACATGTCTGTAGCCAGGGTTGCAATTGTGGTCAACAGCTTAATCCAGCTAATGCCAGCGAACATCCAGTTCCCCTACAAGATGCAAAGCCAGGTGGAGGTAAAGCGTTGTTTTTATGAAATTGCCAACCTGTCCAATGTTATCGGTGCCATAGACTGCACACCCCAGTGAACGTTTTTGTTGAATAGTCGGTGAAACGCCATCTCGCGTTCAGGTAAAAAAAACGTTTAAGTGAAAGTTTTTTAACTATATTATAATATCCCGGTACGTAAACCTGAGCTTGATTCTGGCTTTTGCTCAGTAGGACACGCGCATCAATGTGACCGCAATTAGAATGCGCCGGAGAGATTCTAAAATAAGGTAGCCCATGTGAATACCCGATTACAAACCACAATTCACATGCACAGAACCCCAACAGAATTACAAAATGAATCACGTTTAATTTATTTCCAGGCTGCGATAAAGCAATGCGCTCACTCGTCTCATGCAGACGTAGATGCACAGCTAAGCGTTTCTTCGCCTCCAATTTAATGTCAATCTATTTATTTATTTATTTTTACTACTTTACCAGTTCATGTGAGGGGTGATTCTGTATTGATGGTACATGTTATCTCCTGCTAGGCCTTTACTTTACCATTTCATCACATCGGTACTGACAATACACTGCCTGGCCAAAAAAAAAGTTGCCGTTGCACCCGTCATGCATAGTGCCCACTGTACAAGCCTCTGGAGGCAGTGTTATGATCTGGGGTTGCTTCAATTGGTCAGGTCTAGGCTGCAATAAAATAAAGTCAGCTGAGTACCTGAATGTACTGAATGACCTTTGACTTATCAGCTGTATTTAGCATCTCTCTAGTATACACTCGTCATTATGCGCATGGGGTGGAGATTTGATGA
Source organism: Ilyophis sp. 1 JC-2022 (assembly GCA_022702515.1). Lineage (NCBI taxonomy): Eukaryota > Metazoa > Chordata > Actinopteri > Anguilliformes > Synaphobranchidae > Ilyophis > Ilyophis sp. 1 JC-2022. The sequence goes on along the minus strand of CM040398.1, from coordinate 3,707,087 downwards.
AAATGAGGCGTTTCTGCAAGATACACATATTCAGAGTTTTCACTTAATCAAACTTTGTTTGGAAAAAAAGGTGGTCTATGTCAAGTGCCGCCAATAGATGATTATGAAAAATACAGCATCTTTCACAAAAATGTATGAGATCAGAATGAGTGCATGTTCTTCTTATAGCCTACTTACAATTATCAAAAAGCTGTCATAAAAAAATATATATCTAAAAGTAGGTTATGATTGACTGTCTGGTACATAATACCAAACCAATATTAGGTGGATTCATTGATAGACAGTGTTTGGATCATAATCGCTTTGACAGAAAGACAATTTTGTAGCCTACTTGTGTGAGCAGAGCTGCTCCAAAATTATTAGGAAGCGCAAAGTAACTCCCCGCAGTGTAGATCTACCAGCGCTCCAGGTTAAAGTAACTCCCCGCAGTGTAGATCTACCAGCGCTCCAGGTTAAAGTAACTCCCCGCAGTGTAGATCTACCAGTGCTCCAGGTTAAAGTAACTCCCCGCAGTGTAGATCTACCAGCGCTCCAGGTTAAAATCTCTCTCCTTCTTGGCCACATCCTTCCAGCATGTGACAGATGCACTCTAAATAAATCTTTGGACAGTGGTTGCAAGTGGTGGGCTATTATTAAGTATATGTGACTTCAACTGGTTAAGTGGAAGACGTCGCATATAGGCTATTATGTTACCGTACATTACTTTATTAGGTAGGCTAAATCGTAAATTTTTTAAAATATTTTTAAAGTAAATCCAAACAATTTATTTGTTTACTTAGTAATATTGCGTGCAACCACTGTCCAGCGATAAATTTTTTTATTGTGTGATGGGTATATCCCAGTCATGAATAGAAGCTATGATCATTTTATCAATGCGATGTATTAATACGTTCACTGCATGCCTATACCCCGTCACGCAAGAGCAACTACAAAGCGCAAAGGCAGGATTTTACAAAGGCAAATGTGGTTATTAAAGGTACTGTCACTGACACATTGAAAATGTATACCCCCACACACATTGTTTTAGTAGATACCTGGCAACCCGGGGGGCAGGTACAAGAATCAGGTCATTAGAATATCACACCCACATTTTGAAAAACGCACCCGCGTAGCACAAGTTAGAATACGACGTAAGTCAGCTCACGTTAAATCCGCGCAGGAGTGGCACTTAAGCGCATGACTTAAGTTGGCTATCTCTGAATCTGGCCCTTGGTGTGGGTATGGGTAAGATCACTGAGGAATCACCACAGTGCTCTTGGGGCCGGATTCAGAGATGGCCAACTTAAAGGCCCCACACAATGAGAATTTACCTTTTTTAAGTGATGAAATGGTTAGCTATAGTTTAATTACTTCAAGGACATGATGTAGACCAAAACATTTATTTTTTATATTTGCGCGGCAAAATATTTTCCTCACTTCTTCCTGTAAACGGCTGTGTGATGTTTGGGTGACGCGTACCTGTACTGGCAGGCAGTGTAAAAAAAGTTTTTTTCTCCAATTACATTGCTCGATTTTCAACTTGTCCTCAACGTCAATGTGAGTGACAGCTAGCTTAGAGTAACTTAGGTTGCTCACAGTAGCACGTTAGCGACTGTCAGTGCGAACTGCAAACAAAATGGGACGAAAGTGCTTGTTTGGGTGTGAGAGTCCTCATGCGACATTTAGTTTCCCCACGAACGCATAGCTACGAAAAAAATAGCTAGAATTTGGCCACATGAAGGAGGCTGCAATCTCATGCCTCCACGTCTTAGTCTACATCTGGTTTTTCTGTTTATATGTATTTTCTATCTGGTAGTCTATTCCATGTTTTCCTTCTCTCTCTCTATTTTGTGCTTCCACTTCCCTGCACCTGAATTGTGTTTTCTCATTCGTTTCGTCTCACCTGTTCCTCGTTGTTTCTTCGTTAGTTTGGTATTTAGTCTCTGTTTCTGTACTCTCTGCCAGATTGTCTTGTGCCCTGCATTCATGCTGGTCTCAGTCTGTCCAGTGTTTGAGCCCTGCCTGCTTCTTTCCTGTTCTGAGTTCCTGTGTTCAGTTCTGTGTACCTGTCCAGTTCCTGTTCTCCTGCCTGTCCTGCCTGCTTCTGTTCTGCCTGTTCCTGTCCAGCCCTCCTGTCCTTCCCCGTCCTAGTCCTGCTCCTACCCTTCATCCTCCTGATCCCCCTGCTCTGACGGATTCCCCGGTTCTGACCCCTGCCGGTTCCTGGACTTCTCTTTTGCTCATCCTGCATTGCCCTGTTCACTGGACAATTACCCCTGCCTGTATTTGACTACATTTCTGCCTGCCCTCATCGTTTGCTGGACATTGACCTGTGTTTGTCGACCACAAATAAAGCCTATTCCTATTACTTCTGGTGTCTGCGATTGGTTCCGATCAGTTCTCGTACTCTTAACTCTGAATCTGGCCCTGGCTCAGATCTCTGAGGAATAATCACAGTGCTCTTGGTGTGTGGGTGTGAGTCACACTCTTGCCGGCAAGTGTTTATAACCTGTCAAAAGTACCGAATGTATGAAGTGATTGGTGTGCAAGGTCTGTGTAGACTGAAGTCTAAACAGATATTGAAGAGTACAAAGTGACACTTAGCAGATTTACACAGCTGACATTGTTTACATATATTCCATTCATACAGCTGGATATTTACTGAAGCAGGATATTTAAGGTTAAGCACCTTATGCAGGTTAAGGGGGGTACACCTGGGGCTACAACGACACCCCATCTGGGATTTACACAGTTCTGTGTCTCATCTTCAACTATCAAATCCTTCTCTGTTACCCACTGGCCGAGCAGTCAGTAACTCGCTCTATTTGGCTATTCTGCTCTAAATGGGACCCTTCTCATAGGATGACATCACGTGGCGCTGTAATGGTGACATGTAGTCCAGCTGTCTCTCGTGTTCGTGTTTGTTAATTTGAATGTGTTTTGTTGTGTCGGGCTTTTGTCTTTGTTTTTTTCATGCACTGTGTGTCTGTAGTGGGACGGGGAAGCGGGATTGACACTGGGAGGATTGACACAGTTCGGTGCTCCGTTTCGGCGGTGGGCAGAGACCGCAGCGCTGCGTGTATGGAGGAGAGTCGTGGAGGCGGAGTTTGTGTGTTGGACTGCTTGGTGACACTGGACATCTTGGGACAGCGGGGGCTATTTTTAAAAATCATGGCTGTATTGCACTTTAATTAACTTAATTCACTTGATTGATGTAATTCTGCTGGATGTCTTTGTTTGATATGTTTGTTTGTGTGTTGTGGGACTGTCCCCCAAAGTCTTTTTTTGTTGTTGCTGGGGCTACAACTGAAGTTCCTTTGCGGGAAAATAATATTCTATTCCATTCTATTTTATTGTGAGTGAGCTTCTCTAATCTCTCTGACCACAACTGGGAGAACACCAGATACCTGTGTGAGAAATCACACAAATGCATGTGTGTGATGGAGGTGTGGAGCCCAGCTCCAGGGCACCGGAGAGAAGCCAGGCATCCGCTTGCACAGTCAGCTCGTGCATGCACTGGGACACAGATCAACACCCCGCAGCTGAATTAGTGAATTACCTAATGGGCTACCTTCGGGACACTGTGGCCTGTGGCTCTGGCCAAATCCTCCCACCCACCACCCTGTTTGTCTCCACATGGTCTCCTCATGTCAATGGCCCCTTGTGCTTGTTTTCAGGTCGGGAAACTACGCAGGACTGTGGAAAATTACAACACTCCACTGAGAAAGGCTGCTTAAGGAGAAGAGGTCATTACAGATGAATCACACACAGTCCTCCAAATTAACTTTCTTGGAGCAATCTCAAAAAAATACTACTGGTAGCAGTGTTCCATGACAGAATTTTAAACATAATTCATCATTCTTCTTCAATGCGAAAGGAAATAAAACAGTGGTAGCTTTCTTTTAAAATGTACTTGAGTGAATCGAAAATATTATGCAACTGAAACTCACTGCATCCAAAATGCGTTTTGCTATTTAAAATGCGCTGACTGTATGGACTTGATGTTCCTGCCATATTTAACCATGGCCCTCTTGAGTAGCAGCGCCAAGGCCTCACCTTTATGAATCTATAAACTCTCTTTATTCACCACTACGTGTCTGCGCTCAAAATGCCAACACACAGGAGTCAACACAACACAAATATCTCTCTCATTAGTGTACATAAAAAGCCCATCATCAACCTTTTTACCCACAATTCCCAAGCCTTCTCATTATTTACCCACAATGGCAAACTGTCAATGTGTGTCTTTTTCCACAGCTATGAACTGCTGGATAGGGTTTCTGGAATGCCTTCAGTGTGGAACTGGAGTGATATTGTGGCGTTCAGGCATTTTAGCAGACGCTTTTATCCACTTTTTTTACACCATTTTTGCATTTTATACATACATACCATTTATTACATGGATATATCTGAATACAATGAAGGTGAGTACCCTTGCTCAGGGGGTAGGGTACAACAGTCCTACGTGGGACTCGAAACTGAACACCCTTTCGGTTACAACAAACCTTTCCTTAACCACTGTACTACACTGCCGCCCACAGTGTCTGTTATAGAAATGCACTTTGCATGAAGGTTTTCTGGCTTTAACACAGAAATAAGTATCTCAAA